>JAQHUG010000131.1:0-15300 GCA_028555095.1 Dicrostonyx torquatus
GTATCTAAAACTAGCAGCTCCATGGACGAGTCCACCGCGGTGTTTGCCGCGGGCGGGGGGCAGGGAGATGACTTCCGGGGCAGCTTTCAAACCTGCCGGGCTGAGCCTCGGCGGAGGAATAAAACGGCGGCACTTCCGGTAAGCTTGTCGCCAGCGCCCCAAGCCTTGGCCTCCGGCGTCGATTCTCCTGCCACAAGTCGCAGGCCCCGCCTTCCCCACCGCGGCGTACAGCTCCCTCTGGAAGCCCAGAGGAACCCAGGAAAGAGGGGCGGGGACTACAGCGTCCGCAGCGGTCCAAACCCCGTCTTTCTCATGCCTTGCGGTTCCACGATGGTGGGAGGGTCGGAGGAAACGGCCAATTCGACACACACAACACCGTTCACCTCCCACGAGGCATCGTTTCCAAGCAAAAATATTCAATGAGTGAATCTGGAAACACAGTATTTAGGTCGTTTTTTTTTTTTTTTTTGGTTTTTGTTTTGTTTTTAATAAAGGGCTCCTCTGCTACCCAGTTTTCTGGAGGTGGAAGCAGAATTAAGGATTTAAGACCAGCCTTGACTGTATTGTGAGTTGGAGGCCAGCTTTGGCTACATGAGACCCTGTCTCAAAGGAAAAAAAAATACTTGCCTGAGTAAACGAAAGGAATATTTTCTCATTTTAAAATGTAAAAGACGATGGATAATTGATTCCTAACCCAGGGACTGGTTGTGAGGATTAGTTTGTAATGACGTTGGGAAAAAATTATATAAACGAAATGTCAGAAAGAGTACAAAAGAGGCAAAGGGAACGTCCCCTCTGATGGACGTGCGGTCTGTCCGTCCCAGCATGCCCTGGACAAAGGGGGAGTTCGAACTTGAGGCCAGTCGGTACTACTCAGTGAGACCCTGTCTCAAAATTAAAAGTTCATTTTATGGTGGGAATGCAAGCTGGTACAACCCCTTTGGATGTCAGTGTGGAGAGTTCTTAGAAAATTAGGAAACAACCTTCCTCAAGACCCAATAATACCACTTTTAGGTATATATCCAAAGGATGCTCAATTGTGCCACAAGGACATGTGCTCAACTATGTTCATAGCAGCTTTGTTTGTCATAGCCAGAACCTGGAAACAACCTAAATACCCCTCGACCGAAGAATGGATAAAAAAAATTATGGTACATTTCCACAATGGAGTACTACACAGCAGAAAAAAAAATAATGACAGCTTGAATTTTGCAGGAAAATGGATGGAAGTAGAAAGCATTATTTTGAGTGAGGTAACCCAGATACAGAAAGACAGTTATCACATGTACTCACACATAGGTGGCTTTTAAACATAAAACAAAGGAAGCCAGCCTACAAACCATAATCACAGAGAACTTAGACAACAATGAGGACACTAAGAGAGACTTACATAGACGTAATATACATGGGAAAATATAACGAGACAAGATCTCCTGAGTAAATTGGGAGCATAGGGACATTGGGGGAGGTTTGAAGGGGGGAAGGGAGAAGCAGGGAGGGGAGCAGAGAAAAATGTAGAGCTCAATAAATATCAATAATGGGGAAAAAACCTTCATTTTAATTTTGTGAATAGTCTCTCTGTCGAATACTAGATACCTGCAATTACATACAGTCCTAGGGAGAGTGTTGGGGAGTTTCCCTCAATTCTAGAACTCTCAGGAACCGTTGATCAGGATAACACAGCGGTAGCAAGTAAGCACAAGCAGTAAAGGCAGGAACAGGGGTCGGAGAGGGTGAGGTGGATCAGATAGTAGGACAAGACTAGGCTAAGGCTGAGCATTCATAATCAATAATAAGTCTCTGTCTCTATTTGGGAGCTGGTTGGTGGTCTGAAGAAAATTCCAACTACAGATCACTAATTAAGGAAATTGCTCTTGACTGGAGAGATGGCTCAGGGATGTAGAGCACTGGCTGCTCTTCCAGGGTCCTGAATTCAATTCCCAGCAACCACATGGTGGCTCACAACCATCTGTAATGAGATCTGGTGCCCTCTTCCAGTGTGCTGGCAGGACATTGTATACACAATAAATCTGTTTTAGAAAAGAGAAAATTGCTTGCAGCCAGATCTTATGGAGGCATCTTCTGAGTTGAGGAACCTCCTATGGGATGACCTAGCTTGTGTTGAGTTGCCATAAAACTAGCAGGGAGAGGAAGGCTCAACTACATAATGAGCTGCGATCACATCAGGTGGACTTTTCCAGTTTCTTTTTAGTGCTATCTATGCTGATGTTGTATGAAGTTGTGGAGTCGTCCAGAGCTCCACTGGGTATTGTTTTACCCACTAGAACTATGGTTACATAGCCAGAGGTACACAGACATTCTACAGGAATAAAGAAGACGAAATACAAATATAACTCAGTTAATAAATAATGCATGTGAGCAAACAATTTCACATACAGGGACCGATTGTGATGCCAAGGGGAAAAAAGAATGGGTCAACCTGAGGCAGGCAAAAGGGAGATAAGCCATGGGGACCAAGAGAAAAGGGACTGGTGCCAACCAGAGACCTCAGAATGCTCCTTTACTTTTGCATCTACGTTTCTGAGAACTTACTTGATGTCTCTCCTATTCTTCCTGACTCGTTGACATAAAAACAGCATTTTTCACCTATGGCAGCACAAAGGCCTCCTTCTTTTAGAAATAACAAAGCTAGTCCCTGGCAGTTTTGCAAAACCATGGCTGCTACAGAATTCACTTGTTTTTTCAAGCTGCCCCATGGAATCTTGGAGGTGTGGTATGTCCTGGTCCACTCTGGCTCTCGGAGTTTTCAAATTCTGATCCTGAAGTGCCATGCTGAGGGCTCTAAGGCAGCAGAGCCTGCAATCCCAGATCCTCTAAGGAGAGGAAGAATGGCAGCTGAAACAGCCGACCTATTTTCATGAAGGATTTTACATGATGTACAAGATCTAGTTACAGGACAGTCAGGGCTACACAGAGAAACCCATTCTCGAAAAACCAAAAAAAAAAAAAAAGAAAATAAAAGAAAAACACTTGTTGCTTTCCCCAAAAAAACCCCATATCACCCATAGAAAAGAGTGAAATGTATTTGTTAATTTTTCATTTATATTTTTGTTAAATATAAACTAGGATTAAATTCTCAGTCTAGGTAGATGAAACAATGCAGTTTGACAGTGTTCTTTAAATGTCTGGTTGTGGGCTCTGATATCCGCCAGCCTGGCGATGGCCATGGCTTGAATACAGCTTGGTAGCTGGAAAGCTAGCAATTTAGAAAGACAAAAGGTGAAAGGCTTGCCTTTGACTTGTAGATTGCCCAGGAAGAGGTTGCTGGCTCCAAAGCTGGTGAGGTATGCAGGTGTATGGCTGAGAGGTGGTGCCCCTGGAAAAAGGATGTGAATAGAGAATTCCTGAGGGTGGAGGAGCAATTCAGGTTTGGAGAGAGCTTGGGAGAGCTTGGGTGGAGAGAATAAACGCAGGTCATGCTGGAAGGACAAGAGGTCCTGAGCTGCCCTTGAACGACAAAGATGGTGTAAAGAGTCTGATTCTTCCACATGCCTCCGAGAACACATTTAGGGCAAAGCACCAGTTTCTATGTTGGGGCAATGGTCCCTGACATCTGGTCATCTTCTACCTGTCCCCTTTTCTCAGTTCATTCTGTCTTATCACATGTGTTTTATTTATCAACATCAGGCTGCAGGATCAGTATACTTGGAATTCATTAAGCCTGTTTACAATTTCACAAACTTTAAAATCTGTTGCTCTGACTATACATCAAAAGGCACTGCACTGTACTCATTTTTGTCAGTGCCAGAATATTCCATGAAGATCCAATAAATTGGTTTATTTCTCTAAAATGAAAGATGAAGCTATTTATTGCTATTAGATTGTCGCGGACTGTCGCCCCAACATAGAAACAGGTGTTTTTCCCCAAATGTGTTCCCGGAGGCCCGAGAAAGAAACAGGCTTTCACACCATCACCGTTCAAAGGCCGCTTGGGACTTCTCTTCTCCTTTACAGCGTGACCTTGCGTTTATTGTGCCTCTCCCAAGCCATTCCTGCTCTGAATGCCCTCTCCACTCTTGAGGAATTTTTCTATTCATATTCCTTTTTCCGGGGCACCTCCCCCAGCACACACCTGCATTCTTTCACCAGCTTTTTGGAGACAGTGACATCTCATCGAGCAATCTACAAATGAAAAGGAAGGCTGGAGCAAAACCCTCATCTATTGTCTTTCTAAATTGTTGGCTTTCAGCTACGAAGCTGCATGGCATCCTCAGGCTGGCGGATATCAGAGCCCACATTAGATTACATACTCGCCCTTATGTTAGTGTAGCTGTTATTTTAACATGACTATGACATTATGTTACCAGATTATTCTAGGCGTCAAAATGGTTTCCCACAACTTGACATTTGCTATCTAAATACATCATATTTCAACCTCATATATTTATTTTAAAAAGACCTAAAATGCAAAAAGAAAAGACCTAAATGCCTAAAGACATTACAATAAGCCAAAGCGCATCCATAACTCCTTTGACCTTGGAAAAAGAGTATTACACTTCCAACGTGTGTCTCTAGATGAGCTGCAGTTGAATGACAAGGCTTCAGTTTAAGTGTGTCACAGCTAAATTAACTGGAAATCGCTTCATCTTGTCAAATCAGAGATGCTCTTGCTTCAAGGCTCTTATCTGAGATTTCTTCTTCTTTTAAGTTAGGAAGAAATTCCCTGAGACTATATGGTGCCGTAGTCCTCAATTTTGCTCCACCAGAGAAACTTTAGTTAGTGGTGATACAGACTGTGTCCTTTCTCAAGGGACATGTGAGAAGATGGCTTTGTGTAGTCTGTAAACAAATCCTGAGTGCCCAAAAGAGTATGGGTGTCATCTGCTTGCAGGTCTTTGGCTACAGGGCTTAATTCTACTTTGTGTTGTTCAAGTGTCTTGGGATAAGACAGGTGAGATTCTTTCCTTATTTTGCTTTTTTTTAAAAAAAATATTTATTTATATATTATGTATAAAGTATTATATTTGTGTATATGCCTGCAGGCCAGAAGAGGGCACCAGATTTCATTACAGATGGTTGTGAGCCACCATGTGGTTGTTGGGAATTGAACTCAGGACCTTTGGAAGAGCAGGCAATGCTCTTAACCACAGAGCCATCTCTCCAGCCCCAAGTCCTCCCATTTCTATAACCACCCTCATCCCTACCATACACCTTCCCAGGAAAAGCAATAGCAAACTTTTTCCCCCACTGAAGAAGGAATGATTTCTTGTGCTCAATGTATTAAATATCAGAGACAAAGAACTTCATAAAATTCCATCAAAAAGCACCATAAATTTGATGATCCTTCCATTTTAAAACTCATTGTTTCAGAGGTGTTTCATTGGCTCCTAGCACATCTGTCTCAGGATAGGTTGCCTAGCAACCTGCCACAAGTCAGCCTGATTCCTTCTGCTTGGTTCTCTACCTTGGTTCCTAAAGTTTCCTTTCCTGTTTGCTGCTCTTGCAGCAGCAGGTTTTGAATGCCCTGGATCTGCAAGGATGGCCTCGAAATGCTTTGGGATGAGATCGAGTAGTCTTTGAAGGCCAGTGCTATCTGAAGCGGGGCTGTGACAAGATCCTGACTGGATGCTGTGAAGGGACTGGGAGAGAGCAAACAGCCCACAGCTCATGAATCACACAGAAACCAGAGGACAGTGCACGCTCATGACAAGCAGCGTCAGGCTGTGACAGCTTGGGGACACTCAAGGTGCCACCATACATCAGGCCCAGGGTGGGGTCACCTGAAGAAGCAGTAGTCAGGAAAAAACCTGTAAGTGCTAGGTGGGTGTGCACAGGCTGAAGGGTTCAGTGCACCCAAAAGTCTACTTTTCTCCCAGGATCTTCCACAAGGCCTGTCCCCAGAGACAGGGTCTTCTTAAATGACCATGTCACTTCCTTTGAGATGCATTGGGATGGCTCCAGATGATGTCCCCAAATGTCTACTGTGCTGCCATTGTCCCACAGGGCTACTTCACAACCCAGGCTGAGTCACATGGAGCTCCTCTTCCCACAGGTTACATGAGCAGTGGCCCTTGGCTGCAGAGTCAGAGTAACCCCCTGGGAATTCTATTAGCATGCTTCTGGCCAATGAATGCAACTTATCTTCACCTGGGGAGGATGAAACCACACCGTAGAGGTAAACCAAGATGAAACTAAGACCCGATGGTAAGTCAGGCAGCTCTAAGGACAGCCTTCTCCCTGACTGGGTGACATAAGCTATTCAATACCCCATTTTGGATTAATCAAGTTCAAGCTGGGCCTCTACAACTTGCAATTTAGGGAGCCCTGTGTACTGCTGTATTGCTAAGGAGCCCTTGTGGCATTGCTGTGTTGCTAACTCAAGCTTTCAGACAAGAGAATTGAAGCTTAGAGTTTAATTGGATCCCTCATCAACACCACACACACACACACACACACACACACACACACACACACACGCACACAGGCACAAAGAAGGCTTTCAACCTCCATTTGTCTGGGATTTGAGGCTAGTGGGTTTTTATTTTATTTATAGAGTTTGCTCTCCAACTAGTCCTATAACCATCCTGGCAAGAACGAAAATATTTGAGAAACACACGTACCCTATTGGCTACCAGACTACTGAGACAATGTTTCTAAAGAAATTGGAATTTTGTCATGAATCTCATGGTGATAGAAGAGAAAAGGCTGAAGCCTGATGCTAGCCAGAGGGGAAACTTGTCTCCCAGGAAGGATTTCCCACAGTACTGACAACTTGTCAGAGGAGCCTGAGAGTGCCAATGAACAAGACCATGCCTTGACTGGACTCTGTAGCTAGGGATTCTGCTTGGTCTTGGTTTAAACCTAAGCCTCATGCTAACATCCTAATGATAGACTTGGGGGTAGGTGAGTCATTGGATCCTTTGTTCTTCTCAATGTGACCACATTCAATAAATCTCCTTTCTCTTCTTATCACTATTATGTGTTTGTTTAATTGGATTATTGAAGACAATGACCAAGCCTGGCTAAGGCTGCCAGGGTCAAGCTCTGACACCCAGTAACTCTGGTAGAGTTCCATGATTGCCGCTTTCAAGAGGAGGCAGACAGGCAATTTTGATTCTCCACACTTTACCCACAGTCCTTCAGTGAAGCCATCTGTGACATTGTCTAATGCCCAGTGCCATGCAAAGCAGACCAGCTCATTTTACCCACAGTCCTTCAGTGAGGCCATCTGTGACATTGTCCAATGCCCAGTGCCATGCAAAGCAGACCAGCTCATTTTACCCACAGTCCTTTAGTGAAGCCATCTGTGACATTGTCTAATGCCCCGTGCCATGCAAAGCAGACCAGCTCATTTTACCCACAGTCCTTTAGTGAAGCCATCTGTGACATTGTCTAATGCCCAGTGCCATGCAAAGCAGACCAGCTCATTTTACCCACAGTCCTTTAGTGAAGCCATCTGTGACATTGTCCAATGCCCGGTGCCATGCAAAGCAGACCAGCTCATTTTACAAATGTTCGCTGGCTTCTCCAGATGGTAGCTCTTCTGCTTGCTGCATTTTCCCCAGCATTGGAAGTCACAGTACAGTCAGTGTCGTTTGTCACCTGTCTCATAAGGGAGGAAACAGACTGTGTCTGGGAACACAGACCCTTATTAAGGACTGAGGGTGGGAACGTGGACTGGTGTGCTGAGGGCTCCCATGCTGTACGGAGCAGACCACTCACACTGTACAGAGCAGACCACTCCGTACAGATGGGGTCACAGCAGTTACAACCCTGAGAGATGTGTGAGCAGATGTTTGACACAGCTGGACATCTGGGGGGCTGGGAAGTGAAGATGAGGAGTACTCACACTCCGTCCTTTGGCCTGCTCACCTCTTTCCTTGCACTCTCTAAACCGGTGGACCTACTCTGCTGCACACCGCCAGAGCGTGCAAGTGACTAACACAACTTCCAAACATTATACGGAGGGAACACCTGGCGCTTCTGGCGCATGACCGGGGGGCTGTGCTTGATGGTATTTTACTCAGCAGTCTGAATAAAGAAATAGAGTCATCTACAGTCACAGGTGACAGTCAGGCCTGCTGGACTCGTGTGTGTGTGTGTGTGTGTGTGTGTTTCTGTTATTGTTCTTTTATAGCAGCCTTACATCACTTGACAAAATGCTTTCGAAGAGGAATTAAATGAGCAACTCTTGGGCATGAATTGAAACACTTGTGATTTTAATGGCCTTTCTCCCTTATTGCCTCATCTTGCTGATACCAACCATGTACCATATTTGAACACAACCTTTTCTATGTATGGTGCTCATGGGGCTTGTTCAAAGGACATCAAGATCCAGATGTGCATATTCACATCAGCATTGGGTCCTTCTAGAGAGGGTGTCACAGTCTGTAGGGAACCCCCAGCTATCAGAAGCTTCTGCTGCTCTTTCTCTGTATTCTTCCCTGGGCTCTCTTCTTATCCATCGAGACGACATTTACTTTAGAACCAGACCTCTACCACGCTCATACACACCCGTCAGGGGCATTTCTCAGCCCACTGGTATAGACTGTTTTATAAATGCGCCAAGAGTTCACATGGAGCGAGAGATGAGAAGCAGCCTCTGCTGTTAAAACCAACAAACCACCAGAACGAGTTCCAGAGGAATGCATCCAGGCAAAAAGGTAATTCTCTGCATTGGAAAAAAAACCCTCATGGTCCCACAACACACATGGTAAATGCAGACTCGTGGAGAATAATAACAGTTGAGTGCTCAGTCCTAGATATTTACCCTACCACCTCTAAGGCTTGGGGAACATAGGGTGAAGCAACAGAGAGAGCCCAAGCCTGAAGACAGGGAAAGGGCTGAGAAATGCTATCTTTTGGACATGGCCTAGCCATTGCAACCATGAACTTACAGTAGCTTCGGTTATCCTCGCTGGGCCTGAACCAGACTGGCCCTGTCAATAATCCGTCAAGGACGGGGAAGGGGTCCATAAGGCCCGCAGCCTCTGCTGAACTGTGGCTGAAGATAGAGTCACTATCCTCAGTAAATAGTCACTGGTGAGCCCAATAATCAATCCCCTATAGGTAGGTCCAAACCCATGACCACACAGACCACAACACAAAACAGAGAGATATGGGAGTGGGAAAAAGAATTTTAGGGAGGAGGGGAGGTTGACAGGGGTGGGGCACAGATAAAAGATTTGAGTGTGAAAGCAAATAGAATCCATTATATACATATATGAAGGTACAGAAGAAAAAATTATTTAGACATTAAAGTTTTCATATTATTAAGTACAAAACAGAGACATATGAGGTAATTAGTATATATGTTTACATTTCATGAAATTTGCATAGATTATGTAGTGCACCATAAATTTTATATATTTATCAAATGCTTTAAAGCTTTGATTTCAGTGCATGGAAGGAAGATTTCCATTCTCTGAGTGTGGCAGAATAGCTACCTATTTCTGCTTGAGAGAGAAGAGAACACTCAGACCTGCAGTGTGTCTGGCTGCACCATCAGGTCCAGTCTTAGTCAACTGGCTCTTGTAGCAACTCTGACTGTCATATTTACCTCCCACAAAAGTTATATCGAGTCTAGAAAAGTCAACAGTATGAGTTTGAAGGCAGCCCCACGACTGTATTCACGACTGCATTCAGTGTCTTCTGCCTTTCCTGGCTTTGGAATTAGTAGTGCTGCATTGGTAGCCTACAGTCAGCCATCATGGAGCTGTGGGGTCCACATCACAGAACTGGTGAACAGTACCAGTCAGGATGCTCTCTCGTCACCCAGTGACCAATACAATACAACCAAACCAAATTAAAAATCTCTTGGAAGTCAAAAAATAAGGTCTCTTTTTTCTTTTTAAAAATAAATTATTTATGTTAGTATATGAACTAATGAGTTTCATTATGGCATTGTTATGCATTAACAAATAAGGTGTTTACCCAAGAAGGAATATGGTCTGGGGCTAATGTCTGTCATGAAGATTTGCCATCTACTTCCTGCATGTCTGGGTAGTTGTATTTTCACAGCTCTCTTTAATTATGCAGACCAGATGCTTTATGAGGAGAAGAGCGAGCCCAAGACAAGCTGTCTGTGGCAGTCATGACCTGGGAGAACCATCACAAGCTAAGCAACCTAGTGGCTGCACACTTTGTTCATGGCAGCCATCTTCCCACGGCAAGTTTGGGAGGCCTGGGTTTGAACCCGGGGCCTCATGTATGTCAGACAAGCTCTCTACCACTGAGCCACACCCCCAGCTTCTAGTCCAAAGTGTTTATGTCTAATTGAAACTAAAGAGTTTTCAATGTTTTGCTTTCTTGAGGTCCCTTTCCTTTCTAGAATAAGCAACAGAGAAAAAAAAAAAAACAGTGTCAATTTTCTAATCCTTTCATGAAAAAATTCAACAGCTGGAGAACACGGGACAGACAAATCCCTCGGCAGTGCTCATTTTTAAGATTAACTTTTAATTATACAAATAATAGTGACTGTGTCCCCTTGTGAAGAGCAGCAATGGCACTTGGAGCTGAGGAGCTGGAACTGTTTGTGATTGGCTGTGCGGGTCACCGTACTGGCTCTGTTTTCAGGAGCCATAGACGTGTTGGTGGTGACTAGAACTGAAGGACTCTTGTCTGAGTGCCCTTGAGAGAAAAGAGGACGACATCACTGGCACAAACAATTCCTCTTCTCTACTCTCCCAATATCACCCACTTCCCCCCCCCCACAATGCCTTAGGTGACTGGCATATTCTTTGCCGGGTTGCCTGTTAGTCATGCCTCCAATGTGAATGATTTCTACTGAATCTGGTAGTTAAGACAAAGACATGAAAATGGCATTCACTGCTGGTGGTCCGATGCAGCTTAGCCTGCTGGCCACTTTTTGGGATTAGTGGTTTCAAAGCTGGGCTTTGAAACAGCGGAAACCAATTAAAGTCACCAGGCAGCTGGACCATCAGTGGGTCGGACGTCTTGGCAGTTTTGCTAAGCAGTGGTAAGGACTGGTAGGCAGTCAGATCAAAGAAGAGAGCCACGGTTGACAGGAAATCTTGACTCTTCAAGGCCCTGGCTCTGCAGTGAGAGTTCAGTTCAAGTGTCTCACTTAAAGATTCGGAGGTGGAGTGTCCCCATGAGCCGACGTATCTTGCTGATGAGCACCACCATGACTTTTTCAGCATTGACAGTATGTCACTGGACTGCTGGCGACAGTGTAATCCAGCTAAGTAAATCAGATCATGTCAATCTTTGGTTTGCTTCTTTCCAAGAGATACCAAAGCCTCAAGAATTATGACCACTTTGCGACTACAACCCAAAGAGAACTTACATTTTATTACTCAAGCCTACTGCTGGCCCACAAGGAACAGAAAGTAAACTCCCCTTTCTCAGAAACCGGAGCAATGACTGATTAGAGACAGTCTTCTAGTTCGGCTGAATCGGATGTGCCACCTTGCTGGACTTAAGGGTAATTATGCAATGTCTCAGCCTCTGGGTTTCCCAGTAAAGATTCAGTAAAATTAAGGAAAATCAAAGCATAGAGATGAGAGGCTGGTTACTCTGCCCTTCACCTGTTTGACTCCAAAGAACAATGAAAATTAAATAAGTGAAAAGCATCAAATAGCAATGTCCCTTTGCGAAGGTGTATGCGATGTCCTTGGAACTGGTGGCAGATGCTCTCTCAACAGAGTTCAAGTCCCCTCTGAAGATACCTTTGGGTCCCTCGCTGCTCTCAGTTTTCCCAGGCTTACTCATGAGTCTCACCTTATATTTTCTTCGAGATTTTTCCTAACGATTTATGTAGATGGAAACACTGCACGTGAAGGCCAAGCCTCCTTTGGTCCCCAGAACAGCCTTACGAAATGTCAAAGCCCTGGACTGAGTTTGGCAAGTCTGCCTCTGAATCCCAGATCTGCTACTTCCTACATGCCTACTATGGGCTAACAATGTAAGTATGCTTCAAAGAGAGTTTACAGAATCTATCTTAGCCATTATCCATGCATCCATCCATCCAAACATCCTTTCATCTATCTACCATCTATCTATCTATTATCAACTATCTATCTATTATCTATCTATCTATCTATCTATCTATCTATCTATCTATCTATCTATCTATCTATCTATCTATCTACATATTTCTCTATTATCTATCATCTATCTATCTATCTATCTATCTATTATCTATCTGTTTATCTATCTATCTATCATCTATCATCTATCTGCAAATACTCACTGGACTCCTAAACACATAAACCCCAGACAAAGCTGTGGTCGAAGGCAGCTTGTGAAGAAGTAAACAGATAATCACAGTAGAGCAAGGTGAGGAGCAGGTCATGGAGGCACATGATACCCAGGACCCTGGCACTCAGGGTCCAGGGGAGATTCTCCGGGATTTGGTTAGGCTGAATCTTCTACCTGGGGACTGAGAGAAGTTATGCAAGAAAAAGGTTGGGGGTAGGTCAGTGAGCAGAGGTGGAAAATGGGGGTAACAGTTGTATTCCCTAAGATTCCCTAGGTTAAAAAGACTAGTGTGCATTGTAGGAATTTAAAAAAATAAAATTTTTAATAAGTAAATACAACCGAGAGAAAATCTTCAGGAGGTGTAAGTAAAGATGAGGTAAGAGAATCGCAAGGACCACAAAATGCCATGTGAAGACATGGACCTGAGTCAGTGGGGAGCCAATATGACCCGGAAATGGTGTTAGTGTGGGAAGGATAACTCAGACCTTCTCTGTTCTCTTAGAGATAGTCACCTGTGTCCTGAGAGAAAACTCTCACTTCCCTAAGATCCAGATAGGGGTCTGGAGGGGTGTGGACAACTCAAATGAAGTTAGCAGACACCACCACAGAGTCGGGGGATGGGCAGCACCAAGTAAAATCACCTAACTGGAGCCAAGATGCTGGTCGGCCCAGGAAGCCTTCCTAGCTCTCAGAGGATGCTGGCCTTACCAGAGGAATGGGGGGCAGGTGACATTGGCTGTGAGTGTCTGGAGAGAAGACCTTTATAGGACCAATGTCTCTTTCCTAGCACCTCATGATACTCAAGCCTGTTAGGGCTGGCCTACTGCCACATTGAGGGAATGCTGAGATGGTTTAACTATTAACTCTACATACGGCCAAATCAAGAGCGAGGGGATTAGCTTGAGGTGCCAAGAAGACCTTTTCTACCCTAGACTGGGAATAAGGGACTTTTTGAGAAGTAAACTAAATTCCAATACAGAACAATAAAGATGCTTGGAAACACTAGAGTGTGACTGAAATTGAACTCCGATGTTTAGAAAAATGAAGAACTCCAAGACAGAGCAAGGCAAGGCAGGCAGGCTCCCACGGTGGCAGTGTTTGAACCTCATCGGTCTTCCCAGAAGTCTGTCCCAGGCTTCAGGTCACACACCACAGATGCTCAGTGAGACGTAACAAAGGCATGTGTTGCTTGTAAACATTTAGCAGAAGATATAGGGCCATTTCTACGGCTGTTTGTGCCCGCCTTACACCTACAGGTACCGAGTTAGATAGCTCAGGAGCAGAGCCTGAGCGTACGTGGCCTAGTGTTTCTATCACAAGTCGTTGCACAGATTTTTATGCTCTCAAGGTAACACATCACCAGCATTCAGCACTGTGCCTGAGTGCAGTACTGTGAATTAATTAATTACTTAGTGAATATCTCTGCCATTTCCTCCGACTTCAGTCACCTGCTCCTCTCGTCATTGTCCCACAGCAATTACCACGCTGCTTTGTGACTATCTGTTTCATCTGGTGAATCAGAGAACAGAGACTTTGCTGTTTGTTTGTGGCTCCAAATATCTGCAAATAGAAAACACGTAAAGTGAATTTTAAACTGCTCACCGAGCAAGCTGAAGAAGCCCAGGAAAGTGAAGCAGCTGCCTGTCTTCTGCCTGCCACAACACGTTACCAATCCCCAGAACCACGTCACAAGCCTGGCTAACCTCCTGAGCATCTTCAGAGGAACACTTACTGTCACTTTAAGGTGTTTTGGTGTTTTCATTCTCTCTCAATTTATCTCTCAGAATTTTGGTGAGTGGGGCTGGGAATGCAGGTCAGTTGGTAGAGATGACTTGTCTAGCCTGCATGAAGTCCTGGGTTTGAACATCTGACTCCCCTAAACTGGGGGTGATGGTGCATGGATACAGTCTCAGAACTCAGGGAGCAGAAGAAGGACCAGGATTCTAAGTCCTCTTCAGCTGCACAGGAAGCTCAAGGCTAGCCGAGAGAAATGAGACCCTGCCTCAAAACAGCAGAGGCAGCCACAACATCAAATTCTGTGCGAGTGGTTAACATAGAAGAAGCACGGCTCACAGTAAATGGTTGCTTCGCCAGCAGGAAGAGAAAGCAACTTTCCCACCTAGACAAAGGGGAATAATACAGCTTTATAAACACGACGGAATTCTCTGCATCACAAAGAGAAGCCTGAGCTACATCCAGAACATTCGAATGGAAACCACAGAAGTAGCAAAGTGGCATAGGAAGAAGACAAAAGCCCAACCCCCTCACAATTTAAGGGTTTTGTTAAGGGCAGTCATTGATAGGGCCTAATCCCAACATCTGAGAAACATTTCCATTCACTATGATGGTTAGCAGCAGAACCAGACCATAAACTGATGGCCAGTAGAGCTTTTCTACTGTCCTTACAAATTACTGTCAATTTAGCAGCTTAAAACTAGAGAAATGGATTGCATCACAGTTCAGGGGTCAGGATCAGCCTTGCCATTCCTCCCAGAGGCTCTAGTGGAGACGCCACTCCTTACCTTTTCCAGCATCTAGAGGCTGCTTGCATTCCTCGGTTTGGGGCCCTTTCCTGCTTCACGTTCACCTCTGCGTCTGACATCATATCTCTGAGATGACTTATATCCCCTGCCTTCATCTTACGAGGACCCTTGCAATCACACCGGGACAATCCAAATGATCAGGAATAACCTTCTATCACTGACACAACCACAACAGGAAGTCCTTTCGTCTTCTTTGGCAGTATGCCCACAGTTCCCACAGATCAGACACAGGCATCTCTGAGCAGCCATCATCTAGCCTGACCTTGGGCGAGAAACTTGAGGTCGGCACCAAGCAGAAAACAGGCAACCAAATCATTTTCCTTCACCTTCTCCCTTGCGCGCCTTGTTCTACATAGAGTCAGAGGACGTTGAAACATAACTGAAGAAGTGGGATTGGGAGCAGAAGGACATGCAGGGGTGTTCCCAGGACAACTCCCAGTATGTGATATGCCCCTGCGTGTCCCTCCCCAAAAGAATGCTGAAGAAATGTATGAGAGCTGTCATTGCTATGCCTGGCTGTGTTAACGTCTCAGAGAGCATGCAGTAAAGGTAGGCTTCAACCTGCCGTAGCCCC
>JAQHUG010000131.1:58211-73343 GCA_028555095.1 Dicrostonyx torquatus
AAGACTGGGTCAGAGCCAGTCGCCATGAAGCTCCCGCGGCAGATGGAAGTACCGTAGATCTGTTCGGTAAGTCACCCACCTCGTGGTGACATACAGACTTTTATAATGGGTTAGTTTATGAGGTGAGGGCTAGCCGGGAAGAGGCTAGAGATAATGGGCAAGGCAGTATTTGAATTAATACAATTCTCATGTGGTTATTTCGGGCATAAGCAAGCAACCAGCGGCTGAGTGGGCCAGCGCCTGGCGGCTGGGGAACACAACATGCACCTCTCACCTATTTATAACACAAAACACTAAACTCAATTCAGAAATGTGTTTGCCTAGTAAAAAGGGAAGCTCCATCCAAATAGCGTTAACCTTTTTTTTTACTAAAGCAGACCTGGGCCTGGCGATACTTGGAAGGCTAAGGCAGATTTGAAAGTTCAAAGCCTGCCTTGGCCACTTAGGAAGACCCTGTGCCAATCAAACTGTTGTATGTATGTACATATGAAATAGTGAAGTTAATCCTAATCAAAAAAGGAGAAACAGGGCTAGAGGTGAGGCTCAGTGACAGAGCAACTACCTAACATCCCTGCATACTGCAATAAATGGTCTTCTCACCATGTTTGGCTGGGGGATTAAAACAGACTCCTCCCCATTAAGGTTATGAAGGTCCATCAAACTCGGTAGAGCTGAACCTTAACCAAATGGTATTATTCCTAAGAAACCATCCATCTAAAAATCAGCTTAGGAGTGTGGACTTAAAATGTCAATAGAAAACGGACCAAGTTTCAGAATGACTTCAACAATTAAGCAGTCCATCCTTACAATGGGATGGCTACTCATCAAATAAGGAACAGCCCATGAAACAGTAAACACAAAATAATCTTTAAAAAAAGCTACACTAAAGAGTATACAACTTCATTTACAGGAAGTCCTAAGAATGTATCACTGTTCTGTTTACACAGAGTAGGAGTTCTTGTGTGGAAGGGTTAACTAGAATGGAGCAGGAAGTCACTTTCTGGCACAATGGGAATGTTCTTTTAAGTGGATATTGACCCCCAAATCTCACATTATAAATGTAAAGTCTTTTAATTTTATTGACTATAAATTATAACTGGACTTATATTATGAAAATGCTATTTATTTATTGGCTCCTAAAGTTGAATACACCTACTACCCACAGAAAGCAGAGAGTAAATGCTAGCTACTATTATTAAAAACCAACAAAGGCCTCTAGGAAGCAGATGTAAAACTTTAATTCACTGTGGGCATTTCTCTAACCAAAGACAGCATTCAAGCCAAGTATCATATCACCGTTCCTTTTAACTAGTTCAGGGCATATTACATGGACCATGAAGCACTGACTAAATATCAATACAGAAACTGAATACATAGAAGAAAATTTAAATAAATCCATGAAAATTTACAGAAGCCGACTTTACTTCTAGACATCATGTCACGACGAGTTACAAAATCACAACTGCTTTTAAATAACAGCATCGAAAGACTTTTGAATACCCCGTTATCTTCATTTCCACATTGCGTTTTCATTTTTATACAAGTAGGCTGGCTTTCAGACTGCAGACAACACTTCTTGGATAATAAGGCTTGCTTTTATTTCAGAAAATAAGAAAAGCACAGAAAGCAGTATCTATATTCACTGTATTATACCGAGACATTATCATAGACCTCTCCAGTGGTGGTATTTAAAAAGCAATTCTAAACCGTATTGAAAATGGGGTTTCATAGTGTGTACTTTTCATTCTAAGATAATGTCTCTAAAAACACTTAAGAGTATGTAATAGTCTTTCTCCCTCCAAAATAAAGTGACACTTAAAAAGTTGACTTTAAAAAACAAAATCAAAAAGTATTTGAGAAAACAAATCCTAAGATGTTCTGAGCTGTAATCTTCCTGGGTCTACTTTAATTTGGAACAAATTTCTCAGCCAATATTGCTATACATTGATTTAGGAATCACAATACAGAGTCCTTGAACATGTACTTCAAAGCCTACAGAATTCTGAAAGGACTCCTATATTCCCAACTAATTATACAACAGAGACTAATCATATTTTGAATTAAAAAAATCTATGTGAATTTTAAACAAAAGTCATTGCTATTTTTAATAGTGAATAAGTGATAAAAATATATGCACAGCTGTACATAGATCACCATTAAATGCAGGAACAAAAGTAACATTTGATGCATATTAAACTCCTAAAAAGCCTACTTGAATATATTTTCATTTACTTTGATACAGAAAGGACTGCATATAATTATGGAGACTGCTGCAAATACTTGATGTGACTAAGTGTTCTGTATCGGGCATGCACAGGTCACTATTTAAAAGTTTCTTATGTATATCTCTCAATACATATATAACAAGCTGCAGTATATTTAAAGCATTCAATAATTTTAATCCAAATTATTTTAACTGACCTAAGTGGGGACAAACAGAAAATTCCTCAAACTGTCATAATACAATATTAAAATCTTACTACTCAAGCTGATATTTAAACTTATTATGTTATCTTTAAATTCCATGAGAAATCCTATCGCAAATAAAGATGTATGATTTCTCAGCAGCAGTTTGTCCACCCAAGACTTCAGGGACTACAGAACAAGGGAAATGTTGGTAGCCACAGGTGACACGCATTAAACATAGCAGTCTCTTTTAATTCTGGGTATCTTTATTTCAGACTAAATAAAGCTTTTCATAAATACAAACTGAAAAAACACATTTTCCTTTTATTTAACATTCACTAGAAGGATAAATAAAACTAAAAACCTTTACTGTCTTTTCGGTGTAACA
This sequence comes from Dicrostonyx torquatus, assembly GCA_028555095.1. NCBI lineage: Eukaryota > Metazoa > Chordata > Mammalia > Rodentia > Cricetidae > Dicrostonyx > Dicrostonyx torquatus. The sequence continues at coordinate 61,006 of JAQHUG010000131.1, forward strand.
AAACAAAGCATCTCAGTGACTCCGAGGACACCAAGGGTGAGGAAAGAAGGGCAGTCCAGAGTTCTTTCCATTGGGAAAACTATTCTATGCACAATCACAGAAGCTTACAAACTCAGATTTCAGGTTCATGGTCACTTATGGCTTAAAGTACTGGACCTGAAAAATACGTCGGGCTAAAATAAATGTTTGTGAATAATAGATGGGCTATTTTTGAAAAATCATGTAGTAAATACTCTCACGTACATTAGAATCCTTATGATGCTTAGTTTGCAGATGCGGATGGAATTTTTTTGCCTTTACTAATACTCCCAGAAAGATCCTTGATCTACTCAAGATATTATCTGCCAATCTTCATAGTCTTAGGAGTAAGTCACTGTTACAAGACATCTGCATTAAGGACCCAAGCTGCCTCAAGAGCAGGTAGCATGGGGCCAACAGGACAGAACAGACACTCGTGGTCCTATCTGCTGCAGTCAGGCTGGAGTCCTGGGCTAGCTATAGAGAAGCAGATTGAAGTGTTTAGGATGACCCACTGGAATAACTGTATTGGTTCTTTCCACAGTCAGTCTGCCCTCCGCACTCGAGAACTGTCAGGGTAGCAGGACTCAGTGCTCCTGGTTCTGATACGCTCCAACAACATGAGAATTGAACTGGACTACAATGATTGTGATGTCATCTCTATACATCCGAGCAAGTTCCTCTGGAAGACTAAGCATCTTCGAGAGGCGCTCATGGTCGACGGCTCCAAACTCATTGTTGCCCACAGCATGCCGAATGAGATGGGTCGCTGCATTCTGGTCCTCAAAGACCGACGACATTTTTGCTCTCCTTTCTGTTAGCAGGCCATGCATCTGTCCCAGAGTCACCTTGTACCCACCAACAGCTATGGGCTGCTGGTGATGCATACCAGTTAAGTACTCACCCACAATTCTAACCACATCCTGTCTATGCATGGTCTCCCACAACCCATCGGTTGCCAACACCAGGAATTTATCCTGTGGCCTTAACCGGTGATAAGTTACCTCTGGCTCAGCAGTGAGATAGGGAGGTGTGTGATAGTTGGGAGGGATAAACTTGGTATATTCATTGTCATTCAACTGGTCTGGGCCAGACTCGATCACTCTCTTCTGAAGGTCAATGCTCCACTTGAACTTGACATCTCCAAAGGCCCTGAAAGGCATCAGCAAGCCAAGCAGGCGATCCTGCTTCACCACGCTCTTGGCCTCGTTCTTCGGGTGCTCCAGTTTCAGGCGCTCTAACTCTCTCTCATTCTGAGCATTGTGGTCATTAGACAGTGTGACTGCAGACCACGAGCCGTCTTCTTCTTGCACACCCAGCATGGCCCTACTGTCTCCAGTGTTAGCCACATGGAGGTCAACACCATCTACATGGGCCACACAAGCAGTAGCCCCAGAAAATGCCACCCGAAGCACCAGGTAATTGAGGAAAGAATTAGGATCACCGACTTGAGCCTCCAATGAGATATCATTATCAAGTCTCTTGAAAGCATTAATTAAAGCCTCTTTAACATCAATATCAGCTGACTCTCCAGTGTTGAGGTCTATAAGCTCTTGCCAGTAAGTCCTCAAGCTGTTGAAATACAATTTGGATGCTTCCTTACTGAAGTAGTCGTTGGGGTGCTTATGCCACTGGAGGATGGGCAGCAGGGCCCGGCCACTCTCCACTGCATTTTCAATCTCCAGCAAAGTCTCATGGGGTAACAAGGAAACAGCGATATAATAGAAGAGTCTTTCACTGACTGCCTGGGAACAAGCACAGCCCGCATGACCATCAAAGACTCCCAGGAGCATCCCTCTGGTCTGCAAGCAGGTGGCTGCACTTCTCCGGTCCTCAATGGGTGCATTTGCAGGCAGCTGATTGCTGTCGAATCCAAGAACGGAACTGACATTTTTGCCATCAAATTCTGGAACTTTGAAACTGTATTCATTAGCTTTAAGGATGCTGTTGACTTGTGGAGGTGTGAGGTAAAATTTCTGAGGTGTTGAGGCGTATCTCCTTCCTTGAGTGTACTGCCACCAGTTCTCTCTCGGCCTACAAAAGGTAGCATATGCTGGATGGGGCGTGTACCTCAGGCGACTCTGAGGAATGCATGGTGGGGAACAGCAGAGATGTTTGTGGTGGCAGTAACATGCAGTGCCATAGACTCTGCTCAATTCACAGTTACGGAGGAGAGGGAAAAACAGTTGAGTCGGTGCTGGCATGGCATCAGAGAACAGTGGTAGGCTGGATGTTCTGACTGGGATTCCTAGAGAGCAAGCAAGACAGATACACACACAGAGAAGTTACACTCCAGATTATCTGACAAGCTTCGCTTTATAGAAAATACTAAGGGAACGTACATGAAAATCCATATGCTAGGTAATCTCTACAAGATGTTTAAAGGTAATTATAACCCTCAGCCATTCGTGAAGCCACGTCTGAACTATAATTTCTCTTTTCTCTTTCCTTTGTATTTCTTTGTGCAGCACAAACTGCTTGGCATATGCATGTCTCCTGCTGGAGAGCCGAGCAGGAAGTTATGTAACCCTGGGCCGCAGTCTACCTGCCCAGCCACCCTTCTCCATCACTATGCTTCTTACAAAGGGGCCCTAGATCTCCCATCTGCACAGTCACTTCTGCATTTGTGAAGATCTGCTCCCTAACCTGTGCTCAGTTTATTGGCATTTGACAACACCTGGATGGCTACACTAGAAGTGTTCATATCCTTAACAAGGGCATGTTTATACATTATTGGTAAATGACGCACATATAGCACTGTGTTGAAACAATGTTCATTTTACCTTATAGAAACCGTTTCCGACATAATAAAACAGAAATTCGGTGGAAGGTGTTGCAGAGCTCCTTCTCTACACCGCTGTGACAGCTCAGCGAGCCAGAGAGTCTGCCCTTCACCAACTGACCCGGCACCGACACTGCGCCTCTGGGGCTCTCCCCACTGAACTTTAGATGAGCACATGAAGTAGGTAACTCTAAGCTCTTTAAGATTCATGCTTTTATGTTTAATGTATTGAGGCTTTGAAATCAAATGCAGTCTTTTTTGATTCATTGCTGAATTTTTGATGTGCTGCTCATGATAAAACAAAAATTAATTCAAGTTTTCTTTGCTATAAACCTGGTTTTGGTAACATGTGCTGCCATTTCAGAATTTAATTAACCTGCCACCATCGTTCCTTGCTTAGCAGGCACAAAAGCAAGCTACAGAGCTACTATTTCATCTACTAGAGATTCCTATTTACTCCTTGGGAATGGTTTCTCTTTCAGCTAAAACAGGTATCTACTTGTCATGGGGAAGCAACAAAGAACTATAAATTAAGCCCAAGGTTTGGATTATAACAGTATAGCATTATGGATATTCTGAAGATATTATTTTATAGTAGGAATTTATCTAGAAAGCTTAAGTGAACATATATGCCACTATTTCAAATAATGTATACAAGAAAAAAATCTTCAGTAATGTATTTTCTCTGAATTCCTAAGATATCGTCTCAAGTAGTCACTTAAAGTACAAGAAATAGACTTTAGAACTGCTTTAAATAAATTTTTAAAAATGAAACAAATCGCCGGGCGGTGGTGGCGCACGCCTTTAATCCCAGCACTCAGGAGGCAGAGGCAGGCGGATCTTTGTGAGTTCGAGACCAGCCTGGTCTACAAGAGCTAGTTCCAGTACAGGCTCCAAAGCCACAGAGAAACCCTGTCTCGAAAAACAAAAAACAAAAAACAAAAACAAACAAACAAAAAAACAAATCTTAGTATCAATTACTATTTTCAAAAGCTGAATCTACTAAAAAAAAAAAAAAAGAAGAATCACAGTGTTAAGCAATTTACATGTACTTTTTGGTGGGTACTAAGGAAGTAAAAAATGAAAATGAGGGAAGAGAGAAAACCACACACTGGAAACTCAGGATTGCATCCGCTTCTGTAGACTGCACTGGGCGCACTGTTGGACAGATGTCTCGTAAACAGGAAAGTGCTGACTCTCAAGAAGAGACTTGCTTCTAAATACAAAGACAGAAGTGCACAGTGGAGAGAACTAGACTCTTTGGAGTTAGATTCCGAAGGTAAGTTTTCTGAGCTGAGAAAAGGAATCCTAACAAGGACTTATTGGGACGAACCACCTAGACAACAATTCAAACTGAGCACCTGAAAGTCATCCAAAGGTGAAGGGTGTCCAACTAAGCCAGGATGTGTGTGCAGTGTGGTACCACGCCACAGTGGCTTGTCGTTATAAACCGTATGTCTTTTATAGTTTATGATGCAAATAGTATCATTAAAAATTAAAATGTAGGTTCAATTTTAATGGAAGTAAATTTTCGTCAGAATCTAGGTTTGTATTACTTGAAGACAAGGTGAGTGTGGGAGGGACAAAGGCCTACCAGCTTTAGTAGCACCTGCTCAGGGGATCCCCGCCTAGGGAACCTCCCCTCTCCTCAAGCTCCTGTGTTCTGACAGTAGAAATGAATGATGTCTGGGGGCAGAAAAGCTCATAATCCATGCAGCAGGTGCTCTGAATATTTAAAATATTTTACGTTTTTTTCTTCACAGCCAAAGTATCTGAGATTAAAAGGTCAAAACAGCAGAGAGTGATTTATTTTCAACTGTATCTTTACAGTTAATCACAGCTTAGCATATGGATTGCATCCAATACTTTGGCTCCTAACAAGCTTTCAAAAGAAAGGCAAATTCTTCGGGAAGTTGAATCATGAAAGTTTGCGCTGTAATTAATAATCATTCTATCAGGTCAGTACGTACTAATTATACAGTATTTTCATCAGACCAGAAACAGTACAAGATTCTTACTACCGTTCTACGCTGCCTGTGATTCAACAGAAAACCTCTGAAATCCTGATAAACTCGCTAACTTAAAACAGAAGCCTCTTCATTAGGCAATTAAAAATATCAGTTATTGGTAATCTAGAATAAGCTCACATTCTTGCGTTTTTTTTTTTAAGTTCATAATACCATCGTGGCCCAGACTTGGCAATCCTGTGTGCAGCCTCTCAGTCCTAGGCAGATTTGGCTGCTATTGGCGATGACTAATAAAAAGATGCGCTGTAACCAGAAACAGAAAGCGCTCCGTCCATTCTTTCTGATGTGCTCGGCAAAGCCTGCGCCAAGAAATTATTCCACTTCGTCAATAAACCCACTGGCCAAATCAATTTTAAAAAAGCTAGTGGTGCACTACCCCAGAGCTTCTCGGCCTTGCAAAGCTTCTGATGCAAATGGAAATAAATACTACACTAGCCATTACACGTATCATAAGCTCCGTTTATGTAATCTAATTGCATTAAACACCCTGCATAAAGACTTGGGGTTTTTCAGCATTTTCTGGAAATGCCTAGCCATCTCCCATGTTGGTATCTACAGGAATGAAAAAACCCTGATCCTTAAGACACCAGGCACCAAAACAGCACTTGTTTGATCAGTTTCGTTTGTCCCTACCCGAAAATAGCACTTACTGAGATATCAAAGAAATTCTTCTGGTCCAGAGCGCCTTTGTCTCCCTTTTCTATAGCACCCCTTAATTCCATGCGGACCCCTAAAACCATCCATTCATACACAAAATCAGTCACCATCTTTCCTGGGTCCCCAACACAGGTAGTTACGTGAATACCTACCAATTCGTCTGGGCCCGGGACACACACACATTCTCCTGTCATCACAACACGGAGCCGACAACATCCACAAACCGCGCGGACAGCAGCAGCGACAGCAGCAGCGGCCCATTGAAAGCAAGGCAGAGATGCTCATTAGAGGAGGCGGTGGCGGGGAGGCGGGAGCGGAGGAGGGGCGAGGTCTAGCTGCAGCCCAGTGAATGGGCCGGGAGGGAGGAGAGAGTGGAGGTGGGGGGGAGAAAGGGGAGGGGAGAAGAAGAAACCAAACAAACCCACCCTGCCTGCCAAGCGGCCACCCGGCCCCAGGCGGGGAACTGCGGGAGCCCGGACAGGCGCCGCACGGCCGCTCCGTGCAGCCAGCGCGCTGAGACCACGGGCGCGCAGCATCTTCGGGCCCGGCCGGCTCCGCGCGGCGCCCGCTTCCGCAGACCTCGAGGCGGGCAGCCGGCGCGGCCACGCGGGGCCGAGCTTGACAGCGGCGAGCCGAGGCGGACGTGCCACGCGCTGACACCTAGCCCGGTACCGCCCGGGGCCCGCGGCGGCTCCTCCCGACCGAGGCCCTCCACCCGCGGTCGCTGCCCACGCACGCCCTCCCTTTCGCCGCCCCCTCCCGACGCGGCGGCGGTGGACGAGGATACGAACCGGGTCCAGAAGAGCACACGCCGCTGGCGGCCTCGGCTGGCGGCCGCACCCCTCCGCGCGCTCCCTTCCCTCGGCACCGCCGAGCTCCCCGGCGCGCAGCAGCTCAACCTAGTCCGGCCCACTCCGCGCCCCGGCCTCGCCCTGCCGCCACCCGGCCCCGCCCCCGCGTCGGCTCGTGCGCTTCCCGCCTTCCGATTGGCTCCGCGGTGCCGATTGGGTGGGACCCGGCGAGCGAGGCCCGGGCCAGAGGGGCGGGGGCGGAAGAGAGCGCGCTCCCCGCCAGTTTTGTGACGTCACGGGGGTCAGGTCCTGCCTATTGGCTCCAGGCCCGCGCGCGCTCCCGTGGCCACGCCCCGGGACCGGGGGAAGGAGGGTCTGCGCGCGCCGCTGCCACCGGTACCGCCTCGGCGGGGCCGGCCGGGAGCTTGCGGGTTAGCCAGGCTCCGGGCGTGCTCGGGCATCTCCGTGCGCGGTGGCTCCCCCGCTGGCCGGCTTCCGCGAGTGCCTGGCAGGGCCCGCGCGGGGCGCTAGGCTGGTCTGAGCAGAGGCCTGTGCTGCACCGGGTCGCCCCGGGTAGACGCTCAGCTCCCGGCCTGTTCAGTGAGGCTTGGCGGAGAATGCACATCGCAGATACGTTTTTGCTTCATTCATTCAAGACCAAGTTGCTGGTTTTAGGAGTATTAACTCGCAATGGTGTTTTCTGTTCTTTTTCTCGATGCCCTTGGAGTTCCAGGGCTTAGGCCAAAAGGAAGTTTGATGAAGGAATTCCTACCTTTGTAGAGTGGGTGTGTGCTCACGGTCTCTGAAGGACTTTGAAATAGCATTCCCTCCTTGGCCCTGACTCTTTCCAGGGTTATGAATAAACAAACGCAGCCAGTAAAAGTGGGCAGAACAGTGGACTTGGAGTCAGAAGAACCTTTCGAGTCATTCCCAGCGACAAAATCCATCTTCCTCCTATGAGGCGAGGTTAGGTTTAGTACTGCATACCACTGTATGTGCTAAGCAAGACACTCTGTCCTTACCGCATCCACAAATGTCTCTATGGGATGATGGCTTCTTATCTACAGCCACACAGAGGCCATCTTTATGACTGAAAAGTTTCTTGGCAGGTAAACAATGTTTCGGTTCAATGTTAATGAGTTGGCTTTTATTTATTTACACATTAACATAAGCTAACAAGTTGATGTGGACTAGATACAGGAGCTGCCAAGTTTATTCATCGGAATTATTTAAACTTTTATGCAGTAAAGGAAAAGCTTTCTATATGCAAACTTGTAATTCATAGTTCCTGAATCTTTCAAGCTACCTGTTTACCCATCCCCAGGGAAGGCTAATGGACAGATGAGAGGGAGCGGAGGACAGGACAGGTGTCACAGGTAACTCTGCCCATCCAAGAGCAAAGTAAGGTCCCCTTAGTTCCCTGCCTTCCTCTTTTTCTCCTCTCCGAACAACAATCACACGTAGACAGTTTCTGTCTAGATATATTTCCAGCATACCCTGATCCAGGAGCTCAGTGTGGCCTAAATTTGTTTTGGGTGCATGCACAGGAAGGCAAAACTGCCCTCCAATATAAGTTTAAGGGACAATTCCCTATTTCTCATCTTCCAACTATGCATAATTGGGTGTGCACCTAATTAAAATCAGATGCATTATGCAGAGTTGAAAAAAAATTAACACAGGGCCTGAACTACCAAGCAAAATAGGATTCATTACAACTTCTATCAACCAAGCAACTGTTATTGGCTGCATAAACGGCTCCAAACAATGGTTTCGGCCATGCAGTATTCTCCGGGAGCCTACTGAGAGTATCTTTCTCTAATCTGTACTATTGCTTCGCTTTGAATGAAATTATCTCGCTAATTTTCAAGTCTGTGTGAGTCCTTATTTCCAGCTCTTTGGATAAGAGGCCAAGAACCTGGAAATAGCTGACTGCTGCCACCAATAAGAACTGCTCTGGAATTTGTACCTTCACGTAAACGACCTTGAGAGCTGTGTTAGTCAGATTTTCTCATAACACAATGATGTCAGTGTCACGTAAAATCCCCTTTTCAAGCTGATTGTCATAGCCCACGGGAAATTCTAACTTCTTTTACTATATCCAACATTTTAGTTTTCTACCAGAATGGTATTGGTTTCTCCATCTTATCCTTCAGGGTTCTGAATGACCTGACTATATTTGAAAATAATGCTGATTCTCAAAAAATAGTTATTTGTCACCACTAAATATAGTCAAAAGAATTTGTCATCAAGATTGAATGCCAAGATATTTCTGGAATTGGAATAAGGCCTCCGCGGAGTGATGGCCCTGAAATAATCTCAGAGGTAGAAGTTGTAGTTACAAGACTGAGTGACACGATATTGCAGCATGGCCATCTACAGTGGCCCTGACTCCCGTGTGCTGGGCCTGCTCTTCCTCTCCTGGACGGAGGCTACCCAGTCGGGCTTACTTCAGTAGTGCTATTATTTGTTATTATGTGGCCAGGGTCAGGACAGATCCTTGGATTTTGCATTGTGACTTGATAGAGCCACCAGAATACCTGTATGTATTCCAGCATTGAAAAGTGTCGAGTCGTGACACTGAAACAACCTAAGACTGTTATAGAGAAGGGACAGACAAAGAGAAAGCAGGGTCCTTGAAAAAAATAACTGTGATACAAAGAAAGCACTATGCAAAATATAAACCAACCAAGCAAAATGTCTATGCTACACACATGCCTTTGAGATACCAACACAGAGATAAGAGGCTAGTGACCTTTAAATTCTCTTGGCACATAGTAGATGATCCAGTAGCCTCAGAGGTTCCAGCCAGGAAGCTTAAAATAGAGACGCATGGGGTGTGAGATGCTGGCAGCCTTATGGTGGCCTTTGCTAAAATCAATTAGAAAGAAGCCTGGTTCTCCACACTTCCCAGGTCTTCTGGGAAGTCAACAAGTAATTAGTAACAACAATCAATACTTGCTTTCTTACTCAGTATTAAGTCGATTCTTGAAATTAATGGTACTTGGAGTCTGCCTTAGTCACTGTTGTGTTGCTCTGAAGAGACACCGGGACTAAGGCAGCTTATATAAAACACAGCACTTAGCCGGGGACCTGCTACAGATCGAGAGAGTTAGTCCTTTATCATGATGTCAGGGAGCATCACAGCGCACAGGCAGGCATGGTGCTGCAGAAGAAACTGAGAGCTACATCCTGACCTCCACGTAGCAGCACAGAGGGACACTGGACCTGGCCTGGGTGTCTGAAACCTTGAAGCCCACTCACAGAAACACACCTCCTTCCAACCAATTAGGGGCCATTTTCATTTAAAACACCACATCCCACCCCCTGGCCCTCCTCACAGGCTTGTACCCATATCATATGCAAAATGCATTTAGTCCAACTTCAAAAATCCCCATAGCTTGTCAGTATCAATGCTGTCTAAGGCCAACATTCCTCTGAAACTGGTTGACGCTCTAGCCCAGGAGCTCAGCTGCCCTCTCCCACCCTCCACCCCAAGGTTTTTCCTTTATAATCAAGACATTTGGTTATCTGCTTTTTTGTGCCTTTGATCTCTTGGCTCCCTCTCTCCCCTCTCTCTTCCCCAATCCCCACATGGCTGACACCCCCAGAAGTCTCTGCCTCTGTCTCCACTTTCCCACTTATCTGTAACACACTTTCCTCCTCTACTACACCTAGGCACAGTCAGGCCCTTTCCTTTTTATTCCTTTTTTAAAGGCAGTGTCTTCATTGTACCCCTCCCCCCAGAAAATCAAAGTGAAAAAGCAGATCACGCACTCCTAACACAGGGACGCCATGTGTGCATTGCCACTCCTGAAGGGAGGAAAGTGGCGTAATGAAGAAATCCTGGACCAAAACAAGACTAAAACCTGTATCGCCAACTCCAAACTTCATGTCTGATGTCAACGCCTCTTCAGGTATCCAGCTCCTTTCAGCTTGGTTGACTGTAATACACTTCTCTTTGGTTCCTCGCAGGTGTCCCACAACTCTGTCATCTTCATCATCTTGTCCCCACCTGTCCCCAATATAATACAGTCTTCACTTGCATAGCTTGGTGCAATGGCCTCTCTGGACCTCCACATAGGTACTGCTTTGCCAAAGCTTGGCCTTGCTGGCTTTCCTTCACCTTGGACAAAGAGTCCTCAACCCCTTAAGCCAGAACCACCTGGCTGAAGTGCCAAGTTCTCCTGCTTGCTAGGTTAGAACCAGGGACCCTTATTTTTATTACATTTGCCTAAGCTTTCAGCTGTTGGTTTCCTGTGTGACTGAGGCTTTCCTTTAATGCCTTTTCCTACGTTGGAAGTTTAGCTGGGTGGGGTCTTGCCCTGAGGTTACTACTGTCTTTATTCCATTTAGCAGCTGGCTTTCCTTTAAACTTTTTAAAGGAAAAAAGCCAAGACAGGACTTGGCTGCAACTTCACCTTTCCTGCATTCTTTGTGTCCCTTCCCCATTTGCTCCTTCTCACTGTGGGTCTTGACTGGAATTATCACTAACAACCCTGTGAGATAGTCGAAACTAGGCTGCTTCGAAATTTCCTCTGTCAACAGTGTTCATCCAAAACTCTTCACTTTAGCCTCTGGTAGATATTTTTGGACAAGGACAAAAAGTAGTCATATTCTTTATTAAAAAAAATCACCAAGAATGGTCTCTAAACCACTTAATTAATATCCTCCCCCTTTGAAACCTCTTGAGCTGGGTCTCTCAAGGTTAGAACCACTTCCAAACTCCTACTAGGATAGCCCAGTAAAACCTGGTTAAAGTGTTTGTCTTAGTTAGGGTTTCTATTGCAGTGAAGAGACACCCTGACCATGGCAACTCTTCTAAAGAAAGAGTGGCTTACAGTTCAGAGGTTCAGTCCATTATCGTCATGGTAGGACATGGCTTGTATATAGGCAGACATGGCGCTGAAGAGGAAGCTGAGAGTTCTTTCATGTTGATTCACAGGCAACAGGAAGTAGTCTGTCTCACTGGGTGTAACTTAAGCATATATGAGACCTCAAAGCCCCCCTCCATAGTGACACACTTCCTCCAACAAGACCACACCTACTCCAACAAGGCCACATCTCCTAACGGTGCCACTTCTTCTGCTGACCATTTTCTTTCAAACCACCACATTCCACTCCCTGGCCCCCAAAGGTTTGTAGCCATATCACAATGCAAAAATGCATTCAGTCCAGCTTCAGAAGTCCTTATAGTCTCGTACAATGGTCTTGAACTAATTTAGAAGTCTAAAGTTCAAAGTCTCTTCTGAGATTCATTCAATGTTTTTACTGTAATTCCATATAAAATCAAAATAAAACATTAGATTATATACTTCCAACATACAATGGCACAGGATATACATTGCCATTCTAAAATGTAGGGAAGGGAGCATAGTGAGGAAGTACTGGACCAAAGCAAGACTGAAAACCAGCTGGGCAGACTGCATCAGGTCGTTCTCAGAGCGCCAAGTCCTTTCAGCTTTACTGACTGCAACACTTCTCTCTCAGCTGTTTCAGTTATCAGCTCCCCTTGGCAGGTATCTCACAACTCTGGTATATCTGGGGTCTCCAAGGCAATTCGGGTTTCTACAGCACAGCTTCAAGCAATGACCTCTCTAGGCCTCCATTCAGGGACATCCTTGGCACACGCCTGATCTCCGGGGCTTTCCTTACTTGTGGAGGCAAATTCCATAACCACTTCCTTCTGTCCTTGACTCTAAAGCCAGAGCCACATGGCCAAAGCTGCCAAGTTCTGCTGCTTGCTGGACCTGAACATGGGACCCTCATTTAATTACATCCTCACCAACTTTCCCTTTTCAGTGGTTTTTTTCACTGCCTAATCTTGGCTGTCCTGAAACTAGATCTATAAATCATGCAGACCTCAAACTCAGAGATCCATAAGCCTGATTAAAGACGTTCACCACCACACCTGGTTCTTCCTCCTCACAAGCTGGAAACTGGTAGGTGGGATCTCACCCTCAGGTCAACACTCCCTCTATTCCATTTCTTAGTCTGTTTATCTCCTTGAATACTAGACTTAGCTCCAGTCCACTTTCTGCTGTTCCTTTTCTCCTTGCTCAGCTT
>JAQHUG010000131.1:83251-96551 GCA_028555095.1 Dicrostonyx torquatus
AGTCCTAACTTGGAGATGTAGTCCTAACCTGATCTAGCTCACAGAGCTGGGTCTTGGCACCTGTCCACCCTGAAATGACCAGCTGGACTGTCAGAGGTGAGAGGAACTGAGAAGGCCTCTGTTCCCTTTCATCCACACACTTGAGAGAAACAGATTTTATAATTAAAAGGAAGTAGAGGAGTCAGAAGGTTGCAGCTCTCCTTCGGGAAGCCTGGGGTAAAATTGAGTTGAACTAACCTGGAAGAACATGACTTTCTGCTATTAATTTATCCAGCCTGTCATTATTGGACACCTGGTGTGTGCTTTGGCATTATTCTGGACACTAAAGATAAAACAGGACCGTGACCCTGTTCTCATGGCACTTGCAACCTGGTGGGAAGAGCCATACAGTCAGAGTTTCACAGGAATCCTACAGTGATCCTGTCCTCCTGTGGCACAGGGATGCCCTGGGACTTGGCTTGGTGCTTTCTGCAGGCTGAGACCCGTGTTTAATTTCCCTCAGAGAACGCGGGGTGTGTTTGTGGTACACCGAGTACCAAAGCCATAACTTCCAGCTAAAGTAGAGAATAATTCTGACCTCGCAGAAATTATTGTCATGGCTGTGATGATCTATTTTTGTTCTGCTTTCTCAAGTTCATGTCCTCTTCGGTAGCCAGCGATGAAACTGCCACCCTGCTGAAGTGTCATAGAATAAGCTCAGCCTTATCCATGGTATTGCAGCCTTGACACGCTGAGAAGCCCGCTTTGATTTGCTTAAAGTCATTGTGTGCTTAAAGCCCTGGGGCTGCCTCCCTGTGGTTTGGCTCTTTAATACATTAACTTTTAGTACGCCATCTTAAGTTTCAAGGTATTTTGGGGGGGCTGAAACTAGGACAGTGCGTCAATGCGAATCTTAACGAAGATTAGAAAGTTTAGATGAGACCAAACACTAGATGACATTGTTTGGTTGGTGCGGCTGTGAACATGCCTTCAGATTTCTGTAGGCTGGCTCGTGGTTCATAAAGGAGGAAGGCTAGTTTTAACCTTAACCTCACCTCTACCCCTTGTAAAAAGTCATGAGACTCAAGCTGAACATGTTAGGTATTGGATTTCAGCTGTGGAATGATGTTTCGTGTCAATATTTTCTTTCTTATCTGGACCATGTTTAGGCATTAGGAATGGGAGCTCGCTCAAGTATGCAGATGACTCATTATTGCTAGGAAGGCCCTTTACGGGGGGGGGGGGGGTGGGTCTGGTAGATGTCACCCTACCAACATATCTGTTGTCATTGCTGCTGATTAGGGAGTGGAAGGTACTTGATGCTGAGATGCAATGGGAATGGCACAGCAAGGGAGAGGTCAGTTTCCAACCCAAGAATGTTTTGGTGTCTAACCTGAATCGAGCCACACAGCAAGCAGACACAGTCAGATTGTGGGACCCTGGTCATAGGGAAGGTTACACAAGAATGTTTTCGTGTCTAACCTGAATCGAGCCACACAGCAAGCAGACACAGTCACATTGTGGGACCCTGGTCCTAGGGAAGGTTACTTAGATCCCTGAAAACTGCCCGTGTTGTGAAAGTCAAACACATAAAGAGACAAAAATGAGGTTTTGAGAAGCTCCAAATTCAAAACTAACCAAGAGACACGGCAGGTCTCTTTGACACAGTAGGTTGGTGACTGGGGGCTGTGTCCAGTGATAAAGGAAGGAAAGAGGGTAAGGGGAGGAAGAAAGGGGAAAAAAGTCTACAAAGGGCCCTTAAGGGGAGAACTGAGAAATCAGAACATGTTTTTTTTTTTATTTTTATTTTTTATTACACAATCATCTTGTGTTGGCTTGAATTCCTTGGCCATTCATTATGAAGGAGAATGCATGTCTTTGCTCTTTGGAGACACCTGTTGAAATATTTTAGATGGGAATTACCACGAAGTCATAAACTTTCCAGTGAAAGAAAAAAGTAAGGATATGTGGAAAGAAAAGCAAGAGAAACAAACATGAGATGGTGAATGGAGATGAAAGGAAACATGCCTGAGAGTTCTTTAGATAGATATAGCAGTAGGCCTTAAGTTTTTTAAATGGTAGAAAGAGATAAGAAAAACTCATTTGAAGGAAAGTATTCAAATTCAATACCTGCAAAGACACTCCTTCTAATTAAGGTCACATTCATAAGCTTGGGTATCAGGATTTAAACGTATCCTTTGGGCGGACATAATTTAGCCCATACCGATTCCCCTATCTATCTTTTGCAGTCTCAGATGGGCATGGGAGAGGGAACAGGAGCTGTGAATAGCTGTTGAATCAAAGTCAACATCAAGTTTCCTCAGCTCTAGGTCTGAGGTCCCGCATGTCCTCCCAAATTCAATACTCAGCTTAGGGCAACAGAGGCATCCAAGAGGCTTCAGGAGGAACAGGACCCAGGACTTTGTAAAATGCACACAGTTCAAGATACTGTGGAACCTTTAACATGAATAAGCAGTTTGTCTTTGTTCACAGCCCCCTCTTTGTTCTCATTTTTATTTGTTCAGATGACAGTTGATGGTAACTGGAGGTTTCTTGTCCCACCTGGTACCACAGGCACTTTTAAAATAACCACTCAGAGACTTATTGTTAATTGTACACTGTTTGGCCTATTAGCTCAGGTTTATTATTAACTAGCTCTTACAACTTAAATTAGCCATTTTATATTAGTTTATATTTTACCATGAGGCTCATGGATTGTTACCTCACATCTTTCTTTTCCGGTGGATGATTCCACCTTCTTTCTCCTTGTACTCAGTTTGGATTTCCCACCAAGTTATAGTTTGTGCTGCCATAGACCAAATCAGCTTCTTTATTAACCAATGCTAATAAAACACATTCACACCATACAGATGGCATCCTACATCATCTCCCATTTTCTTCCTAATTAAAAAGAAAGGTTTTAACTTTAACATATTACATATTATAACATATTACATAAAATTACATATAAAATCGTTATTAAACAAGAATTAGAGTTACAATATTTAGTCCATTTACTTTTGGCAAATTAAGGAAAATACTCCATCATCTATTCTATGTTTGTGACTATAGTTTCATATCTAATTTATTGTTTATCATTACTAAGGAAAACTATAATTATAACTATCTAGTCTTCAACTTCATCAAAGACCCCAGAAGGATATAATATTACCCAAGTAAACAGTAAGTGTGTTGTAAGCAACTTCCAGAACTCTAGAAATGACAGAGACATCTTGCTACCTAAATAATCACCCAAAGTTCTTCTATAATGTTACGGCATCCATATTCAGCCTACAGGCCCACAGTATCTGGCAGACTTTTCTTTCCATGAAGCAGGAAATTTGAAAAACTCTTTTGCATATACTGGCAGTTTGTCAGTCAGTTTCTTCTGCATCCTGCAGAATTTGTGGCAGACTCTTCAATGAAGCAGGAACCCTGACAGACTGTCCCACCTTGTTTTGGCATGTTCAGCAGTCACTTTCCTGTGGGTTTTGCATGTTTAATTTATACAGCATACAGTCAAGCAGTCCAATCAAGAGCAGTTTTTTGCCCAAATGGATAGCCGTGCTATATTGAAAGCAAGCTCCCCAAGGAGCTTCTTTGATTACCACTATCATCTTGAAGTAACTGGTGCCGTCAGGAGCAGACATCTTTCATTGTCAAAAAAACCTAAGTTCTTAAAACATTTAAATGCCATATTCTGTAAGTTCTTTAAGTGTTTGAAGAATAACTAACTATCTATGAAATATATCTCTGCATATCTAGAAACCCCAACTAACATGACTTTAAGTTTGACTGTTATAGATGACTGTTAATTTGTATTTCTTAACTATACATTATATTTTAAATGACCTGTATAAACATAATTCCTTAGACAAGAGTAGAAATATATATAAAGTTTAACAAAATCAATCTTAAATTTTGTCATTATACAAAAACCTTTTAAATAAGAATAAAAATATATATACAAATAACAAAATTAAATCCATGGCAATGTAAAATATCTGAGATCAATAGTTGTCTTTTTATTTTATATATTCTTATAGTCCCCTAAATGTAACAAACATTCATAGTCTACCAAATAACCAAAGATCATCCATACCTCCCAAAACTCTTGAGAATGTTGGCATGCTTTTCTCTACACTGCTTGCTGCAGTCTGTGGGCGGAGTGTCTTTAGAGTCCCTGATAAAGTTTTGAGATAATGACCAAGTCCTGGGAGGATCAGGGGTAACCTTTATTGATAGATATCACCTGTCAAGGTCAGGAGGCCTCCCTTGGCAAAGCTGATCCATCTTAACCTGAAACAAATTCAGAGTCTCTTGTTTCCTGTAGAAACAAAAGCAAATCTCCTTAAAGATTGTCTGATTTTTAAAACTATTTGTTTCTTTTTATAACTGTCTATTTTATTTTCCTCTCTCTCCCAAACCTACATACATTAAAAAAAACCCTCTATGACCCATTTAGAGTCTTTTGTGTGTGTGTGTGTGCGCGCGCGCACGCGTCTGAATCTGTCTTTATTGCGTATCTGTAATCAGTTTCTGATTACTGTTTTAAACTGGTAAGAGGGTATGGCTGGGACTAAAGTGGCCACGTTGGCTGTTGGTTCGGTTATACTAGCCTTTTCAACATGGCGGAGGAACCCATGAGCATCAGACTTACCCCGCTCCCCAATGCTGCTGTCAGGTGGTGTGTAGCTGGCCCACAAACTTCTTTTGTCTGTATGAGCCAAAACTAAATCCACCACACAGCGTGAACTGATTAGCTTCTCTGTACCGAGGCCTGTCTGAGACTCTGGAAACCCACCATAGCACTTAGCTCATGGTGACCGGTGGCCAGCTCCATCTTGCAAGCAGCTGTTGGAAGACGCATCTCTGTGCTGCTCTTGGCATGAGACTGTGAGACGATGAAGCCCAGTGCAGCTCTGTTTGTGTGCACCCAGAACCTTTTTAAAAAGCATTCTCAGGTCCTATGGAAGTTCAGGAGCCTCATGTAGGTACACCATTTGTAACTGGAGGTTTCTTGTCCCACTTGGTCTCATAGCCACTTTTAAAATAATCACTCAGAGACTTAATACTGATTACATACTGTTTGGCCTATTAGCTTAGGCTTATTATTAACTAGCTCTTATAACTTAACCCATTTCTATTAGTTTATATATTACCAAAAAATTTGTGGCTTTGTTACTTCACATCTTGCTTCTCTGGCAGCTGCTGGTGTCTCCCTCGACTCTGCCTTCTCCCTCTGTATTGACTTTGGCTTTCCCACCTAGCTATATTCTGCCATGCAATAGGCCAAAGCAGCTTTTTAATTAACCAATGGTAATACATGTTCACAGCATACAGAGGGGCATCCCATATCAGTTAATCGAACATTCTTGTTATTTTTATTTTTTGTTTGATTGCTTATAATTTTGAAACAACATTTCAAGCATCCTTGGCTGGCCTCACACTTGCTGTATAGTGGAGAGAAATCTTGAACTTACAATGCTTCTAGCTTCACTTCCCTAAATGATAGGATAGATCTTTAGACTGTGTACCACACCTTGTTTAATGTGGCAAGAATGAACCTAGGACTTCATGCATACAAGGCAAGCACTCTACCAAGGGGACTACATCCCCAAACCTCAACATTTTCTATGCTGAATTCCCATTCTATGATTCCATAAAATTATAAAGATGGGATTTAAACATTTGAAAAAATGTTTTTAAGTATTGGAAGCTGGGAATTGTGTCTATAACCCCAGCATTTCGGAAGGCAAGTTTGAGGCCAGCTTGAGTTACATAGTGAGGCCTTCTCTCAAAAAAATGTTTTTTTAAATCTTAAGTGACTTTTAATATTGTACAGGTCATCAGCTAGAACAAATTAACAAGGGAAACCAAGACTCCCCTCTCTGTCTCTGTCCTTCAACTTAAAATAAAAGGCAGGATAAGAGAGGACATCTTGTAATGTAAAGTGTCCTTTCCAACATTCCTGCGTCCCTCCTTCTGGGTGAGCTCTGGGCATCCAGAGGAGGAGAGACTCTGAAGTCCTCAGGGGACTGCAAGCAGAAGTGGGGGACGTGCACAAATCGAGATGAAGACCCGTCTAGATATCCCTGATGTCCCTGGGCTCGAAGACCACAGTGTGCCAGAGCCACAGGAAGGCAGACTTAGGGAAGGGCACCATACCTAATGTGACACTCTGTTCAAAAATGCCTTTGTCTGCCCTTTGTGTGACCTCAGCTGGATATCAGGTTTGTATCCAAAGGCAGGGGTGGTGCCCCGTGTGGCAAATGGGGCTTGGGAATTGAAAGCAGGAATCACAGTGACTGAAATCCTCTCCAACATTTAACAATGCCATTTCCCCAACTTTCAGAAATGATTTAGATAAATTGTGATTTAATTATAAATACCTTGGGGCTAGAAAGATAGCTCAGTGGTTAGGAGAAGCTGCCACACAAGCATCATGTGTAAACTGTCATTTGCCACCAACTCCAGGTAAAAACACTGTTACTATTCTGGTCTCTGCTTGCCACTCCCTCAGCAGTGGGAGTTACGGGTCTGTCAGCATGTTCCATTACTGCTCCCTACTCACAATGCCTCTGTCTTATCCATTGAAAATTGCTTTATACGGCGTGGTGGTCTGAAGGCAATTTCCGTTAGCTGCATTTTTTACGGCTGGCTGTGAGTTTGCAAGTGATTTCAACAGATACTGAAAAATTAATTCATACAACTCAACTTCTTTTTTACAATGCATATAACTCTTCCTCAAGATGGGGTAGAAATCATGTAAAGAAATCACACACATAGTGTACATCTCAAGACCTAGGACAGGCCGGGCGGTGGTGGCACACGCCTTTAATCCCAGCACTCGGGAGGCAGAGGCAGGCAGATCTCTGTGAGTTCGAGGCCAGCCTGGTCTACAAGAGCTAGTTCCAGGACAGGCTCCAAAGCTACAGAGAAATCCTGTCTCGGAAAACCAAAAAAAAAAAAATAAAAAAATAAAAAAATAAAAAGACCTAGGACACCATGATGGGAACGACACACAGCATGGCCGAGAAGCAATGTGATGAGGGCAAACAACAATCAATCATTGTTCCCTATGATCAGGTTGTGTCTCTGGGATTTACTGTGTGAACAGTGGGTAAGATGATGTGGATTACATGTTGCAGCCATTGGAAACTTCTCAAGTTACAGAGTGACAATACTGAACAAGGACCTTCCCATACCCCATTATGTAGTTACGGATACATGTACCTTTAATTGCACTTCTATTCCATAACAACACAAAACTGAGTGACTCGAATCAGCACAGGGAAACTCATGATTCTGGCTATCAGCTGCTCGCTCTCAGTTCATCTTGGTGATTCTTCTGTGGGTCACGCCTGGGCTCGCTTGTGCACCAGCCAGAAGCGGATCCATCTTGGCTCCATTGGCATGCCTGGTATTTGACTTACAGAACAGAGGGACTCTCTGTATCATCTTGTAGATGATGTCAGGCTTTTCACTGGCTGCTGGGTTCCAGAAGCAGAAAAGACAGCAACTCCCAACGTGCACACTCTGCCAAAGCCACTGTTTGTGTCAAATGTGCTAAAGCAAAGCGTATGAAGAAATCCACACACCAGGAGATAAAGTACTATGAACATCTCTTGGTGGGAGGGATGACAATATTTTAATAAATTGAAGTATGTGCATCATTTTTGTTTTTTGATTTTTTTTCAGATAAGATATGTCCACATAGCCTGGGTTGGCTCTGCACTCCCGATTCTCCTACCCTTCTCTCAAGTGCTGGATTAGAGGTACGTGTTATTGTATCACATTTTAAAGATGTAGAAATGAGAATCCCATTCTAGTAGCTTCACCTAGGAGCTCCCTAGTGTTGAGTCTTGCCTGAAAAGGAAGATATAGGAATAGGTTATATGCATGGCACCTATATATAAAGAACCAAAAGTCTTCTCAGGGAAGTGAGAATTTGCCCTAAGAATGGAGAGTCACTAGATTGCCCAAGGACACCATGAGTGATAAGAGGTTGTCAGTGTAGCGCTTCCCTGTGCCACAGAAAAGAACAAGCTGAGCTTTCAGTAAAGGGTCTGGGGAAGGTAGAGAGACTCAGAGGGCAAAAGGAATGCTCATCAAGCATGTACAGAAAATGAAGTCGTAATTTAAACTAGGAGCGAAATGCTTTGTTGCTTTTCATTATTTATCTACGTGTATCATTTATCTATCAATCTATTTGGTTTTGTGTGTGTGTGTGTGTGTGTGTGTGTGCATGTTTTGTCTTTGTACCACTTGCATACTTAATTCCTGCAGAGAGTATCAGACCCCCCGAGAACTGGATCCATTGACAGTTATGAGGCACAGTGTAAGCGCTGGTCACTGAAGCAGGGTCCTCTGCAAGAGTAGCCAGTGCTCTTCACTGCTGCATCCTCTCCCCAGTCCCTGAAAGTGTGTCATGGATGCTTTTCCTGCATCGCTGTATTAGTAGTTTAATATGTGTGAGAATGATTAAATATTACTTATATAGTGAGTACATGAAAGAACCCAGTGTGTCCTTGAGGGCAACCTGGGTGCTTCCTTGGACTTTTGTCCCAGTTTTTAAAATAACTTACGTTAGTTCATGCAGGTTTAGTTAAGGAATAGACTTCATGGGGGTGGGGGATAAGGCCAAGATATATTTAGAGGATCACACAGGAAGGGAATTGGTTCTTTAATTCCTGTGGTCCCACAAAAAGACCAAGGTGTTCTGAATGATGAATACCACAGGCCCATGCTCTAGTACAAGAATGGGATCCCTTCTTCTTCCACCTCCCCTTCCTCTTCTTTTTGGTCTTTCAAGACAGGGTTTCTTTGTGCAGCCCTAGCTGTAGACTGGGCTGGCCTCAAACTCACAGAAATTCCACTGCCTCTGCCTCCTAAATGCTGAAATTAAAACCATGGATCACCATGGCCCAGCTGGGATCCCTTCCTGATTACATTCCCAGAGAAACTAGAACGGAACAACTGCTGCGTTAGGAGCAGGAAGTATGCATGGATCTTAGTCCAGGAAATCTGGATTTGGGGCCCACTTGTTCATAGGCATTGCTGGAAACCCGGCTGCTGACCATCTGAAGGTCTTGGAGACTGAAGGGAGTTGTGGCCTCCCTGCGGCTGGGCTCCTGGACTTGGGTATAGCACCTCCTGCTGAGAGGTTCTAGTTCCATTTGCTCGTTTTCCCAGTGGACGTTGAGGATCATTTTCAGACTGCTCATCACTATTTTGAGCCTGCATTTGGGAATCAGAAAACTTGGTAAGTGACCATAGGAGAGTCCTGTTGATCGCAACTCCCAAGACTTCCAGTAAAGTTAAACCTTGAATCAGGGGACAGAGCCATCGACTAGCTGACCAGAATTGACCATAGAGATGCCAGGAATTTGGACAGAGAAGGCACACAGGAAGAAAAGGGTAGGGACTTGAGTTTGGATCTTCTTTTTGGTTCCTTTTTGGTGGGAAAAGACATGTCTCTTGCAGGGTCCCCGGCCAAAAGGTAAGGACAGCTAGTTGCTACTCAGCCTCTCTTAAGTTAGCAGGTTTTCACCCCAGCCTTTGATTCCCAAGTCTTACTGATAAATAGAATATAGAAACCTAATTTAAACCTGCATATCCCTGCAGCAGAGGCATGCCCCAGGACCAGAAGCTCCGCCAAACCACATCCTGAATGGCCTGCAAGGCCCTGACTACAAGGCTGTGGGGCCTCAGACAACAAATATCAGCTGCTAAGCTGACATAAAAACACCAGTGTCCCAGCTCCTCCCTGGCTCTAGTTGCAGGCTCTACTCCTTACTCTACACGTTCTTAGGGAATCAAATAAACATGGCTAGTGGCCAAGCAATTAAAATAGGAGGCATTACAGCCAACAGTGCTTTCAACGTTCAGCTTTTAGTGTTAAAAGGTAGATCATAGCCAGGGAATGCTGCTGGTTTCTCCAAACTGTACCAACCAAACTGCATCTTCGTAATCGATATAAATCCAGGTCATTCTCTCAAACCTTTGGATGCTCGAACCAAGAATAATGAAAAATGAGTGCTTCTGATTCCATCCAGGGAGCTGGAAGCCTTTGAACGCTTCCTGCCCTCAGAAAGGTGCAATATGGTCCACTGTAAGAAGAAAGTTTAGCCAACATTTTAAAACAAGATCCAAGAAAAAGACACTAGAATGTCAAAGATAGACACGGTGATCCTGCTGGTCAAACACCAGCAAGCCAAGCTCCTCAACTCCTTGCTAATCAAACCTTCATCTTGCTAAACTTTCAAAATCTTTCTTTCAAAAGGAGCCTTCTGAAACTTAAGAGTAAGTGTCTTTGTTCTAAGTAAGTCCTGGTGATTCTGTGTTATTGCGATAAATGTCTGAGAAGAAATTAACGCAAAAAGTGGAGGGGTGAGGGGTGCTTCTGGGAGTGGCTTCCTTAGCCGCCTGGAGGAACCCCTGTTTCAGGCAAGCTCTGTAAAGCAGTGACCTTGGGTTGCCCTCCAGCAGGCTGGAGGAAGCCAGTGGCCCTTGCAATCCAGGAAGTGTCTGCTGATAAAACCAACTTCTGGAGGTTTTTACAGTCAAATGTAAACAACTTGTATCCTTGACATCACAGAATCCCTAAAACCCAAGACCAGAGTCCAAGGCTTGGTGTTCTGTGAAGCCACGGCTGTCGCGGTTCATTCAGGTTCCTCTGGCTACAGACGAACACTTACTAAGATCTGTGCTAGTTAAGGTCTGTTTCCTGATGTTTTAATCAGAAAATGGGTTAAGCACCTTATTTTAATTAGATAAAGGCTTTGTTGTATTTTTGAAAGCTACTTTTAGTGCTATATGGTCAACCTACTTCAACTGGGTGAGCAAAAGAAAACTATTAAACAGATTTCTTTGGGGAATTTTGCTAGAATCTAAGCTCTGGTCTAGAATTTCTCGGCTATATGCAGTCAGAAGTCCTTGAGGCATCTATATGCTGGGAATGATGCACCCTAAAGCCTAAGTCCACTAACAAGAAGCCTGAAGAAATCCATGTCGCATTTAAATTACCTTTTCCAGTTTCCACCAACAGCTTGGACATCTCTGTAATAGCTTACCTTAAGCTCTGAGGCAGGGAAAACTAAGAACATCATAGCAGAACAGCAATCCTGCGAAGGAAATAACGCATAAAACATGAGCGGTCGCAAGCACCCCAGGGTGTGAAACGTGCCTGGGTACAGCTATGGTTTGGATCTGAAATGTTCCCCACAGACTTGTTTTGAAGTTTTGAATATTTGTGCCCCAGCTTAGTGGTCTCGTTTTTGGGAATTTGGGACCAGCTAACAGAAGTAGGTCACTTGAAAGTTATAGGTAGCCCCTAATTTCAGCCCCGCACTCTGCTCCCTGTTTGGCCTTTGCTCCAGGAGCCCGCATTGTCATTGCATGTTCCCACGGCTGGAAACTCCACCGTGTCTCCTTTCTCGTGCCGATCTGAGATCATCTGTGAACTACGCATTCTTGCTTGTGATCCAGACCCTTGAGAGGCAAGGATACTTCTTAATCAGCACTTAGTGAGTTCCAGGCCAACCAGGGATACATAGTAAAGATCTCAACTCAAAAGACAGCAGGCTGGGGAGATGGTTGAGTGGGTAAATGCTCGCTGTGCAAGCATAAAAACCTGAATTCAGATCAGCAACACCGCATGAAAAGCCATGTGTGGCTTGTGTATCTGTAACTCCGCTGCTGAGGGATACAGGTCCCCGGGTTCACTGGCCAGTCATTCCAGTCTGAATGGTAGGCTCTGGATTTAATCAGAGACCTTCTCAAAAGCTAGAGAGTATTAGAGGAAGCCCAACACATGCTTACACACACACACATGCGTGCATACATGCACACACACGTATATACATACACACATAAAACAGAATAAAAAAGTACATTTAAAAACTGAAACTATTGTGGCCATGTTGGGGTCTGAGTGGCCTGGGTGTCATCCACATCTGAGCTGCTACTGATGTCCCTGTGTGGCCCTACTGCAGTCGGAGCCAGGGTCTGTGTCGATGTCTATGGCTCCTGTTACCATCAAAGGTCATGCCCCTGTTGGGGGTCTAGACCACTATCTGGTGTCATGTTGGAGAGCAAAGACCACACTCATTCTGATCTGAGAGACCTGTGCTGCCACCCAAGGCCACGGTGACAACCTGACCCAAGCTGCTGCTGCTGGCCATGTCTGGGTTCATGATCCTGATGCAGTTGGGCGCTATATTGAGATCCCTTGCCATATAACCGCAAGACCCGTGTGAGCCATGTGTTGAACCACATGTTGAAACATGAAGGCCAAGCTGGTCCTGCCTCTCACTGGCGTAGGGAAAGTTGGTCCCTGTCTTCCACCACCCACTCCGTCACTAGAGATCCTTGCCCCCCACTAGTCCCGCTCCTCATTGGAGAGCTGTTTTGGGAAGCTGGTCCCACCCCTCACCCTGGGAGTGGAAGAACTGACTCTGTTTCTCACCTGAGTAGTCTGGTGAGCAGCCTGGACTGATCAACTCAGCTACCATCCAGGCACACATCCTGGGCTTTGAGTTGACCCACCCCAACATCAACCCTCTGGAGAGAGGAAGGGACTGGTCCTGTGGAACCATAGCCTCAGCATCTCCATGACTCAAGACAACAGCAGGATATAGAGGAGATTCAGTGAGGGTCCAGTATTGATGGTGTAACAGAAGCCGGAGGCCTGAACCTGACCAACAACACATTACATCATGATCATTTTCAGATAAAGCTCTGTGGACAAAAGGGTCCACTGCAGTTCCCAGTGCCACTGAGATGAACGAAGAAGGGATGGAGAGGCAGAAAAGACAGAGAAGTAAAGTGGGTTTTTTTCCCTTATTCGTTTGCTTTTTTGTTTGTTTGAATTAATATTCTTATTTGTAGTTTTTAGTGATTGATTGATTTTGATTTTTAAAAAGTTTTCCTTTTGGGGTGCTACAAGGGTGAAGGGCAGGTACAGAGGGACTGGGAAATGAGCATGATGTGACATCCCCAAAGAATGAATAAAAGTTATGTTTAAAATTCAAAAATCCCTGAAACTCCAAGCCAAAATTAATCACCCGTCAAGTTGTTTCTGTTGGGGATTGTCTTAGTTAAGGTTCCTGTAGCTGTGAAGAAACACTATGACCACGGTGATTCTTGGAAAAGAAAGTGTTAAATCGGGGCTTGCTTAGAGTTTCAGAAGGCTAGTCTTTTATTAGAGCAGAGAGCACAGCGGGGACATTGTAGCACACAGGGTGCTATAGCGGTAGACACCACACACACACACAGACACACACACATAGACACACACATACATAGACACACACACATA
>JAQHUG010000131.1:97154-136773 GCA_028555095.1 Dicrostonyx torquatus
ATACACACATAGACACACACATACACACACATACACACACACATACACACAGAGAGACAGACACACACATAGACACACACACATAGACACACACACAGTACACACACATAGACACACACACATACATAGACACACACACAGTACACACACATACACACAGACAGACAGACAGACACACACACAGATAGACACACACATACACAGACAGACACACACATACATAGACATACACACACAATACACACACATACACATAGACACACATACACACATAGTACACACACATAGACACACACAGTACACACACACATACACACATACACACGACACATAGACACACGCATACATAGACACACACACATACACACACAGTACACACACATACACACAGACAGAGAGACAGACAGACCCACACACACATAGACACACACACATACACACAGACAGACAGACACACAGACACACAGACACACATACATAGACATACACACACACAGAGACACACACATACATAGACAGACACACACATACACAGACATACACACACACAATATACACACATACACACACACATACACACACACACACATACACACACACACAGGAACTTATAAGGACTTTTGAAACTTTAAAGCCCATACCCAGTGACACACTTCCTCCAACAAGGCCACACCTACTCCTACAAAGCCACACCTCCTAATCCTTCCCACATAGTGCCATTCGCTGACGACTAACTACTCAAATATATAAGCCTATGGGGCCCACACTTATCCAAACCTCCCCAGGTGTTTTGTCAAATAATGTAAAAGTAACTACTGCACGACCTTTGAGACCTGCTTGGATTTCTTGGAGGAAGGGGATCTGGCAACAATGGAGACGCCAACTAGATTAAAGGCTTAGGAACTTGTGAGACTTCTAAGGCTGCAGATAAGCAGAAGGGCAACACAGCATGTTCTTGCAGAGAACTGCACACGGGATACTGGGATTGACATGTAGGCTAGGGCAAACCCTTTGGTCTTTCTCCTCTCCACCTTCCATATATGTAGAATGATTGACAGCTTTAGCATATCGCTTTCCAGGCTCTTCATGTTCTGGCCCTGCCCTCGCTGATGCTCTTACACACCATGAACCCTTTGTCCTGTAGTCCAACAGCCTTTGCTCAGGCTAGCCCCCACCTTATATGTCTTTTCCTTTCGTCTCTATGAGCTTTTTCTGAAACCTACTTTCACATGGTCTCTTTGATTGGTCCCTTTGTCCCTTATCCTCATCAATCTCTCTCCTTCAGAGTGTCCCCAAACCAGGAACAGGAGACAGTGTTTGCTCAGCTCTGTGGTAGTGGAAAAGCTCTGGGCTCCGGAGTCCTGTCATGTGTGTGCTGACCACCATCTACTTAGACAACACCCGCCCCACACTATTTGTAATTGCCTGTACACCTGTGTATTTCACATTGGTTGTGCCAACCTTCGGACACGCATCTGTACAGACATGGCAAGGAACATGGTCTGGAAGCCCCTGCAACCGTGTCCTGTGGGAAGCCGAGGGACCTCATTCATCCCAGCTGCTTTTCTTCTAAGTGTTCCGACCTTAGAAAGTTACATAACCTACCCGTGACTTTGTCTCCTCACAACCTGGGTAATCACACCTACTCGTAAAGGTTACTGAGGCAATCTATATTTTGGGAAAAAAAGAGACTATAAATGGTGTTGTAGGGGGCAGAAAATGAGGGAAGATCTGTGTCACCAGATTGGTGAGTAACTAACCGCATCATAACGACAAAGGTGATAACATTAGCTGTCACCTGCTCAGTGTTTTATGCCATTATCTCATTAGCTTTGCCCAACATTTTGAGGAAGATATTATTGTAGTCATCAGGCGAATAAGAAAACTGGGACCCAGGCAGCAGAGAGTCAATGCAGGTGGCCCAGCTGGGAATGAGAGCAGGCCTTAGAAGCTAAGTGTTGTCATTTCTGTGGCCTTGACACGACAGCTTGCTTTCCGCGGGTCAGCTGTCCTCATCTGACATCCTTTCTTAACAACGCGTAAAACAGCAAGCACACTGGGTCCTGCCAGGATCAGAGGAGGAAACCAAAGGGGCCTTCACAGAGTGCGAGGGAGGAGCTGGGGTTCTGCTTGGGAGGTACAAACTGTGCCAGCCACAGGGAGCTAATCCACAGAGAGGTCAGGACAGAACGGAACAGGAGGTGCAGCTCAAGAGTGGCTAGGCAGGTGATGGACGGAGATTGAGAGGCGGTTCTGTAATTTGATGAGGTGATGAGGGGCCAAGACTATTTCAGGCGGCACTTGGAGTCAGTGTTGACCTGCAAGGAGGGCAAGACCTCTACTTCATGGCCAACAGAAGGGAGGCCCCCAGGGGTACAGTGTGTGTGCGTGTGTGTGTGTGTGTGTGTGTGCATATGTGTGTGTGCATGTGTATGTGTGTGTGCATATGTGTGTGTGTGTGCATGCATGTGTGTGTGAGAGAGAGACAGAGAGAGAGACAGAGAGAGATGCACACTTTGACGTTCAACCTCACGAACCTCCCCAGGAACCCTTTTAATTGTCTACTTCTCCAAGTTTGGTTCTGTGATTTCCACTGTCCGTAAGAGGTATTGTGGGTGACACTGAGCAGACTGTGGGATATAGATCTGGGTAGGTGGGGAGGCAGTGAGTGAGAAACAGTGTACGGGAACATGACGGATAAGCTCACTCCCAGTTATAGGTCTCCCTTCAAGTCTCATCTTCGTGTCCATCCAGAGTCAGTGGAGCTAACAGGCGGGGGCTGGGGCTTGCACAGGACACCATTTTCTTCTCACACAAATCTAGTTACTCACCTATATCTGAGGCAACTTGCTCAGCCATGGACCGGGAATATAAGTACCTTATCTGGGCTGCAGAGCTGTGTGCAAGGACTGCTCCGGGCAATTGGAGAGCTTGGCGAATGGAGGCTGTCGCTAGGGTTTGGTTAACCAGATTCCACATAGTGGAACAGGTCGAATCAATAACAGAAACCCCTCAGACTGAGAACTTCCTTCTCTGCTGGAACGAAGTGACCCCAGTCTTTAGGAACTTTGAGAGCCACATTTTCCCATATCCTTAGGGCTCTATTAGGCTTGGTCCTGCTGGGAGCATCCTTACATGTGGGTGCTGGGGCAGGCAAAACTCAGCCTGATTTTGCTGCTGCCCTCTATGCCTCCTGGGGTGGAGAACAGTCAAATTTCAGCGTCTCTCTCCCACAATGTACAGATTATAGCTATAGTCTGACACATGCTAAAGTAATTTTATTCTGGGAAATTGGTGAACAGGTTTCATCTTTTTCTCTATTTATTTTTAGTTTTTACTTTTTAAGAGAGGGGACTTAGAATCTGCTGGAAACAGAAGGAAATTCTGGGCATGTTCAGAGGCTGAAGCCTGGAAGACGGAGAAGACACCTCTGGTCTCCTCGATGGGAACCCTGTGGTTGTCCAGTCAAACAACGAGTGTCATTTGCCTGGATTTGCATGTCACAGTGCTAGGTGAGTGTACCCATGCCTTAGGAGGTCTCAGTCAGAACCCTTCACAGGAGATGCTTCCCTTCCCAAGCGAAGCAAAGAACATTATACGACATTATTTCCAAACAGCAGAACAGACTGAACAAAAATAGGCGCGAGCCAAGAATGATCTTCATTCGGACTCACAAACCCAGTCTCTTCCTGCAGCATTCGATTCAATCAGATAAATGTCTCCATAAAATGTTCCGAAAAGCTGTGCTTGGAATTGGGCATCGCCCTTTACAGGTGACGCTTCCCGTGGCAGAAGGCTTATGATTTAACAGGCCCTCTTGAAAGCACTCAATTAATAAGGATTATAGTAGGACCCCTTGATGGTGTCTTCTCCCCTTACCCTTTACAGTATCTAGTAGCCTTGCTTGAGGTGCACCATTCTTTTCAAACCTCTTTTAGTTTCATCAGATGGGGATGCCACAATATTTTGCCAGCTTCCAAGGCAACTAATGGAGGAGGCGAAGCTGTTGCTGCTCAGATAAATCCTCGGGAGGCGTGTGGAAGCCCAGGAGCTCCTGGCCGAGCGCATACGCCAATATGTTTGTGTGACCCAGGCAAGTCCCGTGACTCTGGAGATCAGTTTTCTTCTTTAAGCAATAATATATTCTGGTAGCTACTCCACCTGCCTAAACAGTTGTGGGAAGACACGGGAGAATAGCAGAAGCCACACAGGTGCAGGGGACAATAATTATGCCATTATGACCATCTGCCTTCACCCAAAGCTAATGCGGAGAATTTAATTTCTCCAAGGGAAAACTTATCTCTTTCCGAGTTGATATAGTTAAATTCCATGGGCTGTATCGGACAAAGTCACCAGCCCCTCTCACCGAGAATGCGATGGTGTTTTCTAATGCTGTCAGACAGACAAGCCCGAGTCTCGCCCGTGTACCAGCTTCCCTGACGCCTGCCCAGGCACTCTGTTCTTGAATTGGGGATCACTGGAGCAAACATCCTTTGCTCTGTGGCTTTGCAGAGCTGCTCTGCACCCGCATGGAGCCAGCCACTTCAGGGTCCTGCCTTCTCAGAGGGCCAGGGAACTCCAGGCAAATGCAGGAGCCTGCAGTACGGCACTCCAAGGACTCTGTATTGATCACCACATTCAAAGTTAGAAAATTATCTAGGCCAAGACATGGAAATTAAGCTTCAAAAGCAGGTTCAGTTGGGTAAGTAAGTAAAGATAACAAAATCGCCAGGCGTTTCGTAGAAAGGCTCCTCTGAGTTCTGACCAGCCATCCACCCAGTAGGTCGTCATTAACACTAACAGTGCCACACCTTCAGTGGCTGCCACTCAGTGCAGAACAAGGTGTCTGCATGTGTCCATCTGTTTGACCCCTGCATAGCTCAGACACAGGCATTTCACCCATTTTACACTAGGAAGTGTCCACCGAGTCCCAAAGTGTTTGCAGTAGCCCACCGGAGGCAGAATAAAAATTGGTATGAGTGTGCTGTAGCTACCTTATTCTGTTTAGGCACAAAATTGTGTATGAGCATGTCACAGCTACCTTATTCTGTTTAGACACAAAATTGCATTTGTAATTATTTTTTTAAAAAAATTAAAGATGAAATCACTTTATCCCAAACCTCAAAGTGTCCTGGAAAATATATCCCAAATAAAACTGACCCATAAAACTCACCCTGAAGTCCAGCCTGGCTTTCTATTAGTGGGTTGACAGAGAGAGGCCTGAGACTTCAAAGCCCTTCCTCCCACCATGCTTTCTGACCAGATGAGTCAGAGGAGAAATCTGCAGCTTTGGCCACAGTGGAGATGCTCATGTCCCCTGTGGCTCAGCAGCAGAACATCAAGACCAGCTGCCTTTGTGCCCAACAGTTAAGCATCTTCTTTTCTAGTCTTAGTGTTGCTTTTAACAGAAGGAAACCAACTTTTGTTATCCCTGCTGGAGTCTCGTTCTAAAGATTCTATATTTAGGCATTTTCTCCTTTTGCTTAGTAGGAGTCAGGCCTAGACTGTCAGCTGCCAAAAATAAATGTCCCTGCTCTTTTAATTAGATTGATTTTGCCAAGCTTCATTGCAAAGCCCGTCGGCTCGATGAAGGGTTTTCACACTGCACGAGTCAGAAAGCCTGACTTTCAAACCCTTGGACATGGGTTATCATTCAAAGGAGCAGAGAACGTTTTCTTGACTTTCTACCCCACTGAAAATGTTAATTTCACCTTAAACCGTGCTATCAATGGATGCCCCAGAGAAAGTTCTGGACCTTTCCCCAATATGAAATAAGAAAGAGAGGAGTACCAGAAATCTCCCAAGGCTCTTCAATCTGCTCAGTGTGGCCATTTCCTCCTGACGGGAACCTCCTGTCCTGCAGGGAGGAGGGGCCCAGAGGACTCCCAATGCTTGGAAAGTCACAGATTCATAAGGCTTGATATTGCTGGGGTGGGGCGAGGGCGGGGTGGGGAGCCCTCAGGGATGCTGGGGTGAGCTTTACAAAGGTGTGGCTGCTCAGTATCACCTCTATTTCTGCAGATAACACCACGATGCTGATTGGTTCAACATAGACTTTGGTGCAATCGTTTCTTTGGTTGCTCATTGGTGTCATATCTGAAATAAACAGACATTTGCACGCTGTTTATGAGGAAGTCATACAGCAAAGCCCAATTGGAAATTGGTAAAACTGGTAAGAATTTTTAAAACATAAATTTTATGGAAACAAGGATTTTAGGTGATGGAAGGCAGCCCTTGAGGATTGTCTGCAAATTCTAAACTCATAATTCAAACTTTTATTTTGTAATATTTCTCAAAGATGTACTTTCTTGAGCATTCCATTTAGAAAATGTTTACTTGGTGTGGGAGGTCCTTCTGTCTATGTGTTGCTTTTATTGGTCAATGAATAAAGGAACTGCTTTGGGGCTATAGCAGAGCTATAGGGCAACAGAGCTAGGTGGGAAAACTAAATGGCATGCTGGGAGGAAGAAGGCGGAGTCAGAGAGAAGCCATGGAGCCGCCAGAGATAGGTGCTATGAACTTTACCCGGTAAGCCACGGCCACATGGCGATACACAGATTAATAGAGATGGGTTAGTTTAGGATATGAGTTTAGCCAGAAATACGCTTAAGCTATTTGCCAAACAGTATTTCTGAGTGGTTATTTCGTGGCTGGGTGGCTGGGATGAACAAGCGACCCTTCCCCCAACACTTACTAGATATTTGTGGATGGTCACAGGGAAGAACAATGGGAAAGAAATCATATTGATGACTGTTGGGTCTACGGGGGTCACACAAAGATGGGGACAGACTCCCAAAGTCTAGTAAACCAGAAGCAAACTATATTTCAGGAAGAACAAATAAGAAAATAAATCTCTATGGGGCCCAAAAAGCTTATCAGCTAGCCGAAACCACAGCCAGAGATGGACTTGTAAGGCTGTGGCAGAGGACGGTTTCTGGACTCCCCTTTTTTATAGCAAAGAAGCAACAAGCGTACACACATTAGGCATGATCATGATCGAGAGAACTTTTACAATCTCGGCGTAAAACTCAGATACAGATTGACTTGTTTTTTCTTTACAATTTTCATTCACAGAGTTTTTTCAGTTAAACTAGTGTTTGCATTTAGCCCATTTTTATCCCTGGCACTCCCTGATGGCGTTTACTGACACTCTGCATGCCCCATAATGCTGCCAGTTTCAAGTAGCAGGGACACCGCTTAACCTACAGTCGTGTACATCCCACCCTCGAAAGGTTAACTCAGCTCACATCAATTGTTGCTCATGGGTGGCCGGCGTGTTATCGTAGGGCTAATTCTCAGTTTGCAGAACTGACCCTCAGTTTGCAGAGGGACGCTTTGATCTTGTAAGCAGAGCAGCCGGCTGTACAGCCCACTGCTGATAACAGATCCTTAAGCAGATGAGAAAATAACTCACCGGGATAACTGATCCTCAAACTGCAGAGAAAGCTGTTGGTAGTTTACAACTTCGTACATCTTTCTACAATGTAGATGTCTACATTCTAATTTCTGGTGCCTATATTTCTATGTTCTCATTCTTATTTCTAGACCCTTCAAGGATGTCTATCTGTTTCACCCACATTAACAGCTGCTTTGAAGGTCAAGTCTGAAATACCCCAAACAATGAAGCAAGTCACAGAACATGAGGCATTCAAGAGGCAGGAGAGACAGACTTTTCTGTGCAGAGCCAGAGGTTAAGTCAAAGAGCCATGAGCACAGTTGCAGCGGAGTACTACCCGGACCCCCAGTCTTCAGACTCAGGCCAGGGCTCAAGCCTCAGTGTCTGTTGTTTGGCACAGTGAGCTGTGCACTGGTATGGAGTCAGGTAGTAGAATAGAAAATTGCTCTACATTGGCACATTACCTTGGAAAGATGTGATGGATATATAGGGTGTATCAAGAACCCTTGGCCACAAATTGTTTCACAGAAGGTGACTGTGGGATTTAGAAAAAGCCATGCAAGAGAGAAACACGCCGTGAGACAGAGTCCATGTGAAGGAGTTTTTATAGGGGGAAAGTGAATGAGGAAAGGAGGGAGGGGAGAGGTGAGACTGGCCTCTGGGGACAGGAGTGGCAGGAGAGAGAGAGAGAGAGACAGACAGGCAGAAACAGAAAGAAAGAGAGAAAGGAAGAGACGGGAGGTGGGAGTGGGCAAGACCCACCTTTTAAAGGAGAACGTAGCAAACGCGCACAGAAGGTGCTCTTAGTGGCTGCAGCTGAGGTTGTATCCTGTAAGGACCTCAAAGGCAGCCAGTAGGTACCTGGACACTAGCAGTAGTGATGGCACATCAAGTTGGCTCTATAGGTTAGAATGTATCAAGAACTCTTGGCCACAAATTGATGCTCAGAAGGTGACTGTCCCCGAAGCAGTGACGGCACACCAAGTTGGTTCTGCAAAGATGTGCTCTGTGGATCTGCTTGCATCAGGCTGACAGTTACCAGGCTAGTCCATCCCACTGAAATGTTTGATCAGTTTAAACCTTACTTTAAAAATCATGTATCTGGCCAGTGTAACTGGAAGACTTTCTATGTTCTTTCCGAAATGCTGTGGTATGAGTTTGCTATTAAGTGCCAGTGTTTACATCCATTACTAAGGCTGGTGAGGACCAGTATTTTCCCAGGCACAGTCTGAAGGCAACCATTGCCCTATGTCTAGAAAAAGTCATCAAGGCACCAAAGTCCAAAATAGTCTATGTCTGCTCCCCGCCAAGTACCCAGCAGTGGGTAGGAAGCCATGGAAAGGCAGATGGCTAGCTCCTCAATCTCTGCTCCCTGTGTTCTCCATGACAGTCTTCCCACTGTTCCTTGCTGCCACAACAGAGGTCTGAGGATTCTTAGGAGGCTACATCGGACAGACTTGCCCATGAACAGAGTAGAAATCGGGGCCTCTTTAACTTTCAGAATTCAGGCATACATACTTGGAGCCCTGACATTGCCTGGTCTATGAGCTCCCCGTGTGTTCTTCTGCCCACACAGTGATTTGATCTTTGTCCCTTGCTCCCTCTAGGTCACTAAGCAGAGTCACAGGGGCCTCAGATCCTTGTACACAGTACTTTCTTGTTTTGTTCAGGTCTTAGTCCAGACTAAATTTTCCACTCCCTGCAAGTTTCAAACTCCCTCTTGTCTGAAATGCCCCACCCTCAAATTCCTTGACATCACTCTAAAGATTAAAGCTTCTTCCTGACTTTCATTTAACTTCTTCTTGAGGCCATATCTATATCCATCTCATCAGCACACATCATCACACGCCACAACCCGGGAACTCAAGTCCTGCTTCTGCATCAAGTTAGATAAGCAAGCCTAGGAGAGTGTGAGCTGGAGGAGAGGTGAAGAGGCCCTGGAGCAGCCAGGATGCTAGAGCTTTCCCACTGCATACAGACTGGGAAGTTTCAGCCTCTGCATCTTTATACTCTGATGGTCCCTCTTCTGCTTTGAAATATCATAGCTCCCAGGGCTGCCCTGCTCGCTTGTCCAGTCCCTTATTGTGCCCAGCATCCCTTCACTAAACAGTGTGTGCTCAGATGTTGTATGAAGGGCCGCTTGTTGGTTCCTGGCTGCCCGGCTAGCTTAGACCCGAAATAGTCACACAGAAATTTTATCAATTAAATCACCACTGGCCCATTAGCTCCAGCTTCTTATTGGCTAGCTCTTATATTAATTTAATCCATTTCTATTCATCTGTGTATCGCCATGTGGCTGTGGCTTACCGGCTAAAGTTCCCAGCGTATATCTCTGGCAGCTCCATGGCTTCTCTCTGACTCCACCTTCTTCTTCCCAGCTCTCAGCCAAGCTTTCCCTGCCTAGTTCTGTTCTGCCCTGCTATAGGTCCAAAGTAGTTTCTTTGTTCATTAACCAATGAAATCAACACATACACAGAAGGACCTCTCACACCACTCGGATCTCTCCAGCACAGTTGCATCTAGTGGAATGACAGTAAAGACACTTGTGGTGTCTACTTCTCGTGGGGAAGCTGGAAACAGGCTAGGACCAGAAACAGAGAGTAAGGTGGCTGTGGCGGAACACAGCAACGGAGGCGAAGGTGGTCGAGTTCACAGGCATGATGCTGCTACCTTTGTTGCTATTTCTGCTCCTTCTTGTTTGTAAACACGGAAGGAACATTAGCAAGAGGCCAGCAAAGGCCTAATGAGGCTGACAATGGCCCAAAGAGCATGGGAACAAACAAGACACCCGAAATCTAAGTCAAGGACCATGCCACCACCAGCATTACTATTTTAACAATTCAAATGACACAGATTGAATATATTTATGGTTATTAAAATGTATGTGTGTGGAATAGCGAAATCAAGCAATTACTATACTTATCACCTCATATACTTAACATTTTAATACTGAGAACACTTAAGAATCTCTCTTAGCCTTCTCTCTCTCATACACACATATCATATTTTTCAGAATTTAGTGGCAGGAAGGCTCTTTCCCCGGAGCTTACACCTCCAGCCATCACTGTGCTCACCACTGCCCACACCAGAGCTCATGGACTTCGACCCACATCTTCCTAATCCATCTGCGCTCCAGCTCCCGGTACTGGCCACTCCTTTCCTCACTTCTAGGATGTTGGTCACTTTATTTTAGTGTACAGCTCTGGCCATGTGTCTCCACTTACTGGCTGCGAGTCCTGAGGGCACCATCTGTGATAAGAGGGCTCCATTTTTGCCTCACTTCCGTCATTCCTCTGCATTTACCTTGTGTTCTATCCACCAGGGGCTCCTGGGTGCTTTCTTTGTGTGGTAATTTTTCTTGTTTTTCTCTGACAATCTTGTTCAATTTTTCCAAGCTCTAGTGGCTATCCTGACTTTCCATTTATGTCTCTAGTGTTAGTAGAGTCTGCGGTTTAATATTTATGCCCCTACTTCCAGAACCAGATGGAAGTGTCTCTTTAACTTCTATTTAATAAAGAGACCTTCTTAGACCAGGCACTCAATAAGGACTAAGGAATGAGTTTTACCCTTAAGAATAAAAATACAAGCAAGATGACCACTTGCAGCATAAATTCATAAGTCAATCACTATTCAATCTGTAAGTGAACATTTTAATGGAACTCCATGAATAATAAAAAGAAATTCATTCCACCGGTGAGCGATGTGTGCCTGTAATCCAAAACTGAGATCACTGAGGGAGGAAGATAAGGAGTTCATGATCAGCCTGGAACACATTATGAGTTACTATTTCTTTCTTTAATTCCCATTCCTCCAGATTTCTAAAATTACATTAGGGCTGGAGAGTTGGCTCAGCAGTTAAAAGCACTTGTTCTCTTTTAGGGAAAACAAGTTTGTTTCCAAGCACCCACATGGTGGCTCCCAACCATCTGTAACTCCAGTTCCGGAGGATCCAACACCTTCTTCTCCTCAGGCACTGAGCACATACATGATGCACAGACACACACATGCAAGGAAAACATTCATACACAGAAAATAATAAATACATCTTAAAAAGTTTTAAAAACTACTTTAGGAATACATTTTGATGAAAACAATTAAGGTTCCATGTAATAACAGAGACTTTAAGATGATAGAGGTTTAATTCTTGATATATAGAGGACTCAAGAGAAGGGATTGATATCCAAATCATACTCAGTAAGAAACTGGGATCCTAATCCTTTGCTTTTTTTTCTGTCCAACGTGGCCTCACACCTGTGTTCCAGTCGGCATGAAGTAGGAAGAGCCAAAACCAGTACCCGCAGACCTGATACTTTGGAAGTTGTCCGTAATACTTCATTTATATTTTGTTTATCAACACTTAGTCATGCAACCATATCTGGTCGGTGGGGCAGGTAGGAAATGTGGCCTTATTTGCAGTTCCAAGAATAGTAAGCCCAGAATAGTAGGGATTATGTTAAGGACCGAGAGAAGAAACAGATTTAAAGTGGACAGCAGACTTGACTCTAGCCGGCTCCTGTATTGCCTGGATCTTGCTCATTTAGGCAGATATAAGCATTGCTCATGGCAGAAGACCTGGGTACTTCATGCTGGAGAAGATTAAAAACGGAAATTACTGAGGCTGGACAGATGGCTCAGCGGTTAAGCATTCATACTCTCATAGAGGACCAGAGTTCAGTTCCCATCACCCATCCTGGTGCCTCACAGCGCACTGGAACTCCCACTCCAGGGGACCCGATGCCCTCTCCTGGCCACATTCTGCACATAAGAAAATTTAAAAAATAACCACAAGGGTCTCTTATACCTTGCTCTCACAGCTGAACAATGTTCACAGAGCAGGCTACGTGGAGCTAAGAAAGACCGCAAGGCACAGCGCTGTCTCCAGCACTCTGGAAGCAGGATGGAGGCGGCAGAGATGGCAGTGGTCACCCGCCCTGTTCTTGGAGCGTGAGGGCTCCTCCTGTGAGACGAGAGCCCCAGACTGCACACCAGTACCATTTTATATTTCGTTCATGTGGGCCTAGTCCTTTCTCTGGCTCCGTATCGATAGGCTAATTGGTGAGATATCTTGTAACAAAATACTGCTGAGTGAGTGGTTCGGATCCCTGAAGGTTCACCTGCTCCAGTTCCAGAGGAGACTGTGTCCCGGCGTTGTTCATCAGGTTGTCTCCCGAAGGCTGTCTCACGTCCTTCTCCTTGTCTTGCTTCCTGTCTTCTCACGTCATCTTTCTTCTGTGAGTGTGTGTCCCTGTGCCCACACTTCCCCTTTCCATAAGGACGTCGGTCGTATTGAGGAAGACCCACCCCATCCTACAGAATTTATTTTACCTAATCACCTTTGTAAAGATTTTAGCTCCAAAAAAACCTTTGTATTTTGAGGTCAGGACAGCAAGCTATCTTTTCCATGGGGAGGGAGGTCACGATTCCATCTACTTGCCAAAGAATCTTCTAGGGATGATGTGGCTCGCCTGGAGATTCTCCTACGTGGAGAGCATGTGGGTGTCGGTGGTGGGAGCGCTTCCCACTTTTCGTGGCTGCCTTGTGTTGGTGAAATAGAATTAGAAACAAAACCTCCTACCACCAGAAGAGCTTCTTCTCAAGAGCAGAGGAGAAAAAAACAGTTCTGTTATTGAACAAACGCTGAAGTGGGGTGCACGAACATCGTGAGAAAGCTGCTAAGGAGGCTGCAAAGACAGAAGGAAATATTGCTCCTTATAGACAAGTAGAGACATCCCACGCGCGTTCTGGAGATCAACGATACCTAGTCCTCAAGTAAGAGGACTTCCCAGGATAGTCTGCCGTGTTGCTGTTGTTAACGCACCTGGTTTGGGTCTATTGCTTTCTTTCTTCCCCTGATTTACAAATCTTGTAAAAGGTTACATAAGCCCCTTACTGGCTTTTCAACCCAAGTCTGTCTGTCTGTCTGTCTGTCTCTCTCTCTCTCTCTCTCTCTAGGACTTGAGAGTTAGCTCTTTGAAAGGCAATGGCCGGTTGGGGTGTGAGGTATGAGGAGGTGGGGGCGGTCGGGAGATGATAAAAGTGCTTGCTGAGCAGGACCTGAGTCTGAATTTCCAGACCCTGAGTTCAAGTCGGGTGCAGTAGTGCAAACTTCTACAATTGCAGGGCTCCCAGGAGGAAATGGGGTTAGAGGCAGGAGGATTCCCAGAAGCTCCTAGGCCAGCTAGCCTGACTTACACAAAAGAAAATCTGCAATAACACCGTGACTCAAAACTAGGTGGGAGGGGAGACCTGATACCCCAAGGTTTTGAACCCTACACGTGTGTGTCAGCATACACGTGCCTGCGATCACACATACATACACACACACATTCTCACTCATAGATAAATCACATGCATAAAATTTTAATAAGTAAATAAATAAATACAAGAGTAAGGGCCAAGAATGACTGTGACCCTATCAGTCAGGAAACGGGAAAATGAGAGTTGATACCTCTACTGAAAATATTCATTTAAAATACATTGGGAACATCTTTTTTTGTCATGTTTCTAAGAATTCCACATCTTATTTTTTTTTTAGTTTCATTTTTTTTATTGCTTTTGTCTTGTACTGAAGTTTCCATGCTAAAACTAAATGAGCTCATTTTCTTCTTGTCCTTCACAAAGGCCGTCTTGAGTTGGGGTCTGTGCTCTACACTCGCTAGCTGTGGATGCCCCCGTTCAGGCGTCTGTGCTGGCCTGCTCTTGAGGTCCTGACAGGCAGGATATGGCCTCAGCTGCAGCTACTAAAAACACCACTATGCATGTTCCTTACCTTCCCTTTCAAAAGGTGGGGGCGCCTTGCCCATCTCCTGTCTCTTCCTTTCCCCCTCTTTCTGCTTCTCTCTCTCTCTCTCTTCTCTTCTGCCATTCCTATCCCCAGAGGCTGGTCTCCCCTCTCCCCTCACCCCTCTTCCTATTCACTTTCCTCCAACAACAAAAAAAATTCTTCCACCTGAGCTCTGTCACAAGGCGTGTTTCTCTCATGCAGGCCACATTTTAAAATTATAACACCCTGCACTTGGGAGGCAGAACGCAGGCGGATCTCTGTGAGTTTGAGACCAGCCTGGTCTACAAGAGCTAGTTCCAGAACAGGCTCCAAAGCTACAGAGAAACCCTGTCTCGAAAACAAACAAACAAAAAAAATTACAACACACCGCTGGCACGGCAATATTGCATCCTCCAGATCCTAGGCAGGAAGCTGTGGTATTTAAGGCTTGCCCAGCCTCTCTCTGGTCTTGCCTTGGTCCCAGTCCTCCTTCCTCCGTCTCCATTCATCTCTTCGGAAGGGAACTGTTTACTCTGAGTAAGACTCCAGAGCTAGGCTGTGCTGGAGAACTGAAAACCTGGCAGGAGGTGGCAGGGCCTGGGTTTTACTGTGGAAAGGTGATGTCTCTGTTGCCACTTTCGGTTTCCACTTTGCCCAGCGTTTGGTAGCTGTGTTTGTTACATCGGAAGGGCTGACAGTATGGGAAGGTAAAATCCAGGCCTGATACAAAATCAAGGCTGATCTCAGTTTTTTGGTATTGTCGGTTGCTTTGACCAACATACTTCTTCCCACAGACAGCTGAGGAGGAACCAGTGTGGATTCAGTTAGTCCCTCTTCACGGCTCTCCGGAGTCCTGTCAGTCCCAACATTGTACAAGAGTTCAAAATAAAAGTCTATCCCAAGATCCCAGGCACTGTTAGGGCTAACACCTGTAAAATAAAAGATGCGGTTTGATAATTTCACAAATTTGACATTTGTCAACTCAGGGGATTGCCACATGAAATTCACCATCCTGCTCTATTGTGTGTGTGTGTGTGTGTGTGTGTGTGTGTGTGTGTATATCTATATAATTATGCCTACTATCTAGTGTCTATTTATTAGCTATCTATCCATCTGTCTATCTAATCTGATCTATCTATCTATCTACCTACCTATCTATCTATTTATCTATCTATCCATCCATCCTACTGTCCAGCCATCTGTCTGTCTATCTACCATCCATCCACCATCTGTACATCTAGTTATCTATTTTTCCCATGACAGCTTAGAACGCAAGAGCCATCAGAAGTAATAGGAGTATGGCTGGAGACCCTGCAAGGCACATGATATTTAGCAGAAAATCTCAGGATGGAGCAGAGAGAGCATTAGGCTGACACCCAGAGAAGACCTACAGCAGCTGTCTGGAGATGTCAATTAGGCTAGGAAGAGCCCGAAGCTATGGAGTCTGAGAGAGGGAGCCAACCAGCTGGCTTCCATGTGGCTTGGTTTTGATGCAATAGAAGGAAGAATTTTATCTTCACAGCTTAGAAGAAATCAAAACCAGTGGTCATTAACGAAGGGAAGATGCTCACAATAACTCATTAAGGTACCTCCAACAAATTGAGCACCTTATACTCAAAGTCCTCAGAAGGGGACAGGTTTCTGTAACAAGGACAGCCTTTCTCTTTGGTGGCCTTCCAGAGTCTCTGTGGTGTGCAGCAGATTGTTTATCTAGGGGAGGACGTTATCTTGCTCTAAGTAAAGTGGCCCCTGCTGGGGACCGCATCTTATAAAGAGAAGCACAGGAGGACATCAAGGAAGAGGCAGTGCTTGGCCCTCTTCAGCCCTCAGGGTGATCTCTGTGTCAGCGATGTTAGTGAGACAAACATCCTATCTAACCGAACAGAGTTGGAATAACCAAGGAGACAATTTGAATGTGGCTTTGCATCCACTAACATTAACAACGCACAAAGAGAACACCGGGTCTTGTTAGAATACTGAACTTAATGATACTGTGGGGTTATCCAGATTAGTAGAAGCATAATTACAATAAGAGCAAAGATGGTGGGTAGCACTAATAAAATTGTTTGAAAAGAAGAATATCTTTCATCTTTATCTCGTTGTTTTTATTCTGTTCTGTCCATGTTTTAGAAGGAACCCTGGAGAACTCACACCTATGCAAATCTGTCTGGCCATCAGAAGTTGAGCACTCATTGAGAAGGGTGTCTGCGGTTGTGAAGGACAAAAGGAGATCGTCCAGCATCTATCCGCGGATAAGATTAGCTAGATTGACTAGAAGTCAACCAGATAGCAAGTCCCTACTGGCAGAGCCAATCAGGCTTGGGCTGGATAGATCTTTATTTGATGACTTCATGGGGAGGATTTAAGAACATTAGACTATATGATTTTATGTTCTTTCTGAGACAGAATCTTCCTATGTGACCCAGAGTGGTTAGACTTCCAGCCTCGGCCTCCCGTGGCCTGATGTTACAGCGCTGCATCCCTCGCTTATCCGGGACGACTTTATTTCCATCCCTGGTTTATCTGTTTCTACGCCTCTTCTGTTCCCAGCGGATCTTAGGTAGCTTTTACATGGAGCTCACCTCATTTCACCTTTCAGCATATGGGTGCGTGCATGTGACTGTCTCTGCCAGGGGACTAAATTCTTTACGAGCAGAGGAAATCGGTATTTTAACTTTTAATCTTTTGTGTGTATGTATGTATCTTTTGTGTATGCATGTATGTGCAGGTGTACCTTGTGTGTGTACTCACGCATGTGTGGACACCAGAGGACAATGTCAGGTGCTGGACTTCAGATCCCCCTGCCTCTGCCTCCAAAGTACTGAGATTATAGACACACGCCACCATAACTGTTCTGTACAGTGCTGGACTGAACCTGTGACTTCATGCATACTGGGTAAGAATTATACCAGCTATGCTACAAACTCAGCCCCCATTGTCT
The DNA here is from genome assembly GCA_028555095.1 of Dicrostonyx torquatus. Classification (NCBI taxonomy): domain Eukaryota; kingdom Metazoa; phylum Chordata; class Mammalia; order Rodentia; family Cricetidae; genus Dicrostonyx; species Dicrostonyx torquatus. The sequence goes on from JAQHUG010000131.1 coordinate 114,255, forward strand.
TATGAGACAGGTTTCTGACTGGCCTGGAAATTCCCCAGTAGTCCAGGCTGGTTGGCTAGTGAACCCTCCCTGTCACCACCCCTCAACACTGGCATAACAAGATCGAGCCACCATGCCTAGCTTTGTAGTGTGAGTTCTGGGGATTGAACTCAGGTCCTTGTGCTTGGGAGGTTACCTGCTTGCCCTTGTACTTCTCTTTACACTCTTAAATCACCTCAACCTATGCTTTATATATTGGTGACATTCAATAAATGTTCATTAATTTAAATTATGGAGTATTATTGTTAATAAAGGCAAAACTATTCTCTGACTACTCAGAGATAGCATATCAAATTCCAAAGAAATGAATCAGGGGGTCATTGGCAGCCGCGTCTTCTGATCAGCGTTGGTAAGAATGCAGACCATATCCAGCATTGAATACCCATTGTTAAAATGTGGTCCTTGTGCAAAGATACTGTCATCAGTCACCATGATGACTCTGCCATCAGTAAGTCCCAGCACCTCCAAGGGGGTCTCCTCTTACAATGATAATCAATCCATATATTATAATTGAGAAGCTGAGCTGCGCATATTATATTGTGAATAGCCACTGTGAATATGATATTGTTGATACCCATGTTCCGTTCTCAAAGCGCCCAAAGTGGAATTTAGGGTTAGGAGAACATATAACCAGGAAGCAGAGGTGCATGAAACACTAGGTGCTGCCTCAGGTGTGGGTGCCAACAGAATCCTCAGGCAGTCCAGGGGCAAGAGGGTTTTCACAGGCAGAGAGTTCTGGAGAAGAGTCTTGAGCAGGCCTCGAAAGCACTGCCTGAGCGTGTTGCTAGCTGGCGAGACTGGCGTCCCTCCTGAGGCATCAGCCTCCTCTCTGATACTTCCCTGGCACTGCTGTCAGGTTCTGACAGTAGAATCCAGACATGAATCTGAGAGCTTCTTCATCGTTAGAATAACCAGCCTTTGTGTGCCGCCACAGTCAAACCCGAAACCTAAGTTGAAGGCTTTTGTCTGTAAAGATGACACATTGTGTTTGGGTTGTCCGAAATTCCTTAGAGTGATAAAAAACAAACTTGTAATTTTATGAGCATAGATAGTCTCTGCAGGGGGAGAGGTTCAGCGATCTGGCCAGGTCAGATGGTTCCTCTCGGGAGAGCCTGGGAAAAGGAACCTAGTGTTCAGGCTGAGTGGAGAACTTAGCTGGGTGAGGAAGCTGTAAATCTCAGTCTTCGTGACAACATGAGCTGCCAACGCCTCGGAAGTGGCCCCATCAAGCTGGTCCTGCTGTAGGTAGACCCAGGGTGGGTGGGTCTACAGAGGCTAGCTGGCAGGCTTGCCACAGCTAATCTGAGCCTCGTTGTTGACTAGCTCTGTGGCCATTGCAATGCTTTCGCTGTCACCGGGAGAGTGGATTTGGTGTTGTCCTTTGCTCAAATCCACTTTTGCTGCTAAGCACAGAGTTTAGACTCTTAACTGAGAGTTCCCGAAGGAGGTTTTGTCACTCATGATGGATTAGGAGAGCAACTCACTGTGAACACTGCAGAAATAATGGGCGGAAGGGCCGGAGAGACAGTTCAGTCAATAAAGCACTTGCTTTGCAAGAATGAGGACCTGAGTTCAATTCCCAGAACCCACATAAAAATAAAGCAAAACAAAATTTAAAAGTCTGGAGTAGAATATGTTTCATCTTTACCTGATTGTTTTTATTCCAAAGGAACTATTGGGAACTCAATTCTATGCAAGTAAGCCTGCCCACCAGAAGTTAAGAGCTCACTGAGAAGGGTCTATAATCCCAGTTCTAGAGAGGCGGATGCAGGCAGATCCCTGGGGCTCAAGTCAGTCAACTTGTCTACTTAGTAAGTTCTAGTCCAGTGAGAGACCGTGTCTAATAGGTAGATAGATAGGCAGGCAGACAGACAGACAGATAGACAGGTGGGTGGGTGAATGGATAGATGGATGGATCGATAGACAGGCAGGCAGACAGATAAAAAGTGAACAGTTTCCAAAACTCTTAAGCTTACCCTCTGGCCTACACACACACATACATATGTGTGATATGGGTGTATGTGTAACTGCATTCACAGACAAATATGAACATGCCCATATAGAAACACACACACAAATAAACACTCAAAAAGAAATAAGCCAGTTAGGACACAGGCAAGCCATACCACTTTCTACTCTGTGGTTATCAGGAAAGGTGGCTACATGGGTTCCAGCTGCAGGAGACTGTCTTTGCTCTTCATTCCGTATGTTAACTAACAGCAAGCCGGAATTGTTGATTCCTTATGTCCCTGTTTCTCAGTGCATGAACTCAACAAGCTTCTGTCGGCACCCCAGCCTCTGATGCTGCTCCCTCAGTTCTCAGCCCGCAGCCTAGTAACACTTCTCTGGCCTTTAGAGGGTAATAGATGGTAGAAAAAATGGGGTACATTGTGGCAAGTGGCTGTCGTGGACCACAGAGACACACAGTACCAGTGGCTAAGCTCCTGATGGGTGAGGCACAATGCATCTGTCTTGCTCTGGACTGGGCAGAGGTGACTGTGCACACAAGGAGGAGCAGCCTGGCAATCAGGGAAGAGCTCGGGTGACTTTGGTGTCTGTGGTTTGAATGGGCCGTGAAATCTCTGAAATTCAGTTGAATGTCATCTCCCTTGTAGGTCACTAACAAGGAGAAGAAGACTGGCCATGATGTGCAGGGATCAGTCCCCTGGGAAGAGTCTAGGGTTAGAAGAAAGGAACAGAGTAGAATTCCCATTCTTGATTCTAAGAGGCTTTGGAGAGAGAGAGAGAGAAGATCCGGATACACACACCCTATTGTTTCTGGGTGTCAGATACCTGTCACTGCTCAGGGATGCTGTCAGTGAGAAAGTCCCCACCACAAGCCACGGTATACCCCTTTTCTTAAAAATGCAACCTATCTTGTGCTATTAGAAAGAGAAAAATGGCCTAAAACAGAGCTGAAGCCTGGGTTAAACTTAAAACATTTGAGAAACGATATAAGAGAATTTATACTAAAGGATGGGTTTAATCAAAGACACAGAGTGGCGTTCAGTGAGTTCTTACAGCAAATCGCTCATGCAAAGACCATCCGTGGGGCAGGTGTTTGACTGGGAACTTCCTAGGTACCGGGAGCACAGCGTGGAATCCAAAAGACAGATTCCTGCTTTCATGGGGCTGTTACCCCGACAGAGCAGATAAAGAAAAACACAAAGAATGCAGCATGGTGGGTGAAGAAAGGAACGGAAAAGGGAGAGCCTAGTGGAGGGTGGGGGTGTTCTGAAGGGCAGCATGTGAGGTAGAACACTTGGTCTTCTTTCTGTCATGTTGTGTGTGGGGCTGTCAGTCTTCCAAAAGTTTGTCTGAGGGATCATCCAGACACCAACCGCATCGCCCCTCTGCTTACAGTCATTTAGATTTCCCTGTATGACATGTGTGTGTGTGTGTGTGTGTGTGGTGTATGATATGTGTGTGTGTGCGTGCGCGCACGTGTGGTGTGTCAGGGTGTGGGGGTTGGATGCGTATGACACAGATTGCAAGCGCAGGCCGAAAAACAACTTTCCTACCATGGATTCCAAGAATCAAACACGGCTCAATCAGGTTTGTACCCGTACTGAGTTGCTTCGGTTGTCAATTTGACACAGTGTAACGTAGCCAGGAAAGGAAACCTCAGTTAGGAACTGTCTAGACCAGGTTGGCCTGTGGGCATGCGTAAATGTGGGTGGAGCCATTTCAAGTGCTGGGCCCTGGACCAAGGGGAAAGGAAGGAGTGGTCTAAACACTAGCAGGCCTGCACCACCTCACGGCTTTCTGGTCTGTGGGCTTTTGTTGGGATATTTTATCACAGCAAACGCTCTTACCTCCTGAACTAGGATGTCAGTCCTGTCTCTGGCTGCAGTGTCATTTCTAACCTCCTCAGCATACACTCGTGCCATGTCCTCTCCCTACCGCCAGCATCTCTTCTTCCGAGGTCGTCTGTTGCCCCACTGTCTTCTTCACACCTCCCCTCAGGAGCCAGGGAATTGATTCCAGGGGACAGTCCACATCACCCCTACCTAGTCAGAGTGATCCAGTTAGGACTGGTCCCGGAACGCTGGCAGGGAGCACGCTAACCACACAGCATGCTCGAGGGAGACTCCTCAGACATCAGTGATTTTGGGGGAAATCTGCCTGGAGATAAGGAGGGATTGAAGAGCAGAAGGAAGAATCTGGCACCGAGGGAGCCAGTGTCTGAGCCTGGAGGACATAGAAGGGGTATGAGGATATGAGACCATCGGGTTGTCAGGGCAACCCCGACACTAAGCAACAACTAGAAACAAGTTCTCAGGCCCCACCTCAATCCTGAGGAGTGGAAAACTTGGGAGCAGAGTCCAGCCACCAGTTTCTATAAACTGAGTGAATGATTGTGAGTCTTGTCAGGGGCTTGTTTAGACCTCAGCCCACTAGTCAACTAGTGGTTGACTAGTTTAAGGTGACTGAGCTGGGATTTTGCTTCCTTATGTCACCTTTACTTTGACCTGGCAGGGACTCAGATAATGCAAGGACAAAGGCAGCTTTGGTTGTGTCCTTTGGGTCCTCAGGAATCTGCTTGGCGGTGGGCGGGGGGAGGGGAAGTATGCTTTTGCCTCTGGGTGAAACTTCAGAAAAGCCTCATTCTCTTTGTCTTTTCCATCTTAATCAAGACTTTTGCTTATTAGGACAAAATAGACATACAATTTTATCCTAGCGACATAGGTGTACAGGTTGGTAATGTTAAACACTCATTGTGTGGTCAGTACCATCTTTCATTCCCAAATAAACTTTGCTCCCAATAAACAGTGAGTCTCCTCTCCTGTCCTTGGTGCCTGGTAACCGCCTTCTGTTTCCTGCTCTGTGCATTGGTCTACTGGGGCACCGTGGGGTGGTACAGACACAGCCCTTGTCCTTTGGTCCGTGACTCCTTGCATGAGGCATAATGTCGTCAAGATCTGTCCGTGTTGTCTTACGGATCGGGGTTTCTTGTCTGGTGACGGTTGAGTGACAGTCTACTGTACACACCCTCCATGTCCTGTTTACCCATCCTCCATCAGCAGATGCTTGGGTGGCCTCCAGCTCTGGGCTGCCAGGAAGACTCATGAGCAGATGTCTGCTGGGGTGTCTGCCCTCTCTTCCATCATTCTAACCATGGCTGTTTCACACACCCACGCTCGCCCTCTGCCCTCTTTCCCGTCAGTGCACTGAGATCGTTCCGGATACTTGAAGTATTTTTCTCCTACTTTTCAAAGTTTTCCCAAGTAACTCAATGCCCTGTTATACAACTAAAAACACATGCTACACCCTTGTTAGAGTTCTTTAAGTGTGAGTCATAGCCCTGCCCTCAAAGAGGAAGGGAAACACACAGGCATAGACCTGGCCCCAGAAAGGGCTTTAGATGTCTTTATCTTATAAAATTGGTGTAGCGACTTTGCCTAATAAGGATTCTTATCTTCCACAGACAAGGAAACACAGTTTCAGAGGGGACAAATCGCATCTCTGATCTCACGGCCCCAGATTAGAATCCCAGCATCCCCGTGGGTCTGTAGAGCAATTATATAATCTTTTCAACCTGCTCCCCTTTCATGTCCTACAGGAGAGATGGAGCTCTGTTACAGAGTACTGAGCACACTTAAAAAATATTTGTAGGGTTTATTTTAATTTTATGTGTATGAATGCTTTGTCTCCAGGTGCATATGCACACCACGCATGTGCAGGGTCTCCAGAGGCCAGAACGGAGCATCAGGTCCCCTGGAACTGGGGTAGCAGATGGTTGGGAGCCACCGTGTAGGTGCTGGGAAACGCAGGCAGTCATGTGCTCAGCGCTGCTAACCACTACCCCAGCTCTCCAGTGCAGTGATCGGAGATATTAGAAGTGGGAATACTTCTAACCCCCTGCTTGGAGATTAGTCTGTATTGAAGATTTGACTTCCTCAGGACCTCTAAGAATCAGTGACATTTATATCAACAGTAGTTAGGAGCGGAAGCATTCCTAGGGTGAGGCAAGGGGGAGAGGTGGGCATGGGCTATGTGAGGGGCAGAAACCAGCCCTTCGGAAGTGGAAAGCCCCTATTATTACAGAACACTAAGCAGTAGGTTCCATGAATATTAGATCAAAACGGAAAGTGCAAGCATTTTGAAAGCAGTGTGGCCTAACTCTTGCACAGGAGGAGGAGTGACCTTGAAGAGGCTTTCTCCCAGCTGGAGATCTTGCACAAGCCACCCAAACACACCAGGTCCATTGGCCTGGCTCCTAACTGCTCAGTCACAGCAGCGGCCGCTGGTGCAGTCACCAACATGCCTGTGCTCAGCCGAGTGTGCCTACAGGGAAGCGTGGCTCTTCCTGGTCTCAGAAGACCAATAGGGAAACTTCTAGACAACAGAAGTCGAGTACAGAGTTGTCATCAGCGGCAAAGGGGACTTGGGGCTTTTGTAACTACTGGGAAGTGAAACTGCTAGCAGGGGCTAGAGGTTATAGAAAAGGTTGGACCAGAAAGCGAAGAAGTAGCAACCAGACCATGGGAATAAAGGAGAGAGAGAAAAAGTCCAGGATCATTTTACATTTACAACAAGACAGAAAGTTCATGGAAGCAGGAACTAAAACTGAGGTCAGAGAGATGAGGGTCTGGAGATGGGGTGGACATCACAAGAAGGTTGTCATAACCCATTCCAGAATGTTGACTTTGACATGGTGACAGGACATCATGGTGCTTCCACACACAGAGTAGCTGATAGCAGAGACTCTGAAGGGAAGTCAGCATGCCCGAGAGAGCCAGCTCAGGAAGGAGAGGGCGGACCTACATGATCGGATAGCAGCGCTCCTCATGGTAAATATTCTCATTGTTTAAACGACAGAAAAACAGGGTGAGGGGTTCTTTCATGACGATGTCACAGAGACTGAGATACTACAGACCCCACATGGTCATCCTTCAATTACGTGGCCCACAGCACTGCTCTGTGAGACTAAGAGCCAAGTGGCCTGCGCTTCTGGATGAAGGAAGGAAGGGGTGTTACAGAAAGCTGTGTTTTCCTGTGCGGGGATTACTGATACTTACATGCCTATTCCTTGTGTGTTAGCCCTCTGATGAGACATTAACACAGCTGTGATTCTCACACTAGCCTTCAACGACATTCTCTGCACAGTTCCCGGTTGCTAGGCTACTCATCAGAACTACTGCCTTATGCATTTCTTCAGGTGTCTCCGTGTATCCACCACTACTTTAACCATGCTGCATTATTTTCTCAAAGACAAAATGGAATTCATTTAGTCTAGCCATGGTCATATGGTTTTAATCTCTTCATTTTATTAATACATGCATGCTCATGCTTGCATGAGTGTGTGTTTGCATGTGCATATGTGTGCATATGCATACTCCTGCACTGGTGCTTAGGCTCACATGAGTATGTGTGTGTGTGCACATGCACTCCTGCACTGGTGCTTAGGCTCACATGAGTGTGTGTGTGTGTGTGCACATGCACTCCTGCACTGGTGCTTAGGCTCACATGAGTGTGTGTATGTGTGTGTGTGTGCGTGTGCGCGCGCACATGCACTCCTGCACTGGTGCTCAGGCTTATATGAGTGTGTGTGTGCGTGTGTGCAATGCACTCCTGCACTGGTGCTCAGGCTTCCATTAGTATATGTGTGTGTGTGCATATGTGTGTGTGTGCACATGCACACTCCTGCACTGGTGCTCAGGCTTGTGTTAGTATGTGTGTGCATGTGCATATATGTGTGTGTATGCACACATGCACTCCTGCACTGGTGCTCAGGCTCACATGAGTGTGTGTGTGTGTATATGTGTGTGTGTGCATATGTGTATTGTGCAATGCACTCCTGCACTGGTGCTCAGGCTTGTGTGAGTATGTGTGTGCATGTGCATATGTGTGTGCATATATGTGAATGTGTGTGTGCAATGCACTCCTGCACTGGTGCTCAGGCTTGTGTGAGTATGTGTATGCATGTGCATATGTGTGTGCATGTGCATGTGTGTACATATATGTGAGTGTGTGTGTGCACATGCACTCCTGCACTGGTGCTCAGGCTTGCATGTAAATATCAGAGGATGATGTGTGGAAATTGAGTCTCTTCCTCTGCCTGTGGATTCCAGGGATGAAACCATCAGGCTTGGTGGTGAGCAGCTTTGCCTGCTGAGCCGTGTCTGCAGCTGTTTTGGCTTTGTAGATCAAACTCTGTCTCAGTAAAAATGACCCAATCTAAGAGTTATTTTTAAAGTGAGATTTTTCTTTGGCTTTTGAATTGTGTCTGATTATTTCTATGTAAATCACAGTGTTGATCATTTTGCTACGTTCTCAGAACACCGGAGTGCCGTCCATTTCTTATCTCAGTGAAGTGACATGCATCACTAGCTGAATTCTTGAAGTGAGGCTCCTTGCTATTCTGAGTTAAAGTAGATGGTAAATGAAAGTGGTTACGCTTCCTATAAGCACTGTGGCGTCCCCAGAGGCAGTTTCAGGGCCATGCTGGACTGTCTGAATTCAAGCTAGAAATGCTCACACCGCTGACTTTCTGTTTGATGAAAGCTGAGTTACCATGAGCTAACAACCAAGGTGAGATGGAATACCAAGTCTACGGATGAGTTTTGCTTTTTATGCAAAGACCTTGAAGAATACATTCCCTCTGAGCCTAGCACTATCTGTCACAGGAACACTGCCATGTGTTTATTTAGCTCCTCTTCTGCTACATCGTTGGTTATATAAGGAAGAGACCATGTCTGCCCTGTTCAGGTCCTTGGCGCAGTTCCTGGGTCAATCGTAATGGTCATGCAGATGTTTAGTCTTCTTGTGACAAAATTCTAAGTGTGAATTCGCTAATTCACTCAATTCAGCCATTTTAGTATGTTTAATGTCTTGTGTGTGTGTAGGCGCCAATGCATGTGTGCATACATGCACACGTGAATGCATGCATGCGTGTGTGGTGTGTGTAGATGTGCATGCATGTGTGCACGTGTGTGTTGTGTTGTATAGGCATGCATGCATATATGTGTGCATGCATGCACATGTGGTGTGTAAGCATGCATGCGTGTATGCACATGTGTGTATGCATGCATGTATGTGTGCATGTGTGTGTGTGTGTGTGCATGTGTGTGCAGGCATTTAGGCCATAATGAACTATGAAGCTCAGAGGATAATGCAATTTTAGGGAATCGGTTATCGCCTTTCACCACATGGGTACCAGGGATCCAGCTCATGTTGTCAAGACTGGCAGTTATTGCCTTCACTTTCTGAGTCATTTCTCTACCCCCCATCTAAGCATTTTTAAAGAACATTGACATGAACAATAGTCATCATGCTATACAGTAGATCCTAACTGGCATTTGTAATCTTTGACCACTATGTCCTTCACTCTAGCTGCAGGAATTTACGTTTTACTTCCTAGCTCCATCGACTCAACAACTTTGGATGCTGTGAGATCATGTGAGATCATGTGGCAGTTGTCCTTGGGTTGTGGCTTACATCGTTTAGAATAATGTATTCAGGATCATCCATGTTGCCACAAATGGCAGGATAGTATTTTCCTATCTTTAAGGTCGAGTAAGATTCTCTTGTGGGGACACACACACACACACACACACACACACACACACACACCACTCTATCTATTTCTTTATTGCTGGACACCTTTCTATTGTGACTGTATTGCATTTAAGCTGAGGTCCAGCATCCCTTTACTTGCTGACGTCACTTGCTTGGGGTCTGCAGCCGGAACAGAGCTCCTGGGTTACACAGCAGTGTTCTCTTCAGATCTCTGAAGATGTTACAGAGTTTGTGAGCCATGAAAAAAGATTATTGACTTGATCCAATTATAATTAAAAGATTTATTGATTAGCTGATAACAAAATGAATGATCTCTGTGCCACATTTGAGATTACCATGTAGGAGGGGTATGGGGCAGGATTTTTAAAGGGGAAAACCACACAGAGACCTTCCATATCTACACAAACCAGCAAAACTGTTCTGTTCTGCCAGGTTAAGTGGTAAAGGCAGCTCACGTCTGTGTAAGCAAGTTACAAAAGCAAGGAAAGCAGATGGTTAGATCATAACGAGTAGATAGTCACGGCTGTACATTTTCGGGTGGGGTCACTGAGTGAGGATTACTGGGAACTTGCCTCCCAGGGACTGGAGTCAGGGACAAATGACTGGTGGGTACCAAGACGGATGCCTAGCACAAAATGGAGCCTCTGAAGTCGTAATGAGGACCCAACATACACTTTCCATAGGGCTGTACTAATCGAAGGTCCTGTCAACAGTGGAGGTGGCATTTTTCTCTACATCCCCGTAACACTTCTTTCCTTGTCCATTTGATCAGGGCCATTTTAATGTTTATGAGGTGGTGCCTCATTGTAGTTTAGATTCTCATATCTTTGATGATGAATGTTTTTCATCACCCTTCTGGGCAGGTCTTCTTTTGAGAAATGTCTACTTAGGTCTTGGTCCTCTTTCTAATCAGGCTTTCTATGGAGTTGAGTTTCTTATTTATTTTTGCTACTAACCATTTATTAGATGTGTGGTCTGGAAATATTTTTTTGCTGATTCCATAGGCTGTGTCTTCATTTCCTTGATTGTTTCCTTGGCTGTGCTTAAGACTTAAACTTTAGCAATCTCCCTTATAGTTGATATTTGCTCTTGTGGTCTGTGCTTTGGGATTTGAATGAAAGAAAGAAAGGAAGGATGGATGGAAGGAAGGAAGGAAGGAAGGATAACTATCCAGATCAATATCACAGAGTTTTCCCCTGTGTTTTCTATTATTAGTCTTAAAGTTTAAAGCCTTAAACTAAGTATACAGCTCATTTTTCTGTGGTATGCAGGTAGGGCATTAATTTCTTTTTCTCTGTGTGGATAATTCACTTATCTCAAACTGTCTAGTGACAAGATTGTCTCTTTGCTCCTGAAAAGATCAAATGATGGTGAAAGTGCATAGTTTATACCTGGGAATTCTAGTCTGTTCCATTGGTCAATATGTCTGTTTTTAATCTGGCATCATGTTGTTTTGACTACTGTAGCAGTAAAGCCAGGTAGTCTTATAATTGTAGTTTTCTTCTTCTTTAAAAAAAAAAAAACATTTGTCAGGAGGAGGTGGCACAAGTCCCTGCTGCCAGCACTTGGGAGTCAGATCTCTGAATTCGAGGCCAGCTTGGTCTAGAGAGTGAGTTCCAGGACAGCCAGGGATGCAAGTTTTGCATTTATTATTTTAAAACTGTGTGTGTGTGTGTGTGTGTGTGTGTGTGTGTGTGTGTGTGTATGCAGTGTGTGTTTGCATGCCCTCTGAGGCTCTAGGCACTGGATACCCTGAAGCTGACGCCACAGACAGTTGTTAGACTCCTGCTGTGAGTACTGGTAATCTCCAATATTTCCTTGATGAGTTTGTCTCTAGCGCCATCCAGGATGCTGGTATTTAGTTTTATTTTCCCATATGTAATACCTCTGTTTGGCTTTTGTATTTGGGGAAATTCTAGACTCCTAAAGTTGGGGGGAAGCCTGTAGGAAATTTTGTTTTTGTGTTTTAGAGTGGAATTAAGAGTCGGTTACTTTAAAAAAAAGATAAAAATCAACAAACCTTTATTTAGACTAATTAAGAAATTGAAAGATAGAACTCAAGTTTATTAAATTAAAAAACGAGACATTACAGCCGGTACCACAGAAACTCAAAGGACCCTGGAGGTTAGAAAACCTAGAAGAGAATACTCCACTCCTGGTCTCATGCAGCTTGTGGAGACTGGGTCACAACCAAGTGCACAAGCGCATCTGGGCCAACCAATGACCAACCAAGAGCTTGACTCAATAATGCCGCCCTCCAGACTCCCCGGCTAAACTCTGCAGGAACACTCCACTCACCCTGACATTCCATATTCTCCTTTACACAGCACCCATTTTAGCAAGAACATTTAAAGACAATCATATCACTTGATAACTAGAAAACTTATTTCACTAATTCCACAAGTGGGGGGTATTAGAATGCCATTAAATTCTAGGTAGATAAAATTGCCCACTGAAAGTTCCTGGCCCGGAGTGGTTTCTCTTGTATTTCCCAGAACTGTAAGACCAGAGTAAATAGCTCGCTGTGGCTGGTTTGAGGCAGTCTCCTGTATCAGACACTGGAAAGGAAGTGGAAACGGAGTGCCAGATCTAGTTGAGTCACCTCATAAATCCTGAAAGAACTAGCGCGTTCTTTTATTGATTAATAATGTTACACACTGACCTCAGGAACTGTGATGGCGCAGTTCACACTCTGGGTAGTGCTGTGCTCAGGGACAGCTGGAGGGAAACGGGCTTCCCTGTTGTGGCTTCAGTGGGTCTTTAATCAGAACGGCTCTAGATTAAAATGGAAAGTACTGTTTGTTGGCAGAATTCTGGTAGTAGACTTCTGAATAAATCCTGATGTTTTGGTGCACACCAGCAATCCTAGTACTTGGGTGACGAAGAGAAAGGAATTCAGGTTTGAAGCTGGCCTAGTCTACATGGTGAGACTCCATCCCAAAAACCCAAAATCAACCAGTCAAAGAATGGAACATAATTTTTTTATATGCCCCAAAGGGGAAAAAAACCTACCAAGAATTTTCTCCCTCTTTTCTCCTATCCCTTTCTCCCTCTCTGTCATGTCTGTGTGTGTGTGTGAGCGTGTGTGTGAGTGTGTGAGCGTGTGTGTGTGTGAGCGTGAGTGTGTGTGAGTGTGTGTGTGTCTTGCACCCTAAGGCTGAAATCATAGCCCCAGCCGCACTGAATCACCTCTTCAGCCTTCTTTATACTTTTCTGGAGCAGCTGGGATTTCCGGTCTGTGCTACCAACCACCACCAAGCTTAACTGAGAACTTCTTTGATGGAATTTAAAGCTCTTCAAATTATTAGAGAATCAATTCAGATATAGGCCACCAACGAATACTGTCTAAGCAATGTGTTCCTCTGTGCAGTTGGAAAGAGCAGAAATACTGGGTGGAACGAAGACCGAAGGGGGGAATGGACGACCTTATTCCGACCCTCATTTAGGTTAAATTTGACTAGGTCACATTTTCTAAGGCACATTTTTTTTATTTTTAATTTCTGGGGTAACTATTTTTTCTTATCAGATATTCCTCAGGGGTATGAACCAATGGCATACGACATGCCCTAAGGCTGATGGGAAATGTTTCCAGGAGAATTCCAAATGAGAACACATTTGCTGGATCAATCAGTCCTTACATTTGCCATAGGATGCGAACTTACTGGCCCTCTTCTACTTCTTCGTTGAGGGATGAGACGTCTTTGTCTGCTGGCCCTGCTCAAACGTTGTCTAGCAGACAGCAGCCCAGTGACCTGCCTTGTCTGCCAAGCACCAGCCGAGTTCTGGGGCTCCAGCCTGATGCTTCCCTTTCAACACACCAGTGAGGAGCGCTCCCTTGCCAAGAACTGAAGGCTTCAATTCTGTAATTCATCAAAGTGGTCCGCTAAACACGGTGTCAAATAACCTTTCTTTTCAGGAGGTCTAACCCAATAGTCTTTCAGACCCCAGGATGAAACCGAGCGGTGTGTCCACGGTGCGCAGGAAGAACAAAGGAGAAACGGCTTCAAAGTAGGATCACTCGTTGCATAACGCCTTGTGTTAAAAAAATCCACGGCCCATAAAACACTTACCTACTTTGTGGGTTTTAAATAAAGCAGAGTGGTGTTCCTTTTTCACAGTCATATTTCTGTCAGAATTCCAGCTATTCTATGACTCAGAGGGTATGTGTCTAGATTTTTAAAATTCTTTTCTTTAAAAAAATTATTTTGGATAAGAATGAAGTTTTTATATGAAGTTTGTAAAGAAAAGTTTATCTAACAAATGATCTGTGAATTTGGAGAAAGTGAGAAATAAAGTTTTGTTATCTTAAATCAATAAAGTTTGAGTTTTCTATTTATTTTAGTAGTTCTCAATGCATTCCCTGTTGCTACTCTTCTTTCTTATGGCTGCTCCATCTTGCTCCTATTATTTCTTATGATGACTACCTCTCTCTGCCTCTCTTCTCTCTCCCTCTCGTGTGTGTGTGCGCACACCTGTGTGCGTGTGTGGTGGTCAGAGGGTGGTAATGAGTACCTTCTCTTATCACTCTCTCCGTTCAGTTACCCTGACTGGATAATGAGCTCCGGGGATCCACCCACTGGTCCCCATCCCTGGGACTGGATTTCCAAATGTACACCACTGTGCCTAGCACTTACATGGGTGCTATGGATCTGAACTCAGGTACAAATACTTTCATGATAAGCATCTTACCCATGGAACATCTCCCTAGACTGTAGTTCTTTCTTCGTGACGAAATGATGCCATACATTGGTGGGTGTAGGATCAAAGCCTTCACTGGGTTGAAATGATAATCACACAGTTGAACCAATTCAACTGTCTACAAAGCTTACAATTTCAGTACTTGAGATAATTTTTTTGTTGAATAGCTGTTTGAGTGGATAGTAACACAGACCATGTAATTCCCTTGTGGGGACAGGGACAAAGATGGTTATCTCCACACTAATAACCCCGCAGGTATGGACATGACAACCCTTTGCTGATAAGCAAGAGCACCAATACGCACGGACTTGCAGATCAATATTCCTTGGAGCACTTAGCTGACAGTGAATGGCCCTGTGGCTTCTGGACTGTGTAGCTTGGTGTCAAGCTATAAACGCTGCTGGGAAAGACATCAGAACTGCTTAGGACTGGATGAGGCTCCCAAGTGAATTCAAGTCTTAAGAAGGCAGAGCAAACCACATTTCCAGCTAATGCTCCCCTGTGACCTGGCTTAGGACCTCCCAACCACATTCTTTCAGCTGTGACGTGGCAGTTAACCCTTTCTCCTCTTGGCTTCTTGTCCCGAGCTGGGAGCTCTGAAACCGGTTTCAAGGTAGTCCCATCCAGAGGCTTTCCCACAAAGCAGACCCCGGGCTGCTCACTCTGGATTCAACCAGAAAGACTACAGTTTTTGAGAATTACATTTTAACACAGGAATTTAGTTTTGTTTGAGAGTGGGGAGACCCCATGACCATACCATCTCGTTAGGTTTCATAAGAATACCGCACCAACGCCTAGTCTCAGTCTCGCCAATGCCAAGTGATGTCCTTTTCTGAATCTACAGCTCATGGCTTCCTGAGCCCCCACACACAGTCCCACTCACCTTCCACCGTCTTCACTTGCTGGATGCCTCATAGACACCTCCTCGGAGTATTCCTGGAATAGAGCACTTCACCCCACCCACTCTTCCATCTTAATTGATGACATCACCATCTTCCCCATGACTTCGCATAAAACTCTGAACTGTACTGACCTCTGTTTTCTACTTTCTCCACATCTAGCCAGTCCTGTTTGTAAGTTGCCCTAATTAACTCTTAATCATCTCCCTCTCTCCATCCCTACTGGCCCTGCCTTAGTGTGGAATCTGGTCATCAATCTTCATCCACCATTACAAGACTCCAAACAACTCCAACAGCCTGGTGTCTGCCCTGACCATTCTCTAACCTACAGAAGACTTTCTAGTCGTTTCTATTTAATTGCAACTTGGTAGTTAATAAACTGCTTTCTTATACATTCTCACACTTAAACCTCATAACACTATTTTTGGTTTTCTTTTGAATATGGTATTTTTGATTTTTGAAAATTCCATTTAATATATTTTGATCATATTCACCTTCCACTCCCTCCCCTAATTCTTCTGAGATTCTCCCCATCTGCTGTGGGACAATGGTCGATACCCTGTCACTTTTATTTTAAATAAATTCTGATTGGCCAGTAGCCAGGCAGGAAGTATAGGTGGGGCAACCAGGCAGGAAGTAGAAGCAGGGCAACGAGAATTCTGGGAAGAGGGAAATTTCAGTCTGCAGTCATCACCCAGACACAGAGCAAGCAAGATGAGACTGCCTTACCAAAAAAAGTACCAAGCCATGTGGCTAACACAGATAAGAATTACAGGCTAATATAAGTTATAAGAGCTAATAAGACACATGAGCTAATAGGCCAATTAATTTATAATTAATGTAGACCTCTGTGTGTTTCTTTGGGACTTAACCAGGCAGGACAGAAACCTCAGTCAACACCCATCCCTACTACTTGTTCTCTTTTGAAAAATAACCTACCAAGTCAGTTTGCGCCAGGCCTCCACTGGATGTGACCGACCTACCAGGGGTCACACTGACTCTCCCCTCCCTAGAAGTCATCCACTGTTCATGGCTTCTCAGAGAGGAGTGGGGGCTCATGATCCCCTCCCCAGCTCTAAACTAGAGTGTTGACCGGCTTTCTCTTGAGCATGTCTTTTACAGGCGATCACAGTGCTGTGAGTTCATGAACACAGAAATCCTGCCATGTCCAGAATAAACTATTCAGCTCTGGTCCTCCTCAACTTTTGGCTCTCACAATTGGTCTGTCCCCTCTTCTCTGATGGTCCCTGGGACCCTGTGGAGGAAGGCTGTGATAACAATGTGGCACTGCCCCGACTGACACTTGTTTTCCGCAGTTTGGCCAGCCGTAGTCTTCTGTGTTAACCACGTCTCTGATGAGATCTGAGAGCTGCACGAGGCTATGTTCACAGCAAATGGAATTCAGATGGGAGGTTGATAGCATGCTTTAGCACAACGATACTCGTAGGCTCACCCCAGGAGCCTGGAGCTCCCCAACCATGGGATGCTGGCCAGTAAATCTCACATTTTGTCAAGGAGTCATTGTTATTATTCTAATTTAGAGCAGGAAACTGAGGCTAAAATTATTACATTGACCAAGGAGTCTTGTAAAGATTCAGAGCTCTGAGATTTGAACCGAATTCTGAAGACTCTGTGTGTATCCATGACACTGAGCCACAGAGCCAAACATGCATCATCATTTCCTTCAGGAGAATTCCAAAGTCCTCAGTCCAGAGATGATCTTTAGAGCCATAGAGCTTCTTCCTGGGTTCCTCGTGCAGCTTGGGTGGTTTTATGCTAGAATGTGAGTTCCCATCCCTAATCTGCAGAGGAAAGCTGGCAATAAAGTCAATCCCCCAGAACTGTCATGGGCCTTCAACGACTTAGGGCACATGATGCCCTCTGCATTCTGCTTGTATTGACATGCTCAGTCCTGTTGCATGTTGTACTAATATAACAGTCTCATTGTGTTGATTAGTTTTATGTCAGCTTGACACAAGCTAGAGACGTCTAAGAGGAGGGACCCTGAATTGAAAAATAAGCCTCCATAAGATTGGATTGTAGGCAAACCTGTAGAGCAGCAGTTCTCAACCTGTGGGCCATGACTGCTCTGGGTGCTGCATAGCAGATATCCTGCACATCAGGTATTTTCATTTCAATTCATAACAGTATCAAAATTACAATTATGAAGTTGTGATGAAATAATTTTATGGTTGGAGGTCACCAGAACACGAGGAACTGTGTTAAAGGGTTGCAGCATTAGGAAAGCTGAGAACCACTGCTTTAGGACATTCTTTTAATTAGTGATTGATGAAGGGGGGCCAGCCCTTTGTAGGTGATGACACACCTGAACTGGTGGTCCTAGGTTCTATAAGGAAGCAGACTGAGCAAGTCACGAGGACCAAGCGAGTAGGCAGCACCCCTTCATGGCCTCTGCATCAGCTCCTGCCTCTGGGTTTGAGTTCCTGCCTTGGCTTTCCTCAGCAAGCTCGGAAATGCAAGCCAAATAAACCCTTTCCTCCACAAGTTACTTTTGGACACAATGTTTCAACACAGCAGCAGTAACCCTAATAACTAATCGTGTCACACCATTCCCTTTCCATCTTCTACTGCAGGCAGACCGGATCCCAAGCTGTTACGGTCTCTCTATGAAGCCTTAAAGATACAGTTGATGACCAGCTTCCCCCCACAGCACCATATGTATCTATCTCTATAGTTAGATACATGGTCAGATAGCAAAGTCCTTAGGATCAGCATAGAATTTATTCTGAGACTGGTCAACAGGTCTTCAGGAATGTTCCTGCCCAGAAGAGATTTGAACTGCACTTCCAGCAAATGATTCCAGACTGGTTCTTTCTCGTTTCTTTTGTCTTTCCACTGCCTTTCCTTGACTCCTTCTACTTCTGACCTCATGTTTGTCCTTGAGACTCTTTCTTGCTCCACCTTGCCAGCCCTGACTCTTCTGGGGATGGTTATCAGACCTCAGCCCAGGCCAGCCCGCATCTCCAGGCAAGGCTAGTGTGTCTGCCCTTCCTCTGTCCACTGCCCATAGGTTTTGTGGTGCTGGCAATACTCAAGGACTGACAGACAATGGTTCAGCACCGCAGTTCATCCCTGTTGTTTGTCATTTCTTTGTCTTTCTTGTCTGATAGCTGAGAGACCTCGATATCAGTAGCTCCTCCATAGTACCTGCCCTGGACTAAGCTTGTGTCGAATGATCGCCAGTTGAACAGACAATTCCTTCCCAGCCTAGTGGCGGTGGCTCTGTAAGTTCTCCAGACCACAAGGAGGCATCTCCTGGCACAGGTACTGCAACTTCAGTTACAAGGCCAGGGTCAGACAAGTGGGAAGCAGACAGCGATGGCGCTGGGTGCGGCTTAGGATTTTCACCACAGTGTGGAAGTGCATTAGCATCTTAACTATGGAAGGTTTCTTACCCTTCCCCATTATACCGCTATTCAGCATTTCTATAGACTTGGAGGATATCAGCAGCCTTTATTCATTTAACTTCATTTTATATATATATATATATATATATATATATACACATATATATTTTTTTCAGAATTAATGCTGTGCTTTTTACCAAAGTTATTTATTAATATTAATATCCCACTCTTATCTTGTCCATTAGTTCCCTGAAGAAACTCTTTTATGGTTTTCCAGGTTTTTTTTTGTGTGTGTGTGACCTTGTCTATTGTGAGGTATGTATTACAAAATATTGATTAAATTGAAAGACACAGGGCCATTTTCAGCTATAAGCCAGTTTCATTTTCTGTTTGATTCAACAAGCATGGCTCTCACTGAACACGTTTTTCTGTAATTATTTTTGACTCTGCAGCAATAGGTGCCTAGATGATCACATTTCTTTTCACTTCCACTGTTCGTGGTGTGTGGCTCTGAGACTGAATATAAGACCCTGATGTCTCCTTGTTTCTGACGATCTTGGAATTAGTCAAAAGATTTTAAAATGCTATATTTTACTAAAAGAACGATGCACTTTGAAATTATTGATTTCTAAAACTTCTAAGATGATAATGGGGCCATACCACTTCTTACCTACCTATCCCTTAAAACCATACACTTTAAGGAAACGAACATTATCACCTCAGTGAGATACTACAAGCTGGCTGCCTGGGTAAATTATTCTTGATGCTGAGTGGCAGTACTGGACATCAGAGCTGGGGATGAAATTTGGTACAAGCTTTGCAGAAGACAATTTGACCATCTATGCCACCACATTTAAAAGTACATCTTTAAAGCATGCATATACCTTTTCAATTGTTCTAGAATGCTCTCCTAAGCATATAACGATAGAGGGCTAAAGTTTAGTTAGATGGTAGTCCTAGGAAGAGGGTACAAACTCATCACAGGGCTGGGGACTGGGAACTGGGAATATGGCCTTAGGTTTCTAAGATGAGCGAGGGGACTGAGCTCAGACGCTGAGCCCACATAAGGAGCCGAGTCCATTTTCAGTTGTGAACCTAGCCTTCAACAGATCTGGGGCTCTTTCCCTACTATGGGTCACCTCATTCAGCCTTGATATGAGATTTGTGCCTTGTCTTATTGTAACGTGTTATGCCGTGTTTGGTTGCTATCCCTGGGAAGCCTGCTCCTTTCTGAAGGGAAACAGAGTGAGGAAATGGGAGGGGGAGGGGTTGGGAGGAGAGCTGGGACGGGAAACTGAAGTTAGGTTGTATGTATGTAGGTTATACTGTATGAGAGGAAGAAAAGGAGCAGCCAAGGATGGCACCATGTGGCTGTAATCCCAGCCCTGAGGAGACAGGAGGGTCCATGAGGTCTTGTAAGCCCACCCAGTATAACTCAGTAAGTTCCCAGTTCCGTGAGTGTCTGTCTGAAATACAAAGTGGGGAGTAACTGAGGAAGGCACTAGCCACCACACACAGGCACACACATGTGCACACAAATACCACACAACACACATGCAAGTGCATGTTTATACATACACACACAGGCAGGTGCACTGAGAAAGGTTTGTGAATTGAATGAAGTAGCGTTGCTCAACCAAAGGATAAGATACTTAGGACTACTGCTCTCTAAACAGTGTGTGCCTTGGTCCACCGTAGACAAGAGATGCGCAAACACCTTCGGGGAAGTGTTTCAGGAAGGACTACTTTCCTGCATCCTTCCCCAGCTTCGTATAGGACGAACTAGAGTCAGTGGGACATCTCATAATTTGAGTCAGCGGTCTGAAGGAGAACTTGGATGGGGAGAAAATGAGGGAAGATAAGAGGGGTAAAAAGGCAGGTGAGAAAGGCGGTTGGGCAAAGGTAGCAGCTTCTGAATAGGCAGAGTCCAGCATTACAAGGAGACTCTCTTTCGCCACCTTCTGACCGTCACGTATAAATGCATCAAATAGAAATTTTTGTTTTTGTGTACTGTATACTCTTTTAAATGGTTAGCATACAGCTAAGAGTTTAGAATAGCAAACAAGAAAAAGGAACAATATCGAAAGATGTGTTTAAATTGTTTAATATTTAACTAACATTAAGATGTAGTTATGCAATATATGTATTCAAATGAGAGATGCAGGAAATAAAAAAGTGCACAGTAACCTTGTTCATACACAAGACAAGCTGTGGATCGAGACACCCAAGACATGTTAAGGAAATAATAGATTTCTAGGCACTGGAATTAGATATTATGCATCAGCAAATAGACAAAATCCCCTGTATACAATCTTCATTCTCATAGGAAAATATGTGCCATTAATGTCTACCAAAGTCAACTAATTAGTTACTATTAAGTTAATCATATATAAAGTGTGAACCACATAGAATTCTCATGCTAGAGATGTAACTTTTTGAACAAACTAAGTGGGTATGGTCTCTGTCCTTCTGAGGGGCAGACAGAGCAGGTGAAGGCGGATGCAGCGATAAACAAAGCTGTACTGATGGAGACAGGACCACCGCCTGGTTACAGAGGGTCTGGGATGACATCCTTTGAGGAGAAATTCACATTATCAGGTAAAAGAGGTGTGGGGCAGCTGAAACAAGAGAGGCCCCCAGAAAATGACCATGATGGTTTGGGAGCTTCAAGAAGGACGGTAAGCAGGGGAAACAGGCAGACAAATTGCTAGATGATTGTTGATTCAGTCCAAGAACGTATTCTCTGTCTGCGTTGCTTAGTTAGAGTCAGGATGAGTGGATTAGTATGGAGGGGGAGGATGGAGAAGGAGCGTTTGGACTTGATCTTGAGCTGTCTCTCAAAGGCCATCAGGAATGGTTCAAGGATTCAATAAATGGAATTAGCTTTATTGTTTACTCTTTAGAAAGAAACCATTTATTTACTTTAAAACAAACCCCAAATCAAACAGAATCCCTAAGAACCAGGGTCTTCTTATGCTGCCAGGCTGGCCTTTAAGTCAGGCTTATATAGTCTTCATTCTTATGGAAAAATGTGCAACATAAAAAAGTAATAAAAATAAATATTTTTACAGACACTAACTTGTTTAAAATCAATTTCTGAAGGATATCCCATCATGTGAGCTATGTTCCTTACTTAGTATCTTGAAAAGCAAGCTACAAAACAATATACGCAGCTCATAATCCCATTATGAAAAAGTGTAAATAAATGCATTTATTATATTTAATATAAAGAAAAATGGGGTATATGCTAATCTTGGGTAGTCATGACATATTTTCCTTTTTAGTTGCGCTGCTTTGTATTTCCTAGAACTTCTACAGAGAACGCGTACTACTTTGTAAGTTGGAGGACATTTAAATGCATATGGACTGTACTCAGGGACAGAAAACAGTGCCCTAAGGGTTAAAAGTCTCGAACTGTCCTAATGACGTAGAAGAGACAAGGGCTCTTCTGAGGAATCATCTGGCTTGGTGCAGCGCTTGGATGGGATTCCAGAGTCTGATTTTTCTCCTCCAATGATCTGAGCGGTAATTTCTTTAGCACTGAAGAAGGCTCTGTCATTTCACAATACAACATAGCTTTTCTTATTTCTAGACAACCTTACCAGGGCAACTACTATATGTGCATATGTTTGCATGTGTTATTTACATATGGCATAGACCCGCTAAGCCAGTGGTTCTCAACCTCTGGGTCTTGACCCTTTGGGGTGTCACATATCAGACAACATGCGTGGCAAGAAATTTGCATTACTATTCATAAGAGTAGCAAATTTACAGTTATGGAGTAGAAACAAAAAGAATCTTATGGTTGGGGGTCACCAAAACATGAGGAACTGTACTGAAGGGTCGCAGCATTCGGAAGGTTGAGAACCATTGTTGAGTCTAAGCCGTGTTTAGAGGAATTCTGGGCCACACTGGCTGCATTTGTTGAGTAGGAAAACAACCTAAATCACATCAATCCTGAGGGAACTTTCCAGCAGGGCTTGCAGGTGACCT
>JAQHUG010000131.1:166222-182739 GCA_028555095.1 Dicrostonyx torquatus
GCGTCTGTCAGTGTGCACACACACTGGGGTCACCTGTAAACACACCGCGTCTGTTAGATGTGCACACACACTGTGGTCATCTCTAGGCACACCGCGTCTGTCAGATGTGCACACACATTGGGGTCATCTCTAGACACACCGTCTTTGCAGATGGACAGAAGGTACTCACATTGCTCATGGAGCACAGGTCGACAAACTGCCGGATTTTGTCTTCTACAAATCGCTCATAAAAGGCCCCAAAGAAGAAAACCTGAAACAGTCAGTCAGGCCATGAGTGTTTGCCAACCACAGTGCAGTGTTTTAAGAAAAAAAGAAGACCCAACCAAGCCTACAGTGACCCTAAGTCCCACTTGTCAGTTCTGACTCTAACCTCAAAGGAAGGGAAATTCAGAACTATGTTAGTGGTTACTGAGTGAGTCCATTTTGAATTTTAAAAACTTATCTTGCTAACAAAACAAGGAAAGACAAAGGTGGGAAGAAAGTGATTTACAAAGTTAGCATATATTAGTACTGGGGAGAGCTTGCTGCACACACAGCAAGAGCCTGGTGTGGAGGCATGCAGCTAACCTCAGCACGACGGTGGGGACAGGCGGGTCCCCGCTCACTGAGAGACCCTCAACAAGTATAGCAGAGTAGCTGAAGGAGACACTGGATGTTGCTATCCGGCTTATACATGTACACACATACAGACGTACACCTATGTGCACACGCTTATACAAACAGGTATGTACACCACCCACTCACACATTTGAATAAGTCAATGTATTGCTGGTCAAGATAAAAGTTTACTTTTGCAATTTTTCTCAAATTTTTTGAGAAATTGTGAATTTGAAAAGCCATTAAAAACTTTATAGATTTCAAATTAATTCTGAACAGAATAGCATATAAAAACATATTTAACATTAAATTTTAACTACTGATAATATATTAACTTTCAAATGAAATACTTCTAAGTGTTTAATTATATAGATTTAATAGCAATACTAGGTAAGGAAATTTATGAATTAAAGTTTGAATTATAGACCTTTCTAAATGTTCCAGAGAAATCTATTTCCTCCCTGCCCTACTTAGAGCTACCCCACTGCTCCCCCATGCTGAGCTGTCTGTTGACTATCTCATATCCTGTCAGACATCGTCATTGCAACTCCTCACACGCCCTGCCCTCGTTAGCTCTGTGAGAGCATCCCATGACTTCAACACAAGGTCTATTATATAAACCATGCTGAAGTCTAAGAATGGACTCGACCCTATAGCAGCTGACTCCTAGTACTGACCAAACAATAATGGCAGCAATAACAAGTCAACCACACATGCACGCACGCACACACACGCATGCACACGCATACACACACACACACACACACGCACGCACACACATGCGCGCGCGCACAGAACATGAAAACTACAGCAGTCCCAGTCTGAACACGTGGACAGCATGGGCGCTAGCGCCTAACTGTCACAATACAGAGCGGTCAGATGCACATGTGAAGCCGTGACTCCCTGACAAATGACCTCAGAACACCGCCTCAGACAGAAAGGCTTTCTGACTGGTCTGAAGGCAGAGTGAGAGCACAGAATGAGGTTAGGTGGTGGCAAGATTGCCAATTGCTGTCCCCTTTCTTCTTAGCCACAGACCTGTCCTTTGGGCAGGGCACAAAGATGCCTTGCCAAAGGGCATCAGCACGGTTAGGTGTGGCCACATGACTAAGCTTGAGTCCAGAGATACCAAATGGTACCACACAAAGACTCTTTCTTTCTTTAAAAAAGCTTTTACTTTGAAGTGTGTGCATGCAGATGTCTACAGAGGCAGACTGGCCACTGGGTCCTCGAGCCAGAGCCACAGCTGTGAGCACACGGGTTGAGTGCTGGTCCCCTGAAAGAGTGCCCAGTGCTATTTGAGCTCCTTTAAATCACTAAGTCAAACTGATATGGCCGAGTCACCCGGGAAAGGACTTTCAGCTTGGGGCCTTCCCAGGTCAGACTGGCCTTCGGGCATGTCTGTTGGGGACTATCTCGATTATTATTTATTATTATTATTATTATTATTATTATTATTATTATTATTATTATTGATGTTACCTGTGGGCAACACCACTCTGTGGGTAGGCGGTCCTAGTGAAGCCTGAGCCTGTAGCCAACCCAGCGAGCAGGAAGACTCGGCTTCCTGACTGTTTCCTCCCTGACACCCTTAGTGGTCACCTATGACTCCTAGCTGTTTTTGTCTTTGGTGTGTGCCATAATGGTAAAAGGAGAGTGTCACACTCCTTACCAGCCATTTCTCTAGCCCCAAGACAAGGGAAAAGGAAACAAGACTCCCAACTGGCTCCTGCAAACCATCAGTAATTATGGACCAGGAGATGAACTCAGGGATAGAGGTTCCACCCGACAGAGAAGAACAGGTTTCTGGGTCCTGATGACACCGAGTCACCTCTTCAGCCTGTATTTCCGACCTCTGCTCTTCTCTTTTACCAGGAGAAGGGGAAGGGAATGGCTTGCCCCCACTTCCTGTTTTGCTTTGTTGTTACATTTAATGAAATGGGCAATTTTCAGATGGTATTCTGTGAAATTCTGTCCAACAAGGCTACTTTAAAATCAGATGAAGTAGCTATGTTTACAAGATACAGAACACAATAGTTCTAAACGTCAAACCCCGCACTCATCAAATTCTGTCTCCCGTGAGTCGTCCTCTCCTGGTGGCCATTCATCAACTCTCACCAGCCCAGCTCTGCAGCTTCAACTCTTTGAGCAGTGTTACCGATGCAAAGAAGTGTGCGTTCCTAAAGCCAGTTCTCAGCTGGGAACGAGCCTGGAGTATGTAAGGCCCTGCGTTCAAATCCCAGCTCTGGGGAAAGCCCATTCTCATTATGGAATGCCACTTGAATCCAATTGAAAGGAAAACGATAATTTAAACAGACAAAGGTAAAGAAAATGTCTCAATAGAGATAAACAACAAGAAAAAGAAAATCCCCAAAGTATACAAGCATATCTGGCCCCTTAGTTATATTTAAACCAGAGTCTGCCCTAGATCTGAGTCTCCAAAAGACACATCAGAGTCCACAATGAATAGGAAGTAACTGTGAAACCAAACTTCCTCGGTTAACTAGTGGTTAACTAACAGTTGGTAAGCACTGTTGGTTAACTAGTGCTGCCAACTCTAACTGTGAGACTTAAAGCAATCATTTAACTCTCCAGAGCCTCAAGTCTCCTTGCCTGTTCCATGAGGATACTACCTTAGCCCATCTCTGAAGGCTAAAGTACAGGCTAAGGAGTTAGCGTGTGTAAAGCCATGGATCTCCCAGTGCCTGGATCATGATGCAATACAAATAGTTATTGTTATTGCCTTTGTCACCGTCTTTCTGCTGTAGCACTCAGCATTTTGAGAGACGCTGGTATACAGGCAGGGCTATCAACTGGCACTGTACCTACAGTACAATCTCGTTACCTGTAGTATCCCAATCACCAGCCACACAGCAGTGGCCACAGCATATCTCAAGATGCGGCTGTAAGGGGCCACGTAGTCAGACAGATTTCTAGAAAGGCTGGAAGATGAGTCCATCAACGCTAAGTGTTTGAATCCCACAACCTGAAGAAAAAGGAAAAGTGAGAATTTACAGAGGTAAAGAAAACCCTTCCAGACTGAAAATGAAATACTCTTCTCTAGTCATCTTGAAAAACTAAAACACCCAAGGTTATAAACAGCAGGAAAACCAAGACACAAATTACAAACCTAAAACTACCAAAAAGTTAAACAAATAACTAGCAATTAATAAGTATTTAACATGTGCCCTCTAGAACGCTAAATATTTTCTGTATTTCAAAACAATACATTCCAAAATGTCTCCCAGGGAATGTGTGTCCCTTCTTAGAGGAAATGAAGCCACAGTTGCGGAGGTTTGATGGGTCTATCACACTGCCTGCCACGGCTCTTCTCCTGGAAAACAAAGGCCCCGGGGGTTTTTACGGCAAGGTTTCCATACAATCTATTTTCTCTAGTGTTTTGCAAAGCTAACTACGAAAATGTGTAATATCTTTTCAAGTTCATCAAATATTCAAACCCCATGCTCTCCCTGGCTTAGGTGAGGTTGGAACTTGCTATGTACATGACCTTGAATTCTTGAGCCTCATCGACCTCCACCTCCGGAGAGTTGAGTTAAAATCCTAAACTACTACACCCAGTTTCATCCAAACAGTATTAAAAAACAAACACTGCTTTATCAAAAAGTATGGATATGAGGTAACTGTTTAATCCAGCCACTCCACTATCTATGTGTACATTGATAAACTATGCTGTAGAGTAAAAACACATACTTGTGGAGGGGATATGCCACAGACGCTGAGTCACTGCTGTATTACTGAGCGACAGCCTCCTGCACCCTCCCCCCTTTCCTAGAACTACTTGGAGAAAAGCCTTGGTAAGTTGTCCTGACTAGCCTTGACGCTACTCTGAAGCCCAAGCAGAATTTGACCTTGTGAACCTCCCACCCCAAATTCCCAAGTAGCTGGGATATAGCAAACACACAATAGTGCTTGGTTCTGGGGCAGGGGTAGGTATATGGATCATATAGAAAGAAGATTTTTGAAAATACACACATGGATTATGTAAAAGCTACCAAAATTTAAAATCTGTAATGATAATGCACATGAGCATTTTATATGAGTTCATCAGGGAATTCTGCTACAGACACTGGTACAAATGCTACTCCCTAAAAACCCAGAGTGTTCAACTCCATGAGCCACGAAGAGGAGTGGTGGGGAGCTGGGGGCTGCAGGGACGAGGAGCGAGCGATTGACTGCAGGACCAATGCATGGCTGCAGCAGAATGAAGAGTCTGAGCTTTGCAGACGAGGCGCTCCGGAGGCAGACGTGGTGAGTCTGTCACACAGTGTGGTCACTCCCGCAGCACTGCCCTGTGCACTTCAGAGGTCCTGATGGCACACCTTCCAGGGACTTGGCACAACTTAGCCAATTTTCCCTTTTGTTTTACAGGAAGGGTAAAGGGGAAAGATAAGGACATGTGTGCCACGGAACAAGCTCCACCGTCTGAGAACTTCCTTGCGATCAGAGTAACACTGTGAAGGGTAATAAGCTGCACTCAGCTGCATCAAATGCCCACAGTACACAGTTTGTACCTCCAGAAAGAAGAGTGTGGTAAGCACTTGGAAGAGAGGATTGATTTTCCTCACAGTCTGAATCTCATTCCATTCATTTGCCACAAAGTATGTCCTCCATATGCTCACGGGAACAGTGGCACTCCGGACACCGCCCTCACCTGGGGAGAGAGGAGACAGGAAACACTGCTCTCCTGTGCCCTGCGGGGCAGCAGCGGGACTCGGGCACAAACACGGACTTTGGTTACCTTCAACAGCCTTAAGAACTTTCCCTTTGGGCCGCTCCCAATCAATAAAGAATATATCTATGGTGATCTGGGAGATGAGCTTGTGCAAAAACTGTAGAGCCTAAAAATAACACACAACAAAACACCTGAAAATATCAGTATTTAAGAGGAATCATAAAAGTGACACAGTTCTTTTCAAAGGCATTTCAATCACAAGAGTCACCAAGGGTACAGAAGTGCCACACACCTATCCATGCACCTCTATCCTTTCTGTCCTTACAATAGGAACTGTCCTTCCGCCCCTCCCTCCAGGCTCTCCATCATCTGACTTCTCTGTGAGTGGGGTGGCTGCAAAGCCTGTGAAGGCAGCGGGTGCCCCAGGTCTTCCCTCTGTGGGGCCGAGATGGGAAACACTGTCGTGGACACAACTGTCTCAGTTGCAGGTGCGGTGAGTCTCATTCCTGGGCACTACTGATCGAAGGACAAGAGCCCAGCTAGGACGGCAGCATCCTGAAGAGTTACTCTCTCAGTGGGTGAAGCCCCGCAGGAGGACACGCGGAGGGGAGAGTAACAACAGCTTCTACAATCCCACTGCTTCGCCAGCATCGCCTTTCTCTCGTCACTGACACAGACATAATCCTGTTTGTCCCATTGTGAACGTATGCCAGATTTTAAGGGAAAAGTTCAATACTGACATATCATTTTATCAAATTACCTACAACTTATTCTCAGGCATATTTATAATTTCTTTGAAAAAATGATTTAAGGCATAACTTCAAAAGGGATATTATAAGTAAAGGAACATTTCCTATGTAAAATAGAAAGACGAATGCTTTCTTTCTAAACCAAACAAAATTTATGCCAAAAATCATAAAAGCAACTGAATTTGAAAGACGCACTAGCTTTTTAGCATGCTTTTGAAACTGAGTAACCAACCTGTCCTTCGACACCTACCTTCATAGCAAAGGCACACCCCACATAGGTAACGAAACGTTCTTCCTGAGCTGGCATTGGCAGCAAGACAGAGACAGACTTCTGTGCCTACAACAACAATCACACAAGGCTTTCAGGACACAATTTACAAGCCAGAGGAAGTGTGTGTGCAAACGGGCATCCTCAATGAACAGCACACCAACGGGTGGGGAGCTTAGTAGCTTCTGGGAAGAGCTTGAACGGAAATGTCCCCAAACAAAAATCCTTCTATTATTGAAGCAGTTTACCAGTTTTTCAGAGCTGGCATTCAGGTGAAATTCAGAAACTGACTCACTTTGAAGAAAATAAGCCAATAGAGACCAGTTCCCACTGTGATGATAAAGAACACATTGGCCAGATCACCAGCATAGTATACCAAGAATTTCATAACTGTCTGCAATTTAAAAAGAATGACAATTGTTAGAGATTCCATTTATTAGCTGTTTATTGTATTTATTTCTGCTCAGGGTTCACTCTACTCTACTTGCATCATATGTAAATGGGAATACAAAAGTGCTACTTCTAGTTTAAGAACGTAAAGGATGAAAACACTTTCTTCTCACTATGTGTGCGCATGGTCCGGGTGTGCGAGTGCTGACTGCCATGGAAGGCATGTAAAGGTCAGAGGTCAGAGGACGACTCTGTGGAGCTGGCTTCTCCTCCTACCTTTATCTGGGTTTCAGGGATAGAACCCAGGTCTGACGGCTTGTGTGGCACGTGCCTTTACTTTACTGAGCTGTCTTATTCATTGTGAATGTGTGCATGCACACACCCACTCCTGAGTGCAGAAGAGTGCAGATCCCCTGCAAGTCGGGTTACTGGTGGTGCTGAGCTGTCAGACACGGGTGCTGGGAACTGAGATTGGGTCCTGAACAAGGCAAGTACACTCTTAACCACCTACCCTCCCTAAGCACTGAGTAGGTTCTAATGATATTAATATATTGGCCGTCTGTATGCACACACGACCAGCTACAAAGATCCACTGAGCTCGCCTGTTGTATTTCTCCAGACTCCCCCTCATTCCATTCCTCTTCCATCCATCTCACCTTTCGCTTTATGAGAAGTGGAAACTGCTTCCAAACTTCCTTAGTTGGGAATCGCTACCCAAATCTATCTTATATATTTTCACAGTTATTATTATTATTTTCACAGTTATTATTATTTGTTGTACAAAAGGACTGACGCTTGCTCACACTAGGTTTATACTGAGCTACGTCTCTGGACCCTAGATAGCTTTCTCAAATGTAAATTAGATTATGTCACTTTTGTTCTTAAAAACCTGCAATGACTACTCACTAAATTCCTGACCCCAAGGTCCTTCACAGCACACACCAAAGTCAGCTTCCTCCTTGGCTCCTGAGCTAGTTTCAAGCACGCCTATGTTGCCCACTTCACAGGACCTTGTGGAAAGCAATGGCCGGTGGGCAGACCTTGGATGCTGGGACGAAAGTGAAGCTGCATATGTTCTATGACCTCAAAATAAGCTTCCTAACTTACACTCCAGAAAAATCAGACAACGTTCTTCCTCATCTTCTAGCTGTGTCTTATGGAAAAGAGCCAGAATAGCGAAACATGAAAAACCTCATTTAAGAACCGAGTGTACCTGTAAATCAATCATGGGGCTCCCGATGCGCCTTTTCCACCCCGCTGTCTTCAAAAGCGATGACAACACAGCTAGCCCACCCAACACACCCAATGCAATCTGGAAAAGGAACAGAGCAGAAAAGAAAACAGTTTAGAACAAACATAATTCCTCTCATTGTTCCTAAAACCCACTGTGAAAGTGAAATTCTCAAAAACCGGTGGGGAGCAGGGAGCAGTTGAAAGGACATGGGGGTCGAGCAGTGAGAGATCCCAGGGGCTAAATTCGGGGGAAATTGCATAAGAAAATGAATAGTAATGAATTACAAAGTCACCTAAATTAAATGTCCATGAGGCCATAGTGACTTAAATAACTGAGTATTTATGAGGGCAAAAGGGAAAGCTTCGCCTTAGAATAAGGTTCCAATTTATAAATTTAGAAGAATAGAAGGAAATAATAATAATAATAATAATAAACCAACATCAGGCAAACACCACAGTGGTACTTGCTGCAGACAGCATCACCAGTGGGCAACAGCACTAGAGGACAGCAGCTGTGGAAACCGGTCAGGCAGCAAGCGCTTGCTGCACAGCACAAGGACGTTAGCTGGATCCCCCGAACACATGCAACACCCACCCACATAAAAAGCATGGCGCATGTGCCTTCAATCCCAAGGATGCAGAGGTAGAGGTCCCTGCAGCTTGCTGACCAGCGAAATCTGTGAGCTTGGCAAGAGACACTCTCTTAAAAAAATAAGGTAGAAATATACAGAGGAAGATATCTGAAGTTGATCTCTGTGAACATTTATGTATACACACTCACAGATACACACACGCATATTCACACACACATACTTGATGTGGGATTCCCCTCTGTATGCTGTGAATACCATTGGTTAATAAAGGAAATGCTTTGAGCCTACAGTAGAGCTACAGGGGACTAGAGGTAGGCAGGGGCAACTAAACTGAATGCTGGGAAAAGAAAGGCGGAGTCAGAGAGAAGCCATGTAGCCCCACCAGAGACATGGAAAACCTGCAGAGAAACCCAAATGGATGGTCAAAAAAGCTACCTAACAAACGCTAACAAAGGATCATGGCCATGAAAGACAAAGAAACATAGACTGGAGGACACACAGAAGGTGTGATAACTGGAAGCAATGACAGAGAAACCCTGCACTACCCGAACAGGATGCGGGTCAGCTGAGAGGACTGTACCCATTCTCATTTCTGGTGACCATCACTGTACCGTGGGGCTAGTGCAAGAGTATAGGGCCAATCTATTTTCACAGCTTTATTTACACCCAAAAAATTTAAAATCAAAAGTGTAGTGTAAATATTTTAACAAGTCAAAAGGTACTCACATCTGTCTGGACAAATGCGTCTCCTTGATTCATCTCATATTTGACCGAGAAGGAAATCTAGTATTTAAAAGAGAACATTCCGTCATGAATTTAGTAGTTAGTCTAACACTAAAATTAGACACTTTGCATCTACTTTCATAAGAGTAAAATCTGCGTCTGGATTGTGCCGTGCGCCATCTTTTAGCAATCACTCTCACAGACGGACGCTGGCCTTTACTCCCAGAGGGTGCTTTTTGAGAACTCTACACTGCGTTAAGTCCCTCTTGTACATACACGGAAGGAAAGAGGGTTTGTTAGGAACTAAGGTTGTTGACAGCAGTTCAAGCCAAACCAATCCTATTTTATCTTCATATAGGTTTCTGTCACTGAGAAAGATGATTGTCTTTGTATCAAAATTATTAATTAGCCACACAACCATATCCTAAGAAGGCAGAATATGCAAATATCTGAACATCATGGTATGAAGGCACACACATGCCACGGCACACGTGTGATGGCCAGAAGACAGCTCTGCACAGTCAGTTCTCTCTGCCACCACCAGGAGGTTCCAGGATGGAGGCCCTGCTGCCAGCTCTGGTGCACTCTCACCCGCTGGGCAGCCAGCTGTGCTGCTCTTTTCTTTCTTATGCTTTGGTTTTTTCCACACTTGGTTTGCAAATTGTGGACAAGAATACTATTTAAAGAAAGGAGTGCTTGCATTAAAATGAGAGGCTTCAGGAGGTTTAAGGCCAGGCAGCCTTTTCTGTTGTTATTTAGCATCCAGTAATAACCCACAGAGATCGACCGTGATTTCTGAGTTCCTGGTTTAACCAGGCAAGGAAACAAAAAGCAAACTGCTCAGAAAAGACAGATCCAGACACTGTGTCTCTGCGTACTTAGCTACTGGCAATGCTTCCACTGAAAATCCTCACCCACTCTTGGAGCTAGAAGGATGGGTCAGTGATCAGGAGTCCAGATTGCTCTTGCACAGGACCTGAGCTGAGTTCAATTCCCAGTTCCCAGTGAGTGAGCCATCCCTAGTTCCAGCTCAACTCCAGCTCAGTTCCAGGGGATCTGATGGCTCTGACCTCCGTGGGAGCCTGGGATCACATGTACATTGCTGCTCCATCCCACTACACAATACACTTGATTAAAAATAATAATTTCATTCATCCCTGCCTTTTAATACTCAGGCTCCATAGAGCTCAACTTCTTTCTTCTATTAGCCACTCTTGACTAAGATTCGAATATATAAAGAGATTTGTATAAGTGATGTCAGCATGATACCAATATTTACAATGATGGGGGCACTGATGATAAAGGACTCACCTTCACAGACTGGCTGTTAGCATTTCTGATGTCAACATCACTGTAGGCAATGGTCAATAAGGGAGTATATATGTTTCCATTCTTTGTGTTGGGTACAAGGCGTATGCTGTTAAAAGAAAATATACTCAAAATTATAAATATATATAATCCCTTAAGCATATATTTATCTCGTATGAATTTTATATAGACTGTCCTTATATTTTACACTCAATCAGTTAGTACGGGCTAAGGAGGCTCACTATAAACTAGGGGTTAAACTGCAGCTCATCCTAACTGGCTAACCCCTTCAACACTGAAGTGCGCTGCAGGAGGCGAGCTTGAAGCTCTGCTGACGTAGGTTCTGACATACACAGTGAGCTCACGGAAGCACTGTGAGCAATCTTTGAGGAACAGCTGGGAGTGCTGCGCCACCTGACACCTAAAGACCGGCAGGCAACATGTGCACCTTCAGATGTTTCACTAAAACGCCTGTTACATCTAGTTTGCTTTAGGCACAATTTGGCAAATATTACGTATAAGTATCATATAGTTAGTGAACCCAAAAAGAAAAATGCTAGCATGGCCTAACCAACAATGAGTCTACCCTTATTAGGTTTGATTTCATTTTTATTAGGAATTCCACACTGGCAGGTTGAGCAGATGTTAGAACACAGTCCATACGATGTCAGCACGACGTACAACAAAACTCTCACAGTGCCCGATTCATAAAGCTGCCACAAGAATCCAAACAAACAGTGAGAAAATGGCAGGCTGCATGGTGGCACTCTAAGCAGGAAGAAGCTGGCTAGGCTGGGTCAGTCTAGGAAGATCTGCCATGGAAGGAAATGGGGATGAGGAGGCTGAACTCGCAGCCAGATCTCAGATCTTATTCAGGACCTATCTTTGTGACTGATATTAATTTCCTTTCTCTTCCTCTTCCAACTTACTGCAATTCACCAGGTACAGAGTGACCTAGAACGTGAGTCTGGGCAAACTCCTGAGGTCCTTCTGATGTCAGTTCCGCCCTTTATCCCTTAACCTCTACTGGTCTATGTCAACCTAGACGTATCTAAGAAAACCTGATGTATTATTTCCGTTCAGGTCTCCTTACTGCTTCAGTCTGATCATTCCAGGTACACACCCTCCTCATGGTCCTCATGGCATGGTCTCATACACTCCCAAGTCTACCTTAGTCAGCAGAGATTTGCTTACCTCAGTGATATCTGGGTAGCAATTCGAACTACTCTTGGCTGACTTCCGAGGTCATTTTCTCGTCCACTGACTGCATCCACTAAGAAGATGCGCCGAGTAAGAAGCCACTTGCTGGAGCTGCTGTCTTTATTATAAAAAGGGAAAAAACGGCATTGGGAAAACCGCTTTCAAACGGCTTAAGATGGCCCTCACAACATTCACTTACAAACCAAGATTAATGCTTAGTGTTTTGTTCTGAGTAAGATGGTCACAAAGAGCTGCTCCTCTCAGAAATTGACACCTTCTCCGCTCCCTGCCTGAGTTATATTTTAAAGCGTAGACAACAACAAAAGAAATTAGCTTGTCCTCAACGAAGGGCGAGAACGGTGGAGGAAGTTAGTTTGCAGTTTCAGTCATTTTCCTCAGGATAGTCTTTAAACAAGGGTATAATTCATAAAGTTCCAAAAATGAAACTCGTAAAAAGGGCCAAACATGGCAGCTGCACTACCACTTCCTCATGCCTTGGGGCACACTATAGAAACCACATCCTAGGCGGACCCGTCACTACCGCCATCACTGCTCTACACCTACTGAGTTCACACTATAGAAACCACATCCTAGGCGGACCTGTCACTACCGCCATCACTGCTCTACACCTACTGAGTTCACACTATAGAAACCACATCCTAGGCGGGCCCGTCACTACCGCCATCACTGCTCTACACCTACTGAGTTCAGCCATGAGAGAACAGAGAACGTCTTACCTTGGTTCACAAATATCTTATTGTGTTGGAGATTTAGGTTTAACACGGGGACAGCCCACACATAATGGTTTTCATCTTTGTCGGTGTACTCTAGATAGACATCATAAAATATAGGACTGGGGAAGTCAGCCAGGATTTTAGGAAGAGAGATTTCACACTAGGAAGTAAAATAAAAAATAAAAGCGTCACGACTCAGAATTAGAAAGGATATTACCATTAAACATTTTGTAATTTTGTGAAGAGTCTTTAAAAACAGTATTTGCATGCACTTCCAAGAGAGTTCCAAAAAGGGAATTGGGAATTCTTTTGTTGGGGGGGGGGGGTTTCAAGACAGGGATCTCTGTAGCTTTGGAGCCTGTCCTGGAACTAGCTCTTGTAGACCAGGCTGGCCTCGAACTCACAAAGATCTGCCTGTCTCTGCCCCCTGAGTGCTGGGATTAAAGGTGTGTGCCATCACCGCCCAGCTGGGAATTGGGAATTCTTAAAGGCCCCACTCAAAAAAAAAAAAAAAATCCAGCCCATAAAGAACTTCTGTTTTTAGTGTATAACACGAGGAGAAGACCGGCTTTTTTATTGTAATACTAAGTGCATATCAAAGAAGAGGCTTAGCAACTGCTGCTGTCCTACGTGTCCTACAGGACGAAGGCCGATTCTTTCTCCTGGCGTACAAATGATGCCTATGACTGGCCGGCTCCCCTCAGAAGGCTAAACTCATCTCTCACTGTTTCCTACCAGTCTACGCACATCCGTTCACACTAATCTGTCACAGCTCCTCGCCATCTAAACACCAGGCCATTCTATCTTCCCAACACTGCGAATGTGGGTCCTGCATTAATTCCTTTCTGACCATGCTCCACCCAGCTTAGATTACAGAGGTTCCTTGAGCATCACTGACTCTCCAGTCTTTCCATGTTTCCCTGAGAACTGGGATCTACATATCTACACACATATGCACATATCTACAATATACCACTTGGACAGTCTCTGCCAGTCTCTGTCTAGATAGGTGTTTACTGAGCTGTGTGAACTTTTATGATCCACAAGAGTTGCGCTGCAGTAATCATGGGTTTAACCCTATTGGGGGCAGCTAACACCACTGGGCCCCGCTGGAGCAGGTGCTGACCGGCACAGCATCAGACTCCTACTACTGCTGACTCTCCCTGCTCACCGTGGTTCATGTTGTTATCAAAGGATGACGACATAATACCTTATAAGTCACTTCTTAGCATAAAATAAACTCATGTTTATAGTAGAAAATTTGGAAAATATAATAAATAAAACAAAAATCATCTCTGCCACAACTGTCCAAACTGATCGATAAGACTGTCTATCTTCTCCCGATTGGTCGCTCATGCGGCCCTGCTCACTGTGGCTTTGTTCTACATGTCTATACACACAAGTTAAGAACATTTTTATGTGCTACTGAGAATCTTTCAAATGTCAATGGCTCACAATACTCTTTTGTACCACACTGCAATGTCAAGGCAAAGAAAGTCATAGCAGGAAGGAGAAAGAAGTGTGGAGAGAGAGGGGGTATTAAAAGAAAGGGAAGGAAAGGAAGCATTGTTATGTCGTTGGGAGGTAAAGTGAACAGGAAATGACATGTCAGTCAGTGGTCACTAACGTCACTATAAAGTGTTCAGAGTAGCACTATAAGCTACCCCTAACATAAGCCCAGATGCAGATAAACAATTGACTATGAAAATCTGATATGATACTTAAAACTTTGAAAATGACAATGTACCTTTTTTGACGATTAACATGACCTGTGCCCAGACAATACAAGATTTATTAATTAATAAAACTGTTCATTATCATTAAATGGATTTCTGATAAAAAATATTCCCAGTCACTAGAGAAGAAAGTGAGACTGCAGACTGTGTGACAAATACAGAAACACTCACGTTTTGCTGGTAGGTTGTTCCAAAAGAATAGGCTGCATCCAGTCTTGTCTCCGTGTCTGGACAAAGCTTTAGCAGAAGAATACAACTGATGAGCATCTCTCGCAAATGATTTCTTTGCTCCCTTATGAACATATGTTCTATTTTCTACTAATTCAATATGTGAAGGCTGGGCAGTGGTGGTTACACCTTTAAAACCAGCACTTGGGAGGCAGAGGCAGATGGATCTCTGTGAGTTCAAGGTGGCTAGCCTGGTTTACAAAGTGAGTTCCAGGACAGCCGGAGCTACACAGAGAAACCCTGTCTCGAAAAAGAAAACAAAAAGTTAAGGGACAACTTTTTTGTTAAAATTAAAGTTATAACTTAAAAAACAGTTTTAAGAAATTCTAACTTGGTGCTGGTAAGATGGCTCAGTAGGTAAAGGCACTTGCCACCAGGCTTCAGCCCCAACAGAGGCCACCAAGGTAGAAGGAAGAGAACTGACTCCCACAGCCTTTCTGTTATCATCCATACTTCACTGGTGGCCATGAACACAGACAGACATACAGACACACAGACACAGACACACACACACAATGTAATTTAAAAATTCTAATTTGAAGTAACAGGAGACCCCTCCCCAACCACATGCATACCCCGTAACAGATTCTCTTCAAAAAACACTCTAGTCAGTTCCTTTTGTCTTTGCCTCAAACAAAAATAAAGTACACAGTAATGTTTTAGCTAGAATCACACTTACCTGTAAAACACCACCTTCTAAAGCTTGCCATTTGATAAAATTTCCTCTTACGTCATAGGAGGCAGCAACAAACTTCAGCTTGATGTTTGGTTAAAGAAAACAATGGTAAAAGAATGTCAAATACTCTGTCTATGAAGGGCATTTTTATTACTGACTATCTTTTCAATGTTAACACTATTTTTGCTGAAAACTTAAATTCAACTAAATTTATTTGAACGTGAATTACTCCCACTGTTGGTACATTTAAACACACCATAAAACAGGACTGGTGTTTTACAGTGGTTACTTCAAAACTGAGAACACCGTGTAGGTGCCTTCCTCTCAAACCTGTTACGTGAGAGGAGTGTGCAGGGAGGGTGCAGTGTATCATTCTGGAAAGTTCAACACCTAGAGGTGAGAATTAGGAGCTGTGGGGTGCAGTGAGGTGCTGCAGGGCCTCGGGCAGTTCTGTCGCTGTCTTAAGTGAGGGCATGAGTCTGCATTTGGTGATGACGCCACACTTCTCAGCCCTGCAAGTGCTGCCAATCCACAGAATGCAGACATCACGTCAGACAGCCCAGCTCCACACTACGTCGTTTCCACAGCAGCTGATAGCTGCAAAGCTTAATCTGTAAACTTCTAAAAATAATCTTAGAAATTAAGAGTATGACCAGTAACTGTCTCTTCTGAAGCAAGGGCCTCGTGCATGTCATGTCAACTAAGCATACCACCCCCGCGCTGCATCTCCGGTCAGTCACTTCGTATCTCAAGTTAGCAGGTCACATGGAACTATTCCTCTAGAGATGTGGAGACCTGTACCTGGTTTTGTCCTTTAAAACTGAAGTTTATGGGAAGAGGGGTGGTACCAAGAACTTGAGGAGCCAATCCTGGCTGGTCTCCATAGAACAACCAAGGAAGGTTCTGCCGCCTGTGAACAACCAGACTTGTCTTAATGAATGGAAGAAGTAGTGATGTTCCTGACAACTGTGAAAACATCTCAGAACACTTCAACAACCAAAATCTCCTTACCAGAATGGGACAGAATGAACGCTGCTCAATCCAGCAGTACTTTCAAAGATGTAATGGAACAGGCGGCACGCGTCAAAGATGGTAGAGTCATAGGAGTTCATGTTCATCACACATATATTTCCAAGAGCTTGGCAAGACGTCAGGTTAGCATGAACCTGCAGAAGGAAGGGGGCAACAGTAGCAGACATGAGGTTAGCATGAACCTGCAGAAGGAAGGGGGCAACAGTAGCAGACACGGAGTTAGCATGAACCTGCAGAAGGAAGGGGGCAACAGTAGCAGACCTGAGGTTAGCATGAACCTGCAGAAGGAAGGGGGCAACAGTAGCAGACGTGAGGTTAGCATGAACCTGCAGAAGGAAGGGGGCAACAGTAGCAGAC
>JAQHUG010000131.1:187041-245265 GCA_028555095.1 Dicrostonyx torquatus
ATGTGCTCTGACATGACGGGACAGGCAGACAGACACTGTATGTGCTCTGACATGACGGGACAGGCAGACAGACACTGTATGTGCTCTGACATGACAGGACAGGCAGATACCGTATGTGGTCTAACATGATGCCATAGGCAGACAGACACCATAAGCGCTCTGACATGATGGGACAGGCAGTCAGACACTGTATGTGCTCTGACATGACGGGACAGGCAGACAGACACCGTAAGCACTATGATGGTACAGGCAGACAGATACCATATGTGCTCTGACATGACGGGACAGGCAGACAGACACGTTATGTGTGACAGACGTAAAGTACTGAGCTGAGCACACCATTTTCTCTTTAATGGCTTTCTAGCAAGCGTACGTTGACTGTGACAAGACAGGACAGATGCAGGCTGGGTTACCCACAGATGGTAAGCCCTGGGACCTGAACTGTCATGTCCATCAGGGACAGGGAGAAACTGAGGACCTGTCTCACACTGGAAAACAAAAGACAGCATAACTGCTAAAGCCTGGCAGTTTCAGGAAAAAAGACATCGTTGAGATGTTTTGGAAATATTATTTCCTTTGCTTTCCCTCTGAGACAGGGTTTCTCCGTGTAGTCCTGGCTGTCTGGAACTCATTGTGTAGACCAGGCTGGCCTCAAACTCAACAGAGATCCTCTTGCCTCTGCCTTCTGAGTGCTGGGATTAAAGGTGTGCACCACCACCTTCTGGCAATTTCAGTTTTAATTGTGTAAGAAGTAAATGCATGTATATTAAAGGAACGAGCTAAGGTACAGCAGGGGGGACACTTCCAGAACACAGCGCCGAGCTGTCAGACTCGTGTCTGTTTGCATTTTAAAGGGATTTACACATAAAACTTTCTCAGTTTGTCTGAAATTAAGCAAAGGGAGAAATGCAGAACAACCTTTCTCAATCAAGCAAAAAAAAAAAAAAAAAAAACAAAAAAAAAAAAAAAGAAACAAAAATACTCACAAGCTCTCCATAGCGTGCTGTGGAAATTACATGCTGCCGGAAATTCCCCATGTTGCTGAAACACAGCCCACCTGTCTTCACAAATTAATCAAAGTGTCAAATTACAGAAAGGTATTATCTATTGAATTAAAAATATGTATTTAATCCCCTTGATTGTCCTTACCAAAATGTGAGGTTCTGAACATGTACAGGACCCGCTGGTATTCACGAACGTTGGTTCACAGCGGACACACCTGGTCAATATAATAAAAATCATTTTTAAAATGTTAATGAATGACACTGGGACTAATTTAACTGAGAACTTATCTCCCTAAATGGCACATTAGAATACAGCAAGTCAACTAAGTGATTAATTACATGAGCTGGAAACAATAATGACATTTACATCATTATAAAGCAAAGTATAAATGAAATTGGCTAATCATACAGGACCACTGTCCTAACTACATATATAAAAATATACAGCATGAGTAACACTAAACAGTGAAGATTATAAAATCATGAACTAACAACAGAGCCCAACAAACTCATATCAATTGTTCTAAATCAATTTGCACAAGCAGGCATATCAAATGCGTCTTTTCAGTGTCAGTTGAGAACACAAGCACGCACAGCCTTTAGCCAAATCTGCAAGAACATGTTTAGTCTAACATCTCTGTTATTAAGGAATGAGATGGAGAGAGTGGTCTGGACTAGTGGGGATTGAGACGGGCTGACATGGACATCAGTTATCTACGAGACAGACAGGTTAAGACGCAGGCTACAGCATGGCATGTAACTCAGAACAGGCTGGGGAAGCATCAGAGGGGAAACTTATAAATCAGCCGGGAGCGGATTCTGGAAGCTTTAGCTCGACTCAGTCTGAGAGAGGAAATACTCTGCTGCTAAGTTTCACAGGGAAATGTATTATT
The DNA here is from genome assembly GCA_028555095.1 of Dicrostonyx torquatus. Taxonomy (NCBI): domain Eukaryota; kingdom Metazoa; phylum Chordata; class Mammalia; order Rodentia; family Cricetidae; genus Dicrostonyx; species Dicrostonyx torquatus. Next base: position 188,939 of record JAQHUG010000131.1, read on the forward strand.
TTTATTAATAATCTCAGAAAGGGAAGAGAAAACAGTGCCAACAGGCAAGTGATGAACGTACATTTGCAGAGACACTGAGATGCGGGGCTCAGTAGGATCTGTTTACAGCAGAAGCGTGTGTGAAGGAAGAAGGGGAGGCAGCTATGAATTTATGAGCGGGTCCTGAATGCATACATGAGAAGGGAACAGAAGCAATATAAAATTGGGCTACCAATCAGGACACCATTTATTAATGTGCCCTTGTGTTGGTCTGAATGAGAATGGCCCCCATAGGCTCATATACTTGAGTGCTTAGTCGTCAGGGAGCGGAACTGTCTGGGAAGGATTAGAGGTGTGGCCCTGGGGGAGAAGGTGTGCGCTGGGGTAAAGTTTCAAAACCCAGGCCAGGCCCAGTATCTCTCTTTGCCTGTTGCCTGAAGATCTGGATGTAAAGCTCCCAGCTCTGACCCAGTACCATACCTGTCTGCTCCCCACTGTGGAGAACATGGGCTAAGCCTCTAAAACTGTAAGCAAGCCCCCAATTAAATGCTTTCTAAGCATTATCATGGTCATGGTACCTCTTCACAGAAAAAAAAATTGAAAGCAAGACACCTTGTATGTGACACTGTAATATAAAATGGTTTACGAAACATGCTCTATATACTATTCCATAGCTGATGTACAACTTACATAATAATGAACAAAAATAGCTGCCTTTTCCTAAGCAATTACTACAACACTATGTGAAGACTTTTGCATGTTTATTTTGAAGGCAGGACAGCTTATGAAACCTATGAAGGGAAGAATACATTTCCATTCTCAACACAAGGGACTATGACTACCTAATGTCAAAAAGTAGAGGCCAATAGAAGACTTGAACACAATTTTTCATGGATTCTGGGACTCAGCTCCTTTACTGTCTACACATATTCTCTCTTGGGAAATACTGAGGGAACATAAAAACAGAGTGATAATAATGAAGCCAGCTGTTAGTATACCACTGACCTGGTGCCTAAAGCATTGGCTTTTGTGAACGAGTTTTTGTTTCCGTCACAGAGTTCGCAAGTGGCTTGGGATAACAGAGATCCATTAACATTTCTTTCCACTGTGCAAGACACAAGTAAGACAATGAATGCTGAACTATATACTCTAAAATACGTATGCAAACATGTAACAATTCTCAAAGCAGCATCGTTTGGTTGAAAGGCATGTGTGTGTCAACCTCCTATATAACAAAGTAGACAAGAAAAATCTTTTCATTCCAACTGAAAATATATAGAAACCAGTTTTCTAAGTGATTATAACAATAAATCAACATTTTCCTAAACAAAATTTCTTAATGTCTTTCCTGTCATACTGGGATGAGGAAACATATTATCTTCATAGATTTCAGGCCAGTTTCCATAAATGGGAGGGCTTTTAATACCCTCTAAACTCAAACACCCCACCCAGCACTAACCTTCATTTGTGGACACAGAACTACAGAAGCACCTGCACTGGCACATACTGGGTTATATGGCATTTGATGGAGCAGAATCAAATGTCTAAAATAGCAGAATGGTGATATACCTATGATTAACTTGTTTCATGGTGTAACAAATTTAATCTCTGAATTTTGTGGGGTTTGACTGTTTTAAAAAGTATAAGCCACAGGCAAGACGGCACACACCTATCATGCCAGCACTTGGGAAGTAGAGGCAGGGGCATCAGGAATTGAGGACATCTCTGACTACACAGTGAGCCTGCCAGCCTGGTGTAGCATGACTAATAAAAACTCAGGGAGAGATATTGGGGTTCAACCAGACCAGAAAAGCAAAGCAGCCAACCACTGGCTCTTACCTCCACCTCAGTCTGAAAATGGCGATCCTGCCTCCAGGAATCTCAGAATGAGCCCGAGATTGAGAGCTGTCTCCTTCCGTTTTTATATTCCTCTCTAGTTCTGGGATTAAGGGCGTGCACCACTACCGCCTGGTTTCTATGACAAGCTAGTGTGGCTCCTGGGGTTAAAGGTGTGTGTCACCACTGTCTGTAAGCTGGCCAGTGTGGCTGTTTTACTTTTCTGATCTTCAAGCAAGCTTTATTTATTAAAACACAAATGAAATGCCACTACAGCCGGTCCTCATGAGACACTACCTCGAAACAAACAAGATATTACATATCTCATTTACAGGGAGGAGTGAGGCAAGAGAGATAAAACAGGGTGGGGCTGAGGATAATTAGAATATATTATAATACACATATGAAATTGTCAATCAACAAATTTAACAATAAAAAGTAAGAATATTATATTTCTTACTCAATAATCTGTAGTAGGATCCTTATATTTATTGAGGAACTTGGACCTCTAACTGTTGTTGACATTATGAAAATTTCTTTAGTCTGCAGTTTGGTTCTCTGTGTGTCTGTGGGTAGGCGTGACTGCATGGGTGTGTGGACACCAAAGGTCAATGGATGTCTTTCTCTATAATGTTCTACCTATTGTTTGAGACAAAGTCTCTACAAGCATGAAGATTCTGGGATCCAATCTGTTACACACACACACACACACACACACACACACACACACACGACTCCTGGTGCTGGCATTACAGATCTACATACATGTCTGATTTCACACACGTTCTAAACTCAGGTCCACATGTGTGGCCGCAAGTTCTTAAATTAACCCACTGAGCCATCTCTTCAGTCGCTGGTTGTTGGGACTTTCATTTTATAACATTTAAATTTTTTATGCAATCAATTTATCAATTTTCCTTCCCAGGGCTTTTAAGTTGTTGTTTTTCTATTCTTAAAAAGACTTACATACGAAGAATGTAAGTCTGTCTTTAAGAATTTTCATGCTTTCTAGTAAATATTTAAGTATTAGATTTACTTGGAATTTAGGGATTGAGGTAGAAACCCAATTCAATCATTTCTTAATGCCATCAGCCATTACCCAGGCCTTCTTGCTGGTAATGCCAGTTTTCACACCACACTGGCTGGTGCATACCAAAGGCCTGGACTCGCTTCTATTCTGTCTTGGGTTCCACACATGCTGTTGTTGAAAGCATAAAACGCACACACTATCTGACTGTATGACTCCTCTTCCAGAACTGTCATGCATTTTGTGAATAAACTTGAATTGAGGATTGTGTATCATCATGGACACACAAACCCTGGTAGACTTTATTATTAATACCATTCCTTAATATATAGGCCAGTAGGACAGCTGACAGTTTTTATATTTAATCTTCTCAGCCAAATATGAAGAGTATATTTTTATTATTAAAGCTTGCTTTCGGCAGTTCCCCCCAAATTGCCACAGTGCTCAACTGACCCACACCCTTCCTTTTCTCTCTTTTCTGTCTCTTTTCTCTGATGCTGGCCAGATCCACATGGCTGACCTCAAGTCACGTTGGAGTCCACAAGACTAGACATGTATACAGGAAATACACAGCTGACAGACCAACGGACAGACCCGCGGAAGTGTGCACACTCACATGCACATGGATCAACCATTTTACAGCGCTGCAGGAACACTAGTCTTTTGGAGAAGTCGCTGTCACATCTGTGGAAACCTTGTGATGCCAGGATTCTCCCTTCAAAATGGGATTCATTCTCAAAACACCTCAGCAGTGTGACTTCTGCCTGGGCAATGGAATGACCTTTCCAATCCCCCACATCATGAAGCCTTAGAGCAATAACATCCACTCTTTGTTCTGTCAAATTTACAGAAGAGTCAATCCCACAAAATTTCCTGCTAACAGACCACAGAGAAATGTCTATAGAAGACAGGCACTGAGCAGGAAGGCTAACAAACAAATCTGGGTGTCCCCGAAGCTGGTTATCACAAAAGAGACTGGATGAGGAGAATGGGCAAATCCAGGATTCAGGGACATTTAGTAACTTTATCTAAAGGTTTGGAACGCCAGGTCCTTCCCCTTGAGCGCTGGCTCTTCCCTGGGTGGTGGCCCCTGTTCTGGTGTGCGGCTTTGTCAGGTCCTACCTGTGCTTTTGTGATTTTGATGTGCAAATTATCACTGCCCTTGCCTATGGAATTTTCCAACTGTCTGTAAAAACCAGAAACCTCATGGAGATCACCCCTTTTTCTTCTTCTTCTTCCCTTATTCTTATTCTCTGTGCCCCTTCACTTCATTTTTTCCCCTTGCCCGAAAACTAAAGAACGTGCAGAGGTAATGTACTTGAGTTAATCTTTTTACCCTCAAATCCTCACTTGCCATAGACGTCCAATTCTGAGCCTTGAGGGGGTACTGAGACTGGTGCTCAAGGTCTCCGCACCCCCCTCAAATAAGTCAACTTTTGAGTTGAGATATAGGTATCCTGTTTGATTAAGGAAATATTCATCTAATGTTGAATTGGGAAGAATTCTTAAAATTTTTCTTTTCAATGTCCGTTAATCATCATAAAATTTTGTACTACAATGATTTTTTACACAATGACAAAGCCATTTAAATAGATGTCCTTTACAAAATAAACATAAATAAAAATTCACCACCACTGTTATAATCTGCTGGCCTGGTCTGTCACCTTATGAGACAAGCTCCCTTTAAGAGACAAGCTCTGCCCACTCCCAACCTCCTCCCTGCCTTCCACCTAGATAAGTAGATCTCCCACCTCCCTCCATCCCTCCCACTCTCCCTCCATTCCTCCCTTCCTTCCTCCCTCCTTCTCCCTCTGCCTTCTTCTGGAGAGGCAGCTTCTGCTTCTCTCTCTTCTCCCCTCCTCCCCTTCTCCTTCTCTTTCCCTTCCATAACCCACTAAATAAACTCTATACCCAAATTCTCTCTGCATGGTGTATCTGTCTGTCTGAATCCCACAGAGGCCTCAGGCAACCCACCGCCACCCCTTACAGGACCAGTTCCCCAATACTGCTTTATAAATTATAGCAACCACTATTTTATAAATACTGTTCTTACCTAATATATGACCAGTGGGACAGTGGCATTTTCCTTCAGTTGTTAAGCTACCAGGGCAAGAAATACAGTCCCAGCCATCTTTGGTAACACCTTTCTACAGTTAAAAAAAAAAAAAAAAAAAAAAAGAAGAAGAGATTTTCTTCTTAATTAACAATTCAAAATTAACTGTCAGCTTTGCAATCACAAATATAAAACACAACAAAACTCAAAAGAATTTAATAAATAAAAATCTAGTTATCAGTTTACTCTTGCCTGTTCCACAATATCCTGTTTAAATATTCATGTTTATAGGTTTTTAAAATTTGTTATGATCCCAAGCAGGTTTATGTCATATGAATTATACAGTTATTAATTTGATTTAAGAGAATTCACTGGAACACTGATCTAGTGAGGGGGACTGGCAGAGGTTTTAATAGAGTTTGACGTGGTGAGGACACCTTCTCATGTCACATGGTTTAGGGCAAACCTGAAAGGACAGTCACGGAAATACAGTTAGGACTGAACTCAGCAGAGACTAATGTGAACAACAATAACAAAAAGACAAACTAAGCTTTGTTGAAAAGACTGGACTTATTAGTAAATGCGTCTGTGTAAGGCCCGCAGAGTAACACAAAAACTACAATAGCTTCAATAATGTCTCTGGAAAACAAACTTGCCCCTGAAATTATGTCCTATGCACAGCTCTCATCATCAGCCGTTCAGCTACAAGCGGTTCTTCCAGAACATGAACAAAAAAAAACATGGCGACCAGATCAGGACGCAGAGTTCAGAGGATAACAGATTCTCAGACTAGCACAGAGGGAACATGCCATAAAACTCAGAACCAAACTGACTGAAAAGGAAATCAGATTTCTATCCACTCATTAACTTTCCCTAAACGTGTATGGAATGAAGAGACTAACGAAACTGTAAAGCATATTTAAATTTTTATTAATGCAATGGGCACTGTATAACACATTGCACTTTGCATGGCACTATGAGTATCGATCATCGTGTGAGACCACTGACCCCGTAGGTCAACCTGTCTCAAGAGTATCCGCCCTGGGATGCTCCACGTGTGTAACACACACCTTCCCTCCCTTCTGTCTCAAGAGTATCCACCCTGGGATGCTCTACATGTGTAACACACACCTTCCCTCCCTTCTGTCTCAGAGTATCCACCCTGGGATGCTCTACATGTGTAACACACACCTTCCCTCCCTTCTGTCCCAGAGTATCCGCCCTGGGATGCTCTACATGTGTAACACACACCTTCCCTCCCTTCTGTCTCAGAGTATCCACCCTGGGATGCTCTACATGTGTAACACACACCTTCCCTCCCTTCTGTCTCAGAGTATCCACCCTGGGATGCTCTACATGTGTAACACACACCTTCCCTCCCTTCTGTCTCAAGAGTATCCACCCTGGGATGCTCTACATGTGTAACACACACCTTCCCTCCCTTCTGTCTCAGAGTATCCGCCCTGGGATGCTCTACATGTGTAACACACACCTTCCCTCCCTTCTGTCCCAGAGTATCCGCCCTGGGATACTCTACGTGTGTAACGCGCACCTTCCCTTCCTGACACCTGAGTTACTCAATGAGGAAAATAGGAACAAGTTTTCACGGCACTGACTCTAGGATATCTAAATCAAACACTTTCGTAACAAAATGGATTTGTTTCCCCCCCAAGTTTTCATGTAGTTTTAGTAATCTCTCAAAATGGACAATAATAAAGTTAGCTTAATAACTTTAAAGTTTGTGGAGAAATAGGAAAGATTGTATTAAAGTTTAAGAGAGAGAGAAACACCTATTACTCCCCCCCCCCAAAGTTATTTTAAACTACGTTCTTCATACCATGTTTTCTGGACACTTTTTACAAACAATGGATGGCCCCCCATTGTTAGAGATCATGTGATATCCTGGCAGACACACACAGGAAGTTCCTGAAAAGACAAAAGCCAATTTCTGTCCTTAGTGAATACAGTTTCAAGACAGGGAAACCTAACAGTTCTTAAGAACTTGAAGCTGGGAGTGATGGTGTAGGCTTGGGAATCCGACACTGAGGAGGAAGAGGCAGGAAGATCAGGCAGGAGTTCAAGATTATCCTCGCCCACGTAGGGAGTAGGAGGCCAGCCTGGGCATCGTGTGTGTGTGTGTGTGTGTGTGTGTGTGTGTGTGTGTGTGTGTGTGTGGCTCATGTGTGCACATGTGTTTGCATGGGAATACTGACTGGATCACTGAACTTTATACCTTTGCTTCTCACTTAGTAAAATGGAGAAAGTGACAGTACCTACCTAACAAGGTCAAGACTTAGAAATGTCTGCTATAATGTTGCCACTGTTTAAACTGTAACTATTACTAAACTATTTTCTTGTACTAAACCGTGTGAGTGCTTAATGAATTTTGCTATTATCTTATTGATAATCTTTCAGCCAACATATCCTTGTCACTCTGTGTAGAAAGACAATAAATACTGCATGGTTCTCACCATCTAACATTGCTGGATAATTAACTCTAAGGCCTTAAGTAGACACAGCACCCGCAGGAGTCCGTGTACAACACACACACCTTCCTTTATAACAACGGGACAAATACACTCGCCTCCAGCTCTCAATTTCTTGAATTTGGGAGTAGGGTTACAAAAGAAATTCACTTTCCCCCCCCTTCTTCCTGCCAGGGTGATTCCCTCGCCAGCCAGCCCCGGTTACTCCTTCACTATTCCTATTCTGCTCTTGTTGCGAGGCTTTCCGGTACTATCCTGAGGATTCCCTTGCAGGGACTGACCCCTGGAAATGAGCTCCTGGTTAAGGTGCGGTGGTGGGGCCGGGGATCCCGATCTCATCCGTGGGCCAGTCCCTGGAACCCTTTCCTTAGGCGAATGGCGGCTGTGAGTTTTCTTATATAACATTATAAGTGTGTCACTCAGGTCAGGGTCCCTCCACCCCAAAGCGCCTCACCTAGGGCGTCCCGCCTCTGGTTGGGGCCACAGGGCTCACAGGAGAGCGAAGAGATGTCGAAGTACTGATGGAGGCCGCACGACTCAGGCCGCCGGAAAGGGAAGGAGAAGATCTGGGCCCACGAGACTTCGCCTAGGACCAAGAGAAGGAACGCGGAGCCGGCCGGGACTGGAGAGCCAGGTTTGGCCGCCATGGCCACTGCAGGCCCGGCACGCGTCACCATGGCACCCGCCGTCCGCAGGCGCCGGCTCCCAGCAGCCTCCGCGGGGACTCTTAGCGCGTCCGCTGAGCTGATTGGACAACCGGGCCCCGCCTGGTTGCTAGGTTACCACGCAAGCGCGCCGAAGGATGGATCGTGCACAGACTGAGTGGCAGCGGCTATTTCGAATGTATTTAATTAATACAGATATCAGTTAAACGTAATAATAATGTAATCTGCATTTAAAATGTATTATGGGACACAGTTAATTTAGGCTTTCTGGAAAAAATACGACAGCAACAGAAAATAATCTGGTTACAACACTTAAAAGTATTGTTTCATGAAGTTGGCAATGACACACACACACATGAGAACTTATTCAGGCAATATACTTTTAACAAAAAAGGGGATGTGGCACGTGTTTTTAAAATCTCACTGAGGTAGTGGTTTTTTTAGGCTTGATCTTCAGCAAAATCCTTATTGATTTTCCATGCAACATGAGAATATCTTTATGACAAAGGACGGCAGGGAAACCCTTGCCGACTAGTTTTGTACTTTTGCTGTTTTGTACACAGAAGACCATTCATGTAAAAGCTCATCTTAGTTGTTTTGAAAATCAAATTTACGCATACATATGTCTTTCAAAGTAGACACCCTTGTGGGCTGATAGCTCAAAGATATTTTGGCATTACAGTTATAGTTCATTTTTGGGTTCCAAGACAATTTTTTAAAAAATTGATAAATTTCAATTCTATTTTTCTGTACTTTTTGTTTATTTTATCTGTTTATCCTGATCTCCCTAATAAAATCATCTGGTAAATTCTTTTTTTTTTTTTTTTTTTTGGATTTTCGAGACAGGGTTTCTCTGTGGCTTTGGAGCCTGCGCTGGAACTAGCTCTTGTAGACCAGGCTGGTCTCGAACTCACAAAGATCCGCCTGCCTCTGCCTCCCGAGTGCTGGGATTAAAGGCGTGTGCCACCACCGCCCGGCTTTTTTTTTAAATCAGTAGAAGCTTGCCCTGCTTTGTGTTTTCCAAGAAAAGGTAAAGTTTTGCAATAAAAATGGTGTTCTGACCTGATGGTCGAGGTACATGCCTTTTTAATCCCAACAATCGGGAGGCAGAGGCAGGCAGATCTCTCTGAGTTCAAGGCCAGCTTGATCTACAGAGCGAGTTCCAGGATAGGCTCCAAAGCCAAAGAGAAACCCTGTCTTGAAAAACAAAAACAAGCAAACAAAAGAGATGTTGTGCCCTTATAAGGAGGGTACTTATATTCTCAATGCCTATGGGAGATGCATCTAAGGAAGCTAGGTAACTCTTAAGTTACCATTGTGTCTTTCTCAAAAGACTAACATTGATCTGGTTTCTAGAATGTATGACAAAAGAGTTGTGTTCTCCTAAGCAGTTCCCCAAAGAGAAAAATCTTTTAAAAAACGTTTTGGGATCATTATTTTATTTACCTGGAAATAGCTTATTTGGATACATTTAAAAGCACGTGGTCATATAATCTTTTTAAGCCACCCTGAGCAAACAGTGCAATTATCTTCATTTACAAGGTTTAGAGGCATGCTCAACATTACCCAGGGTTTAGAGGCATGCTCAACATTACCAGGTAAGATATAGAAGTCGTTCATGAAAGTGTCAGAAACTAGGGGAATGTGGCTTAATGACAGCTTAGAGAGAAATATACCAGAGAAAGATTGGATTTGGAGAGAATATTGACTATGATGTAGGAACCAAACTATGCTGTCTTTATAATATTAATGTTATTAATATAGCTAATATTAATCTGTTATATCATTCTGGAAGTCATCACCTCTATTAAATGTAGACAAGAATGAGAGATTTAAAAACAAATTCTCTGCTTGCAATTTGCAGAAACAAACTTTGAATTCTATAAGTTTAATTTCAGGAGTTATTTAACCAAAATGCTGTGCCCCTAACAATATGAATGCTGCAAAGGGGGTTAAAATAAAGAAAATAGTCTTTGGAACTAGAAACTGAACGGTCATGTGTTTCTTCTAAGTGTATGATTTTGAAGGAGCAGAAGAAACTCCATTTTGAGAAAGAACTCCATTTTAAACAGGACCTAACTGTGTGTTGGGGGGGGAGTGCATGCAGCCCAGCAAGTCATAAATATTCCCAAGAAACTGTGCCTGCCCTGGTCAAAGTGGTCCTCCAGGGGTCCAAACAACCTCTGCTTGCTTCACATGTCCTTGTAGGTATCTGATTAACCAATGTTTTAAAATTCCTCTATAACCCCAACCAAGGAATTCAAAAGTTGTATCTTTTACCCAATCCTGAAACATCAAGGCTTGGACCATCCTGCTTATGGTTTTCCCTTTAAAATCCCCTGACCCTGAAGCCTTGGGGCAATCTGCCCCACAGGCTGTGTCAGAGTGTGGGATTACAGTCTGAGTCAGATAACTTGTCATCACCAAACCCCAGGGCATTTGCATCAGATACTGTTCACAAGTCTCAGAGGGCAAAACAGCTGAAACAAAGCTTTGACAATGACCAAGTCAGACTAAGATGTTTTTGTTAAATAACTTTGAGGTAAAAAACCCAAGAAGACAACCTAAAGTTTTAGGAAGGCACACAGTTGAATGAGAACATGTTAAGGTCAGGGAACAAGAACAAAGCAGCCCAATTATTGTTGGCTGATGTGCCTTTCTTGCTAGGATTGATTGATGACCAAAGGTGATGATTAATTCCTTATATTCACTGCTGCCCTCAATCTCCTGATATATATATATATATCCTGATATATTATATATATTAATATATATTAATAATATATATTAATAGTTTTATATATAAAACTATTAATGAGAAGGTATGTACCCTAAAGATTTAAAGTGCAGCTTTAAATTGATTCTTTTTCATATATAAAAGTTTAGGTTTGTGATTCCCTTAAGATTCCTTATGAAATTATCTTTCAAGTTAAGTAATAAAATAATTGGGCCTTTCTTTGTAACTACAAATGCAGCCTGCCAGCAAAAGACCTGAGAAGAACACCTTCCTTGCCCACACAGATCTATAACAACTTGCTTGGATATGAATGTATGTGGGGTTTTGTGATAATTTGTTTTTTACCTGTGAAATGTTTAATCATGTAAGGGATATGGAAAACATGCTGTGTTTTTATTCATTATAATCATTCACTTGAAAAACAGAATGTGACAACATTGCAATTCCTATACTTCCTGAAAAACTTTGTTGGGGTGTAAAAACTGTAGGAAAAAAAAGTATACAGAGAGAACACAGAATAAGAGAGTATAGAGTATAAAGAATGAAGCCATCGAGAGAGTGTGTGTGATGACAGACGTTTAAAAGAAATTCCACACTAGCTCAGAACTGAGTATAACAGAGGGTTATTTATTTAGGGTTAGAGTCACCGAACACAATCCTCTGCTAGGATGGGGAACAGCAACTGAATCCCACAGCTGAAAGAGAGGCCAGACTTGCGCTTTACATTGGCACTAATAAGAGGCCATGCCCAAGTGGGCAGGTATCTTAAAGGCTACTGGCTGTAGAGATTCCTACAGCACCTCCCGTTTTGTTTAAATAAGAAAGTTCTAAGCCTAATACAAAATTATATACAATAGGAACAAATATTAGGTCTAAAAATTAGAGTTACAACCAGCATAAACAATATCATATATCATAAACAATATTTCAATAAGAAATATGTGATAAATGTTTCAATAATTATCCTATCCTAAGGAGTTTAAATCTTGTATTATAAATAACTTAGCCAAGTCATGAGAGGAAACTAACTACAACTGTCTAGTCTTCAGCCCCATCAAAGACCTGAGAAGGAAAATAATATTATTTGAGTAAGCAGGAAGAGCAAACAAGCAACTTCTAAAATGTGCAACAAATGACAGAGACAATCGGCTACCTGGGTGATCACTGACAGTGTCATTTGCAACATTGGAGCAACCAAATTTGGCTTAGGCCTAGAGTAACTGATAGACCATTTTTAGAGGCAGGAAATTTTTCAAAGCCATCTTACCCTGCCTTGGCAAGATTTGACAGTCTTTTTTCTTGTATCCTGCTTGTCCTTTCCAGACATCGTGAATTTTGTCAGCAGTCGACGCATGGGCAGTTCCTTGCCCAAAGGCCAGTTTTGCCAAGAAGAAAACAAGCTCCAAGTGGAGTGTCTTTGGTGCTCAACATTCTCATGGGAATAGATCAGTGCTGCCAGGAGCAATCATATCTCATGTCAACAGAACTCTAAGTTATTTAAATGCCACATTCTACAGCTCTTTGAAATGGTTGAAGATTACCTATCTATGCAAAATAGTCGCTTTCATAGATAGTCGCTTTAATAGAAGCCCATGTCTTTATCATCTTCCTAACAAATGCGGAATGCAAGCCCTAAGTTACTACTGCTTGCTTAATTTCTTTTAGATCATTCATTCCTGTAGGTATCCATCTACCTTCTTTGGATCCTTTTGGGCCTTTAGAATGTGATGCTTTGTCAGAGTGGATTACAGGGCAGGGTAGGAGGCTAAAGCCTTGGGAAAGTCATCTCTGACAGCTACTGGCAATGTTAAATCCTTGTACCTTCTGTCCCTATTCATCAGCTCCAATAATTTCCTCAATCCTTTCAAATTGTTTTACTAATGTCTTTTGTTAAGCCTGATTCTCCTGGACTGTATATATTTCTAGTGATTTCACTGAGGCACATAGCCTCTGGTCCTCATTCCATGTGATTCCATTTGCCTGTAAATGTCAAGATTTCATTGTCTTCTACTTCTGAATACTTCATTGTGAAAATGTACCACATTTTTTAAAACCATTCTTCATTAAGGAGCAATGAGGTTATTTCCAGGTTCTGGATGTTATGAATGATACTACTATGAACATAGATGAGCAAATGTCTTTCTCGTATGGGTCTTCATTCTTTGGGCATATGCAAATAGAGCCATATCTATCCCCATGCACAAAACTCAAGTCAAAGACCTCAATAAAAATTCAGCCACACTGAATCTCAGAGAATAGAAAGGAGCATTGAATGCATTGGCACAGACACTTTCTGAATATAACCCCAGCAACACAGACACTGAGATCAATAATTAATGTGATATCCTGAAACTGAGAAGCTTCTGTAAGGCAAAGGACATGGGTAATAAGAAAAAATGGCAATCTACAGAATGGGAAAAAAATCTTCATCAATTCCACATTGGACAGAGGGCTGGTCTCCAAAATATATGAAGAACTCAAGAAACTAGATATCCAAATATCAAACAATATAATTAGAAATGGGATAGATCTAAATAGAGAATTCTCAACAGATGAATTTTAAGGAAGTGCTCAACATCCTTAGCCATCAAGGAAATGCACCTTACACCAGTCAGAACAAGTAAGATAAAAAAAAAAAAAAACCACTGATGGTAGCTTATGCTGGAGAGGATATGTAGTAAGGAGAACGCTCCTCCACTGCAGGTAGGAGTGCAAACTTGTACAGCCTCTTTGGAAATCAGTATGGTGATTGCAGACTCTTAATGACTTCCAAATATTGATAGGAGACATTTCTCATCTATGCTACTCTCTTGAGACAAGTCCTGATGACCTGATTAATTTAAACAAAACCCTAGATGGTGACAAGGACTTAAATAGTCCCAGGGAATTATCAGCTGAAGCTGAATGAGAATTGACTTTGATTGAAGAGAAATTGCCAAAGTCACAAATGGATTATGTGGATCCGGATCTTAACTGCATTCTGGTCTTATTACCCTATAAATATTTCCCTACAGGAATTTTAATGCAGAGGGAAGATAATATCTTAGAATGGATCTTTTTACCACATAAACTGAGTAAAAAATGAAAAACTTATGTGCACAAGGTCTCTGAGTTAATTCTAAAAGGAAAATTGAGACTTAGTCTTAGCAGGAATTAGACCCAGCAGAAATTATAGTATCTTTTAATAATGTTGAAATTGACAAATTATGGGAAGAAAGTGAACCCTGGTGAAGAGCTTTTAGTAATTTTGGAGAGAGATTAATAACAACTATCCAAAAGGCAAGAGAATTCAATTTATAAAGAGAACCAATTAGATCCTTCCTCACATTGAATGGGAACATTGAAATGGAGCCCCTACATTCTATACTGATGCAAATAAATCAGGAAAGGCAGGTTACAGATGAGAAAATTTAAGTAAAGTGGAACTAAGCCCTTGTGATTCTGTCCAAAAGTCAGAATTATATGTTAGTCTCATGAAACCAAGGGATTTTAAAGATCCTTTCAACATAGTTACTGATTCACAATATGTAGAAAGAGTTGTTTTGCATATTGAAACCACTGGATTTATACCAGAGATACAGAATTGACTTCATTATTTATTCAGTTAAAAGATATAATCATCATCCCATATACATAACACATATTCGATCCCATATGGGTTTGCCAGGTCTTCTAGAAAAGGTAATCCAGAAATCGATCAATTATTGATTGGAAATGTGTTGAAGGCCTCAGAATTTCACAAAAACAACATGTCTATAGCAAAGGTTTAAAAAAGACTTTTCTATCATGTGGCAACAAGCCAAGAAAATTTTAAGGACATGTCCTATGTGTTCTTTAAACAACCAAAAACTACTACCTGTAGAAAGTAACCCAAAGGGAACTCAAAGGAATGAAATCTCATCGATGGATATGTTCCATTTGGTAGAATTTGGAAAACTAAATATGTACATCACACCATTGATACCTGTGAGCAACTGCTTTGAGTTTAGAAAAGGCTGATTTGGTAACCACACATTTGCTATAAGTTATGGCCATCATGGGTATTCTTGCACAAATACAGACAGATAATGGTCCAGTCCAACATATGTCTCTAAGAAAATGAAAGTTTTTTGCTTAATATAATATAATATAAAGCATATTAAAGGTATACCACACAATCCTACAGGGTAGGCAGTTATAGAAAGATCAAATCAAACTCTAAAGGACATGTTAAGTAAACAGAAAGTGATGATAAATACCTCAGAAATAGACTGTATAATGCTTTATTAACTCTGAGTTTTCTAAATGCTAATCAGGAAGGAACAACACTGCAAAGATACATTGGATAGTAGAAAGAAAACTATGGAATTAAATCAGTCAAAATACTTTAAAGACACTGATCTCAGAAGGGAAACCAGGAATGTGTTATGCCAGGGAGGGGGCTTTGCTTTTGTTTCCACAGTAGAAGAAAAGCTATGGATATAATAAAAAATGATAAAGATTTGACTTGAACAAGAAGCACCACCCTGTTAGAAGAGATGACAGTTCATTAAGCACCATGGCTGTTTAAACTAACCTATAAAACTAACAAAGCTTTTCATTTGATCAGTTATAACTTGACAAAAGAGAATCTCCCCAAAATTAGGGGAAGGGTTTTGTTTTGTCTTTTCAGGAGCATAAAGGAATTCAGCTAAGGAATCTGAAGACCACTGAACTAATGAGACATCCAAAGAAAAAGGACATATCATCCAGAAAAAAAGTCACAAGAAAAAGAGTAAATTGGCCTATTGTTATATCACATTTCCAACAGGGTAAAATTTCATAAATCTCCCCAAGTGCTTGTTTCTGCTGTTCTCTACAGACATATAACACAAATGGCCTTTCTGTAGTCCCAGTCCAGGTGAAGATTAAAGCTGCTTTGGAGCTGGAGTGCCGCCCTCTCCTTCTCTAAACCCAAGCACGCTTATTAAAGTGAAATCCATAATATCTGTCTCATGTCGTAAGAACCACCTGATATGGGACAGAATAAAGAATAAAATCAAAACAAACAAACGAACTATATATTCTTTTGTCATGATATTATTAGTCATATAGAGTACTAACTAATTCTAGAAAAGGTTTCATCTACTGTCCTGTACATGATTTTTGGTTTGAGTCTCTGATTTTTTTTTGTAGTGAATCATGAGCATGCCTAGAGTGACCTCTGAAGTCTGCAGGAGGAGGATAGGGCTTCACAGCCATGATTTTTCCAGGACTATGATAAGTCCTGAAAAACACCACCCAAAGATTGGCTTTGGACTGCAAACTGCTCAATACAATTTCTAGGTGGCTAGCCGAGATGATCCAGCCTAAAAAACTACTCTAGCCAGGGCTTGAGACAAGCGCTGCACTTTCCCATTACACAAAGCCTGGACAACAAATGATACAGCTGCCCCTCCCAGGATTTAAAAATTAACCCAACATTTTATTTTCAGGATCTCCTAAAGATATTGTTGCTCCCAGACAGCAGGAAGTAAACTTAAGAATACAATGCCCACATTTCCAAGAGATGGGATGGGTGGTTTTTGGTCATTCAATGGGTTATGGATATCTGTCATTGTTTATGGGGATTGTAAAGCACAATTTATAAAAACTCAGAGAGAGAGAGAGAGAGAGAGAGAGAGAGAGAGAGAGAGAGAGAAATTGGGGTTCAACCTGAAGATGGAAAAGGCAAAACAGTCAGCCACTGGCTTGACCTCAGTCTGAAATGGCGATCCTGCCTCCAGAAATCTCAGAATGAGACTGTTGAGAGCTGTTTTCTCTTATTTTATAATTCTCTCTCAGGCTGGGCTTAAAGGCATGCACCACTGAGATTAAAGGCATGTACCACCCAATTTCTATGGCAACTAGTATGGCTACTGAGATTAAAAGTGCGTGTCATTTTGGCTACTGGGATTAAAGGTGTGTGTTACCATAACCTGGTCTGTAGGGCTGACCAGTAGGACTGTTTTACTCTCAGATCTTCAGGCAGTCTTTATTTATTAAAATACAATAGAAATGCCACCACAGGATTGGTTATAAGTTGTTATTAATAATGGTCAGGAAAAAAGCTAAACAAAGGAAATTAGATTCAAGTTTCTTGTTTTAAAAAGAAAAAAGGGGGATATAGATATGATAGGATAAGAGGGTAGATTACTGAACCTACCTTTAAAAAGGGGGATATAGATATAATAGGATAAGAGGGTAGATTACTGAACCTACCTTTAAAAACGGGGTATAGATATGATAGGATAAGAGGGTAGATTACTGAACCTACCTTTAAAAAGGGGATATAGATATGATAGGATAAGAGGGTAGATTACTGAACCTACCTTTAAAAAGCACCTACTAGTTTTAGATGGTTTACATTGGATTGTATTTTTATATATTTTATACAAATTTTGTATATTGATACAAATGTGAGATTAATTTAGCTAGAACAAACTGTACATATATTTCTACTCTTGCTCAAGATATGGTACATATTTAACAATGTAATGCGAATTTCTAGTCCTTGAAAATTATTCTTGCCAACTGTTTAGAATAATGAGGAAATGCAAGTTAGTAGTTAATCACCTAATATAATTGAACTTGTAGTCACATTAAATATGTTTTCAAGGTCAAACAAAGATATATTTTAAATAGATACATCATCTTCAAACACTTTAGAGATCTACAAAATATGGCATTTAAGATGTTTTAATAAATAGGCTTTTTTCCTTTTTTTAATGACAAAGAGATATGTCTGTTGCTGGCAGCACCAGGCTACTTCAGAGAAATTGATGGGCATTGAAGAAACATCACATGGAGTTTGCTTTCTTTGTGGCAAAAGTAAGACACTGGGCAAGAAAATGTTTTTGCCTCAACTACTGACAGTAAGCTGTCCTAATGGGACAAGCAGGACACAAAAGAGAGCAACTGCCAAACCCTGCCCAGACAAAGGGGGACAGTCTTTCACAAACCCTGCTATTTAATAGAAAAGTCTCAGATATTCTAGGCCTATATGCCAAAGATGGATGCCCCAACATTGCAGAGAACCTTTGGGTGACTGTCCAGGCAGCCAGCTGTTTCTGTCATTTCTCACAATTTTCAGAAGTTACCCACTTGCACTTTCTGTCTGCTCAGTTAGTATCTCCTTCTTGGGTCTCTGAGGGAGTTGAAGACTAGATAGTTATAGTTTTCCTTGTTTGTCTTATGTAGAAAGCAAGTTATGATAGAAAGTAAATTAGGTATAAGACTTTGGACTCAAGATAGGATAGATATGGAGTATTTTCTCTGAATCTATCAAATGCAAATGGACTAGACATTGTTGGTGTATTTAATGCCTGTATATAGTCATTGTACTTAGTGTATATAATTTTTCTTATAATAGCTATAGTATTTTTAATTTTAGATGAAAAAAAGGTTAATGTAGTGATATTTCATTTGCATTTTAATAAATAAAGCTTGCCTGAAGATCAGAAAGTAAAACAGCCCCACTGGTCAGCCTTATAGACCAGACAATGGTGACACACACCCTTAATCCCAGTAGTCACACTAGTTAGCCATAGAGGCTGAGTGGTAGTGGTGCAGGCCCTTAATCCCAGCACTAGAGAAGAATTTACAATGGGAGGAGACAGCTCTCACACAGTCTCATTCTGGGATTCCTAGAGGCAGGATCACCATTTCAGACTGAGGTGGAGGTAAGAGCCAGTGGCTGGCTGTTTTGCTTTCTGTTCTTCAGGTTGAACCCCAATATCTGTCTCTGCTACCAGTTACTTTATTTTATGGTCTATGTTTCACTGTTCTAGAAACTATGTTTTCTGTTTGTAAAAGTATTTAGGATCAGTGAGAACACCATGTGGCATTATCTTGAAAAGTACTTTCATTTTCATATTATAATGGTTATTATTTGAGACAAGCAGAAGAACTAGAAATACAGACATTTACTCTAGCGTCCTATTTGGGGAAAGTCTGTGTGAACTGAAGGGGGATGTCAGCCCAGAGCAACGAGGGAGGTGGTTGGGGGTTGACGATGCCTATCATGTATGTTGAGCATTCTTGTCCAGCTGAGTTAAATCCTCATGACATCTTGTCTGAAATTTTTGTAAATGTGCATGAAGATCACTACAAGTAGCCTTACCTGAGAGCCACACATCCCTCCTCTAGTCTCCCCTTGTTCCCTCCCACCCGCCTGTAGTTTCCTTCCTCTTCCCTAGTAGGCCTTTTTCTACCTACTCACATGTCTTTGTAACAGACTCACATTTACAAATGTGTGTGTTGTGTGAGAGTGTAGGGCACACACATGAAGGTCAGAAGACAACATTGTGTAGTGGGTTTTTCTTTCATGTGTGTGGGTTCTGGGTTGACCTGAGGTAGTTGGGCTTCTTGGAAAGCCCTCTCCCCGCTGAGCCATGCTACCACCTGCTGGGCCGTGTTCTCAGAGGCTTTCATGTTCCAGTCCCATCTAGCTCTCTTATCATCTGACTTCATGCAGAAAACACAGAAAGCATAGAGCTGATCTCAGCTTCGCTTTGCCAGTGTTTCACCTTTTTACTGAACATCGCCACTTGGGCCACCAATTGTCTCTGCTTGTTCTAAGGGAATATGCCGTAAGCGTTCAGAACCCTCTCTGTAGTGCTCTCTGAAGTAGATCTCTAGGGCTCATCTCCTGGATTTCTCTTTTATCATTTATATTACTGTGGTGGTTTGAAAGAGAATGGAAATGCACCCCATAGGCATGTTGGAGGAAGAGGTCACTGGGGGGTGGGCTTTGAGGTCTCAAGCCACAGCCAGTATAACAGCACACTTCTGACAGATGAGGATGCAGAACTCTCAGCTCCTCCAGCACCATGTCTGCCCGCAAGCCACCATGCTTCCTGCCGTATGATAGACAATCTCTGAACTGCAAGCCAGCTCCAATTAAACATTTTCCTTTATAAGAGTTGCCATGATCATGGTGTCTCTTCACAGCAATAAAAGCCTAAGACAATTACCTTGCAGAGGCTGTGTTCCATTTCCACTTATAAGACAAAATTATAGTATTTACATTTGAACAAAGTTCTGAGACTACACTGTGGAGTCTCACACGGGGGTGACATTTGTTGGGGTCCAGCCTTGATGGGGTTCACATGTTCCAGGGTAGGGTGTGTGGATTAGAAATGTTAGATAGGAGGGACAAAGCTCTGAAAGAAAAGGAACGGGGATGCAGAGTAGAGCTAGGAGGGCCATCTAGTGATTTCTGATTGGCCCGCAGTTATTTTCCATATGCTTATATTCTAATCCAAAATGGGGGGCAAAAGACTGCTTTAATATGACACACAAAACAAACAGAGCAATTAACTCTTCAATACCTGAAACATCAAGGCACTATATCCTGAGTTAGGCATTCTGTTGTTTAGGCAGGACATGCAGCAACCACACCTTAGACCGAGCATCCTTTAGGCAGCCACTCCCTGGGTCAAACCTCCTGTCCTATCCTTGAAGGAGCAGGAATAGGCTTGAATTCTCTGACCTTTGCTGAGGGTGGAATGGATCTACTTCTGCGAGCTATCTTAATGCCCAAAACACCAAGTATGCACATCCTAGGTCAGGATAGCTTGTCTGGAGTCGCTCCTTAAGTCACATCTCTTGTCACCAACCTAGACTGAGCAACAGTCGGCTTAAACTCTCTGACCTTCAGTCAAAATGGAGCAGACCAGACCCACTTCCGAGGGTCCCTATAAAAATGAGATAAATAAGGCCTGGAACAAAAAAAAAACATCAAAAAATGTTAGTAAGCTTTTGAGATCAGGGTCCTGAATCCACAATTTTGCCAGGGCTGAAGCCAGGATTAAATTATTTGATACTTAATCTAAGAATCATGCCTCTCATGACATTCTCTGTTTCTGTTTGGATCAACTGGACATTTCAAAAAGATCAAAAGCACTTTTAATACTGTTTTACATTATCATCTTTTCTCTCAAACCTAAGAGTCAGGCTCTATTATTATTCCGATTTTGGAATAGCAAACAGAAGACAGCCCAGAAACCTCTCTTATTCACTTGTTAGAGTACTCTAATTTCTTACTACACGTTATTTTGGACATTACTTTACAGTGACCTAAATTAAACTCATTTTCTTCTAAGATTTAAGAGTGTTTCTGTTTTCTTAGTGGGCTTTGAAGCCCCTCGTAAGTCCATCTTACGGTTATTTTCAAGTAATTAAGGAAAACCAACTACAAAGAAGAACATGCTTGTCATAGTTTTCATTTCTCAACTTTCAGAAGTGAGCTACTTTGTTTTAAAATTTCCAGATGAAGGCAAGCTTATAAAGGCACTTACCAACATTACTGATGTTAGATTAATTAATAATAATTAATAATTATTAAATCCTTAACTACTGACGTGTTACTTATGCACACTCTACAGCAGTAGGATGAACACTGCTGTGGAGTGTGGAGGAGCCTTTTGGAAGAGCTTCCACCTGTGGAAATGTGAAACCAAAACAGGAGCCCCGTGTTAGCCATGGTTATTAAGTCTCCATACCTCACAAGAAGTTTCTGTTTCCAAAGCCTAGTGTATTCTGCAAGCCATGTTTTTCAGCCTATGATGAATTCATGACCCTATGGTGTATGCCCACCCCCTTGCCTTGCTAAGCTTCTGAACCTGTGATATACGGTTGGCCTTTTGCCTAGGGAAAAATGTGTCTTCCCAGGTATCTTGATGACTTCCCTTCTACATAATGTTATCTTGCACTAACTTATCTACCCCACAGTCAGCTTCCAGCCTCCACTCTTCTGTCCAGGTGCTAAGCGTCAATTATCTCTGAAAGATATTCAGGGGAGCGACATTGGCAGGACCCCTGGTGTGTGGGAGACCGCGAAGGGTGGGAGTTTGGGTATAGAGTTTATTTAGTGGGTATTGGGAAAGGCATATGAGTAAGGGGTTATGGAGGGGGCGGCAGAGAAAGAGGAAAGAGGGGAGAAGGGAGAGAGGCCATAGTTACCTCTTCAGAAGGTGGGGTGAGAGGGAGAGAGAGATGGTGGAAATCAGCTTGGTACCCAGGTGACAGGGGAGGTTAACAAAATGATAACAATCCCCACAGCTGTTTTCTATCAAGACTAACCCTTCCCCATAAAAGGGACCTCAGAAGCCAGTGCGGGGCGGCTCTCTGAAAGCGCTAGGAGAGGCGGCCAGCTGGTCAGTTCTAAATGCAGCTTGCTTTAATCAGACCTTCGCGGGACTGTTTTTTTTCCCCAGGTCTAACAGAAACCACAGCAATGAAGGACAGAGAAATCTCCAGCTTCCCTCCTTCGCATCTTTTCCCTTAACTTGAAAAGAAAAAAAAAAACAGACAGACAGACAGAAGAAACCTGTTTGTGTATTGCGGTCATCTCCTGCGGATGGAAACTTGGCGGGCGCAGCTCCGGGCTCCCAGATTGGCCAGGCGCAGGGCATGAGCAGAGAAGCGCCACACACCCAGGTTACTACTACTGCAAGTGGCGCGGGGCGTGTGCGCATGCGCCGGCTTGGCGCCTGGGTTGTGGGTGCTGCCCGGAGAGCGCATGGGCAGACAAACTGTCCGTCGGTTTGTCCCGACGGGAGGGCAGTGTGGGCGACATCTTCCTGGGGACCGCCGGGGGGCTCTGCCGGCTGGGTGTGTGGCGGGCACTTAGACTTGTCCCGGGGGCGCCGGGCGGGGAGGGTGCGAGCGGAAGGCCGGGCAGGCGGGGCGAGCGTGGCCTGTGCCGTTAGAGCCACGCGCGCTCGCTGACCCCGACGCCCTCCGTCCGCCTCCCCGAGCGGGGTCTCGACGGCGAAGATCTCGGAGCCTCGCCTAGGTATTGCTTTTCTCGGCCGTGTCCGCGTGGGTAGCGGCGCGGGAGAGCTCGGCAGGCCGGTGTCCCCGGGCTGGAGGGGCAAAGAGCGGTGCAGTGAGGTTGGGAGCCGGTCCCCTTGGGCGAGCTGGGGTGGAGCGTTTGCGCTCGGGACAGCGGAACGCAGAGGCGCGTTGGTCGGGCGGTCCCGGTTAATATGCCGGCCAGTTTGGGCTCAGACTCTGGCGACAGTCTTGGATCCGACCTAGCAAGTTGGCCTGGCGGTAAAAGAAGGAAACTGATCTTCGGGAAAGTGGACAAAGGCGTCGGGCTGTGGAATCGATGCCTTCGGAGGATTCCCATTGATGATGGATGATGTGAGAAGTCGGTGCTCTGTGGATTCGACTTAACAGTTCCTGACCCGGGACTGTGGGTCAATGTGGTCATGCATTTTTTTTTTTTAAATTTTAGACACATACATTATAAAAGGCAGATTATATCACAGACTATTTGTGGACTGGGGTAGATTGTCTGCAGGAAAATTCAAGTTTACAATTTTAATGTTCTTCATAACTGGGCAGTAAGACATAGTTGGAAGCATATAGAAAACTGCCTCCGTTATCATGTCTGAAAAATGCCTTTATTTGATAGTTAAAATCAAGTGGATCTGAAATTACGGCCCTTAAGTTCAGTGTCCCGTTTTTCTCTGACTCTTAATTAAAAGATGCACACTTATGATCATTTAATTAAGACGGTGATTTTATCGGAAGGATGGTGTGGTAAAATTAGCCAGCTTGTTTAAAATGTGTTTATCATTAAATGAATTTTTAGGGATTGGCTTCCTGACATCAACACAGTCACTAATCACTTTGGCATTCATAACTAAACCAGGCTTAGTGTGCGTTTCCAGTTTTGTGCAGTGGCATTCGACAGAACAGGATAATTTGTGTTCTGACCTTGGTGCAGTCTATTGTGCCAGTAGACTCTGTGGAGATCCTGAGGAAAGTGTATTGTGAGAGGTACTTATGAGTCTCCCGAGATAGTGTCGGTGTTACTGTCTGTGGACAGATAATGACATTGACCTGCTGTGGCAAGGGCAACAAAGTCTAAACATTAACTTTTACTTGGCACAAACTAGGGTTCTTGGATTGGAATGTGATGGCCTTGTGCCTGTGACCCTGCTTAATGAAGATGCCTTTGGTTCAGACACTTAGGGAAGGTGGCTTTAAGATGTGTGGTGAGAGGCATTTTGAGCTTGGTGGGTACTTCTTGCCTTGAAATGTCTTTGAATTCATGTACTTGTAGTTGAATTTATGTCCTCGGATTCCATCCCTCTTGAATTTAAAAAGCTTAAGGACAAACTGGTCATTTGCTCCCCCAAATATTTAAAGACTTAAAGCGCAGCCAAGTCAGTTGACATAGGCTGGAATTTGAATGTGGACAGGTGTTTCAAGGAGCAATTTTACAGTTTTTGTTGAAATGTTGGGTGTAAATATTAACTTGCTGGAATCAGGCTTACACTGTTTTTTGTACTGCAAAGATTTTAATAGTAAATCCCAATTTTAAAATGTAGCGTGTGCCATTATTTTTATTAACTTCTAGTTTAAGAAGTTAATCTCTAGACCAGTCCCCCTTTTAAAGACAATCTTTCAGACTTGGAGGAATATATTTATGTACAGTGGTACTTAAGTGTAAGGGAACAAAACTTTATTTGCACATGAGTACTAATTATGATTAGTTTGGCACATTTGAAAAGTTTTTTGGAAAACATTGGGTGTCTGTAAAAGCGCCACATACAAATTTCCTTAAATAATACTAGGTTGAATTTTTTTCAATAATGAATGTTGGCAATCCCAATATTCCAAATTGGTCTTTATATTGTTTACTTTTCTATATTATTATTATTAAGGTTTCTGTAATGTAAGTGTGTAGGGTAGTTTTCTGAAGTGGCTATTGGCATAATAAAATTTCAAAGTTAATATAGTTTTTGTTTTTTGTTTTTTTTTTTCGTGTCTGTGCTTGAGATGAATTTTAACTACTGTTGTAAGCATATCTGAGGAGGAGTAGCATTGATTTTTTTTTAATTTAGGAATGCTATCATGTTTGCCTTACTTACATTGTAATAACACTTGTTTCTATATTTGTGATATGTGGAATTTATATCCAAATGGTAGCCATTGACTTGCTTTTATTGTATAATAATTGATAGTTTTTGAGCTTTGATATTTTTATCCAATATATCATTTTGAATTGTTGCTTTGTCTGACTTAGTAATGTGTTTTGGAAGGGTGAAGAACGGCAAGGGAGTTGGATATAAGTCTGACTACATGCTTGGGTCATCATTGGGTAAAATGATGGAAGGTCTTTAAAAATATTTGATATTCAAGTTGAAAATCATTTACTTATAAAACAGATTTTTTAAAAAAAGTACATCTACAACTTCTATATCAGCATGTGATAAACCCAGAATTTACCCAATGATGGAATTCAGTGAGCTTTGATATATTTTATACACTCATGTAGCCACTACTACACTCAAAATATCTATTCATACATTTACATGCAAATTCCAATCATGTAGTATAATTTTCAGCATACATTTTTAGTTTTTAATACTTCCCAGCTGTCTGCTCTGGTTTTATAATAAAGTTCCCTTTGAGACAAAAATCAAGCCAGGCGGTGGTGGTGCACACCTTTAATCCCAGCACTTGGGAGGCAGAGGCAGGCGGATCTCTGTGAGTTCGAGACCAGCCTGGTCTACAAGAGCTAGTTCCAGGACAGGCTCCAAAGCCACAGAGAAACCCTGTCTCGAAAAACTAAAAAAAAAAAAAGCATTTTGTAATGCTCATAATTTTTATGCTTTATAGTGTTTCGCTCTACTAGGTAATTCTGAAATGGATACCATGCATTGAGATCAATTATAGAGTTCAAAGATTAATTATATTTCATTTTCTTTCCACAGTTAAGTTGCTTTTACAGAATTAACAGGTCTCCAAGAAATAAAAGGAAAAGGTAAGACTTCAGAGCTTAAGGCTTCGCACAGAAACGTGACAGCATCAGATAGATCAGTGTGTCTTTGTATCCTTGCTTCTCTTTATGTGGCAGCTGAATATCCTGAGCAGAAATGAACACTGACCGTAGCTGGCTTTTCTGAATATGTAAACTTTACTATGGTTAGTTACGGGCCAGGAGGAGACATGTTTCTAAAGAGTCTGAAAGGAGTTTGATCTTGTTGTAAAACAGCATTTGGCAGACTTACAAGGGAAGAGTTGGTATTTTTGATGTTCCTATTGAATAGGATAGGTCACCTGAAATGTTACTTTAAGGCAGTTGGTTTATCTGTATTTTAGACAGGAGAAAGCGTATTTGTTTTAAAAATTAGATAAGATCAGTTTTTTGAAAACTAGTATCTTGTTTCCATTTATTAATGCTGAAGGAAGCAGGAACCAGGTAATTACTAAGCTAGTGTGTGCTAAGGTACTGCAAAAGTAAGACGTGCTATTATGTGTGCCTTTTTGTCTGCAGGTCACTTTTGCTGTGGTTTGAGCATGGCTGTAGTCATCCGTTTACTGGGGCTTCCCTTGATTGCGGGGCCTGTGGATATCCGCCACTTCTTCAAGGGATTGGCTATTCCTGATGGAGGAGTGCATATAATTGGAGGGAAAGTTGGGGAGGCTTTTATTATTTTTGCAACAGATGAAGATGCGAGACGTGCCATAAGTCATTCAGGAGGGTTTATCAAGGATTCACCTGTAGAGCTTTTTCTCAGTAGCAAGGCAGAGATGCAGAAGACCATAGAAATGAAAAGAAGTGTTCGTGGAGGAAGAGGGCGACTGGGGTCGGGGGCATCAGGGGTTAGCAACCTGTATCACTTTATTGATGCTATGAAGGAAGAGGAGAGTCATTCTGGATATGGCTCTTCAGTTAACCACGATGCTGGGTTTCACTTTAATGGTACAGGACTTGATGTAAGGCCAAGAAAGACCAGGCCATTGAAGGCTGAGAACCCTTACTTGTTTCTACGAGGTTTGCCTTACTTAGTAAATGAAGATGATGTCCGTGTCTTTTTCTCTGGTTTGTGTGTGGATGGAGTAATTTTCTTAAAACATCATGATGGCCGAAATAACGGTGATGCTGTAGTGAAGTTTGCTTCATGTATCGATGCCTCCGGAGGTCTTAAATGCCATAGGAGTTTCATGGGTTCAAGATTTATAGAAGTAATGCAGGGCTCGGAACAACAGTGGATTGAATTTGGTGGCAGTGCGACTAAGGGTGGTGACATTCCTTGTCTGCAGTCTGAAGAAGATTCTCCTTCAAGAGGGATGAACGACAGACGTTTCCGAAAGCGATCTCATTCAAAATCTCCTAGAACACGTTCTCGCTCTCCTCTTGGATTTTATCTTCATTTAAAAAATCTGTCCTTAAGTATTGACAAGAGAGATCTAAGGAATTTCTTTAAAGACACTGACTTGACTGATGAGCAGATTAAATTTTTATATAAAGATGAACGAAGAACACGGTTTGCCTTTGTGATGTTCAAGAACCTGAAAGACTATAATACTGCCTTGAGTCTGCATAAGACTGTGTTACAGTATCGTCCAGTTTTCATTGACCCAATTTCTAGAAGGCAAATGATGAAATTCATTGAATGCTATGAAAAGAAGAGACCAGAGTCCCTAGAGAAAGAAAGGCCTGGGCATGTTTCACAGAAGTACTCTGGTCAGAAACTGTACATATATATAAGGAATTTTCCATTTGATGTCACAAAGGGCGAAGTGCAGAAGTTCTTCGCGGACTTCCCCCTTGTGGAGGATGACATTTGTTTGCTCTATGATGACAAGGGAGCTGGTTTGGGGGAAGCACTGGTGAGATTTAAGTCAGAAGAACAGGCCATGAGAGCTGAACGTTTAAACCGAAGAAGATTCTTAGGGACAGAGGTGCTGTTAAGACTTATATCTGAGGTACAGATGCAGGAGTTTGGTGTCAATTTTTCCTTTATATGCGGTGAGAAAACACAAGCCCGTTCCCAGACACACAACAGAGATGACCGTTCCCGTCTGTTTGCCCTAAAAGACTCACCAGTATTCTCACTTGGCCGGTCTGAAAGGGTTGACCATCAGCCGGAAAACTTGAGGCATCCCCACAGGTATTTCCAGCAGACTGACAGGCACCCTCCAGAAGACTTCCGGCACTCCCTAGAAGACTATAGACACTCCCCGGAGGAACACATCAGGCGCTCTAGGGAGGAGGACTGGAGACGGTCACCGGAAGATGATTTCAGGCACTCTTATGAAAAAGACTTTAGGCAGCTGCCAGAGGAGGATTTCAGATACCCTTGGGAGGAGGACTTCAGACGGCCGCCTCAGGAGCACCTTCGACGGCCACCCCAAGAACATTTCAGGCTTTCCCGAAAGGAGTATTTCAGGCATATGGCAGATGAAGGCTTTAGGCACCCTTCTGATGAGGACTTCAGGACCCCCCAAGAAGAAGATTTGAGATGTCCCACTGATGAGGACTTCAGGCATGTCTCTGGAGAAGACCTCAGGGAAGTACCAGAGGAGGACCCTCGATTTCCTGATAGTTTTAGACCTCCTGGTGAGGATTTTTGGACCTCACCTGATTTCAGAGGTCATCGTCCTTTTATGAACTTTGATCACCTAGACGGTGGCAAATTTGATTTTGAAAAGCATAATATGGGATGTTTTCCTGAGGGAAGATTTGTGCCTGATCTAAAATTAAATTGTGGTTCAGGTAGAATGACTCTTGTTAAGATCACAAATCTTCCATTTAAAGCTAATGCTAATGAAATTTTAGACTTTTTCCATGGTTATAAAGTCATACCTGATTCAGTTTCAATACAGCATAATGAGCAGGGGTTACCTATAGGAGAAGCCATTGTTGCTATGATAAATTATAATGAAGCTGTAGCTGCCGTTGAAGAACTGAATGGCAGACCAGTCGGTCCCCGCAAAGCTAAGCTCCTTTTGCTATAGAGAGCCTCTCAGTCCGTAGTTTTCTTCCACAGTATTGATACAGTAAAAATACAGCCTTTTAAAAAGTTCATTTTTAATTATATAATTAAATATTTTAGTTTTAACCCGTGAATAGAGAAAATGTGTTATATAAATCTGGTTTTCCTTTGCTTACAAATGGACATTCTTCACCATAATTTAAAATTACATATGCTCTCTTTTTCTTTGCTAGGGCAGAGAAAACAAATTTCCTGAATTCATTAGCTTGATTGATGCTATGGATAAACCCCAGTCTTGTGAAATGTGGAGTTATGTTTGGGGAAGGTACATTTATCTCTTACTCAGCCTGTCTAGGAAATGATGGTTGTTCAGGTCAGACACGTTTATTGCTACCAGCTGCAGAACGCCCTTTTGCGTGAGATATTGTGTTCAGGTCTCCTCGTAACTCTAATAGTTGAGAAAATGAACATACTGGGAACTTGAAATTTACTTATATGAAAGGCTTAGGAAATTCTCAAAATTTGTGTTCATAATTTTGAAAAGTTTTATAAAAATAAAATTGCAACTAAAATACTTATTAACTTGTATTTGTATAACAAAAGCAAAGACAGAATTGCATCTGGGTATTATAAAATTTCTCAACAGTTGTCTTAAAATTATATACAGGTCTATAATTTCTCCAACATCATTTTATCTTAAGCACTGGAGGTCTAGGGCTTATCCTAACTAAATTGCTCAGATTAACACAAAATGTTCAGAAGACAGTAAAATAATTTGTTTAGGGCTAGAGGGGAACTCTCAGGCTGGGAAGATATGACAAACGAATCTAGTTTTTCCAGTAAGAATCTGGTGGTGATTCATTAGGCTTCCTTTTTAGCTTCAAAACTTTGTATTTATTCTGACTCACTAAATATAAGATTTCTGGGTGTGAATTTTGACTTTGATATGCAATGTTTATATTTTGCTTATACTCAACTAGATTTTCCTTACCCTAAATAGAAGTGGCTGACAATGGCCACATGATTTATTAGGCAGTAAGTGCTCCGTGTGTATGACCTCTATTATCTTTTTATTCACAAATGAGAAATGAAGTTTAGAGAGGTTAAGCAAGTTGCTTGAAGTTACACTAAGTTAAGGAACCAATTTTAACCCCATAAGATTTCTGATCATACCATGTCCATAAATATTTTTACTGTGTCACTTTGTTACGTGGTATTTTTACTTTAGTAAAATCATGATAAAAAGTGTTTTCAGTTGTAAATTATATTTCCTTTCTTCGATTTTTTTAAAGTTGCATTTAAAGTATGACACTTAAACATTGTTAGAGAAATTAAAGACAAAAATGACTTAAGAATTTATAGTTTCTCTTGGATACTATACACACACACGTTTCCAACTCAGTTCATTTTTTTTATAATTCATGATTTTTATAGTTTATATGAAACAAAGTTTTACCTACTTCCTTCATCCAGACATTTCCCACAGAGTAATTGTAAATAAATCTTTTTTTAATATGGTGTATTATTTAGCTACTGCAGAAGTAGAATATTTTCAGTATCTTGAATTAACATTCGGTGATATAAAAAGTTTAAGGGAAGCCTGCATAAGTTTTTGTTTTTAATAGTTAATAATTAAATAGAATTGATAAATTATGTTAAAAAAGCACATTCTTAATCCTAAAACTAATAAGCTTTTACAGATAAAATGAAAACCTTGAATACCTAAGCCAAGCGCAATGATTACATAGATGGTTTGTTTGATCAGATCCGCCAGACTGTAAATACACTTTCCAGATGAGTACAGGGAGATACAACTAAGAGAAAGATGAAAATGAAAGGCCATTGAATCTGCAAGCTGGGCTGTGGTGGATGAGAGACAAGCTGGGAAACACAGCACTATGTCTTGATTTTTGTTCATTTATATATGTGTGAGTGCTTTGCATGCATGCATGTGTGCCATGTGTCTGTGGAGTAGAGATGTGTGCTCCTAACCGCTACGCCACCTTCATTCCCAAGCATTGATTTTCAAACCAAATACTGTGGGTGTTTCATCCCAGTCACCGGTCTACTATACATTCACTGGTGTATTGTAGAAGGCTAGAGTTGGATGACATCTTGTTTCCGCGCTTTTCCTCTTTTGTGAGGCAGGGTCTCTCGCTGAAAACTTGCCAGCTTGACTGGCCAGCAACCCCTGGATCTTCCTGGATTTATTGTTGTGCAGCAAACACCTAGCTCAGCCCCAAGTTTAATATTTTGTAAACTTCATTATAAAAGTTTATATTGAAAACTTGTTCCCTAAACAGTAATATGGGAACTGTTTTTACACATGTCTTTCTAACACTGTTAATTTAACTTCAGTTGGCCATGGTAGTAGCTAGTACTTATACCAAGTCAGTGTTTCTTTTGTTTGCCAAGCCTGGGGGACTGTACACACAGCTTCAGACATGTGAAAGAATGGTCCTAACGCTTCATGTGCTGATCACCCAGCTTCAGTAATCCATGGCTGCTTTTCTGTGTCCCAACAGTAGGTACACTGGGAGTGTACTGGCTCTCTTAACGTGATAGCCAGTGTCTTTTTGCATTCAAGTCATACTTTTTTCTGTTCAGAATGTATATAAAAATAGTAAACCATGTCTAGAAAGTAAACTTACTCCTACAAGATATGAAAAACAACCCTACCAAGCCGCCAAAGATACTGTTAAGAAGCAGCGGTTTTTGATCCATTATTACCTACTAAGCCTTGCCACTGAATCTTAATTTTTACTAGAGATGCCAAAGTATGGGCTGTTTAACACGTTAAGTTTTTGTTGTTTTGTTGTGCTGGGAATTGAATTCAGGGCCTCCTCATGCACGTTAGGCTAGTGCTAACTCCCAGCCCAGTTTCCACATCCTTAAATGTAGTTATATCCTAACTACATGGTTGATTTTGCCTCATTGCCCATAAAAAGTAAATTTTGGTCTAATATTCCTTTAGTTTTTATATATATACTTGTTTACAATTTTTTTTTGTTGTGTTTTTGAGACAGGGTTTCTCTGTGTAACAGCCCTGACTATTCTGGAACTCACTCTGTAGATCAGGCTGGCCTTGAACTCAGAGATTCACCTGTCTCTGGGATTAAAGGTGTGCACCATCACCTCATCTTTTTTTAAAGTCTATTGTAGATCATGCTGATCCTGAACTCAGCGGAAGCCAAGGATGACGGTGAACAGCTGATCCTCCTGCCTCTGCCTAAGTAGCTGGCTAACAGGCTTGCACCCTCACTAAGGGAGCGCACGTGCACGGCAGTCCCTGGAAGCACCGCTGATTCTGTGTTTAGGCACTGACTCGGCAGATGGGTCCCTCTCTACTGAGCAGCACAGAAGTACCATAGCTGTTTCCCTCTCTGCTCTAACATGGGATCTAAATACCGAGAACATAAGAATCAAGTAACAATCTAGACCTTTAAAGTAGTCTGAGAAATTTAAAGTACCAAAGCAATCTTAAAAGTATTGTCAGGAAGAAACACTTTAAATTTTTCTGTTTTGAATAACTGCTTTGAGATTCATAAAATCATAATTGTTTACCTAAAGAAAAAGAAATGTCAGATGTAACAAAAATCTGGATTTAGGAATAAAGTGTCTGCATGTTTACTGACTGCGGTGTCTAGGCAGAGCATGTTCAGAGGTTTGTAGCGCGCTGTGATGAGGGAGGCAAGATTCTAGCAGGTCGCTTGTCTTCTAAGTGTCAGGGACTTACTTGTACAATGCACAGGGCTTCAGAGTGATAGCAGGTTTGTTTTTAAAGCCAGTACGGCTGACTGTGGCCTTTTAGGTGGATATTTAAGTTATGTACATTTATAAAGGTATATCTTATACCTTTATTTAGCTACGTTTTTTGCTGAAAACACTAAATTTACACACCAAATGATGAAACAAGGTTGTAATTAAAAGAAGCAATCTTTTTACTTAAGGCATTGTGGCATACAGTTATTAACTGACCTCTTGCTATTTCAAACCTCAAGTTTGAACCTAAAAGAAGCCATCCAACCTGTTACCCGCCTCCGTTTCGCATCTTCAGTAGTTTACATAAACTGCATTACATCTGAAATGCCGTGAAATACGTAATGCAGCTTTAATAGTGCATATACAGAAAGATACGCTACTATAGACAGCATGCTGAGAGACTGTAGGAGCCGGGCGGTGGCGCACGCCTTTGATCCCAGGAGGCAGAGGCGGATCTCTGAGTTCCAGGGCAGCCGGGATACACAGAAAAACTTTTGAAAAACAAAACAACCCCCCCCAAAAGATTGATATGTAACATTAAAGAAACATCATTTTTTTGTGAGCATAATTTCCTTTAATCCTGCCCCCCATTCATAGCAGTATTCATTTGAAGTTAACCTGTCAGTGAGTGTGATGTGAGCCCAGATTCTGCCACTGAACATGAAACGAAATGTGAGTTTCTAAGATTAGTTTTCATCTTCTGTCACATCTAACTCTTCGTCATCTTCATCTTCGACTTGCTGGTCTTTTCTCGTTTGGCAGGTGGTTATCTGTTAAGAATTAACACATAAAAGAATAAAAACAAATGCTTTTCCACGCTTCGCATCTTACGTGTCCTCCTCGGAAAGGTGTACAGAACAGCTGTCTGAGTGTGTGTCAGGGTGACCGTGTTTGATCCAGCAGTGGCTTCAGGAACCACCACTGGGCTATAAATGCTGAAGTGGTAGACAATCCTTGCAGGGTCTGAATGAGAGCCGTCAAGTGGATGGAAAGCAGATGTCAATTCGGCAGCAAGACTGACAATAAAAACGTGGGAGAGTTGAGGACCAGCTCAGCAGCTGCTGTCTCACTAAAACCTCTGAGGGCGATCTGTGCCACCCGGGAGCCACGGGGCCACGTTTGAACATCAGAGGCGGTCACGTTGTGATGCACTGCTGCTGACTGATGTTGCTCAACACCTTTACAGTATCCAGACAGACAGGATATCTACCCCACCCCCAGGTACCTGATGTCAACTTAGGAAGGCTGCCTACTAAAAATACCCGACTGTACAAGATTTAGTTCTAAGTAGAATTTTATATGGAATATAAAGACGATTTATGGAGTTACACGTGTCAAGGCTAAAATAATAGAAATGCCATTTGGCTGGGGGAAGAGACTCCAAAGGGAAGTTTTACCTTTGGCAATTTTGCCTAAAATATTTTTTGAGATTGTTTAATTTTAAAATTGTTAGGCGTTACCAGATTTGGCACATCACAGTCATGGTTTTGACTGTCAATCTAAGGAGCTATGGGTCTGGGTCCATGAGTCATGCCTAGAAAAAAACACTTTTAGGTTTATTTTCTACACAGACGCTCACTGTTTGATTTTTGAATTTGTGTTGATACTAGACACAGCAAATCTACATTCACATTTTCTGTCTTCCCAGCCATTTCTTCAATGCTCTGCCTCACTGAGTGAGGAGAGTATAATCATAGACATCCCCATCATTTCAGAGGGAGAGCGATGGCCAGAGAGAAGACAGCCGATTGGGGCACGTAGCAAGGGGCAGCAGCCCTTGTAGTTAGTACCTAACACTTCCAAAGGCAAGAACTCAAATTTCTTTACCGTTTTTTCACTCACCTGTCCCGTTCCAGATGTGCACTTAGCTGACACTGATCTCTGAAGAGGTGACTTTGAATTTGCTCTTACAATATCTAAACGAGATGGATAATCTGGTAGATACAGAGAATTTCGGAAAACCTATTGCAATGTAAAACAACATTATAAAGTAGATGCTAAATAAACATCTAGATAATCCACTTACATTCTTAAATTTGAGTTATGTAAGCTTAAAAGAGGAAATTACAAACCTAGTCATGTTGGAAATTAAGGGTAAAAAAATTCTAGAATAATGCAAGTTGATAGAAGATGTATGGCTGTCATAAACTCATTTGGTGGAGGCACACACAGGTGTGTCACACACTTATCTTTGGTTCTTTCTGCTTTGCCTACCTTCACTGCAGGGGTGTCACTCAGTTTTCATTGGAGCCACCCTAGCCCTAACAGGGAATCGGAACCTGTCCGTGTTTCTCAGGCCTTCCTGTCTTTTATACTTTATCCACATTTCTAACACACATGAAGAGTCACGGTCAGGGTGAATTTCAAATACCTCCTTCCAAACTCTTTATTTTACATTTTTTATTTAAAAAAAAACAGCAATGGCCCCCAATCATAAAATTATTTTTTGTTGCTACTTCATTCCTAAAATCTTGCTGTTATGAATCATTAATATCTGTATTTTCTTTTTTTTAAAGTTTATTACTATATATATATACACACACACACACACATGTCATAAGAAGGTACCAGATCTCATTATAGATGGATGTGGGGCATCATGTGGTTGCTGGGAATTGAACCCAGGACCTCTAGAAGAGGTTAAGGACCTCTTAACCTCTGAGCCATCTCTCCAGCCCAATATCTGTATTTTCTAATGGTCGTAGGTGACCCCTGTGACGGGGTTGTGACCCACAGGTCTAGAACCAAGCATCTACTCTTTTTCATTATTATTACTTCAAGGTATAACTTTTAAAAAGCTGATCAGTTACTTCACGGCCCTGACCAGAACTGGACATCCATCCCACAGCAAATGTCATCAGAATCCCTATGCAGTTATCTTCCCCGACCCAACCTTCCCTCTGCCCACACCATCACACGCCAGTGCCGGCTTGCCTCTTCTCTTCACCTGTTTACAGCTGCGTCATCTAGAAAATGCCTCTCTCCTGCTGCTTAATCTTGAGAATGTTTTAAGGGTTTTGGTCACCTAATTTTTTTCTCTGCAGTATTTAATAAGTCAAATGTTTGAGGTGACCTTCAGGGCCTAATGTCACTCAAACTTACTGAAATAACTTATGTGGTGATTGTTCATTACATTGTGCCTCTTTATTGCTGGTTCTTCAGCAGGACATCTCTGCAATCCTTGAGAGCCAAGCCAAATGTTATCTTTCCCCTATCCAGTAGCAGGCAGCTCCTATTGTTGTTCTCAAGGATAACTGTTATGTTACTGTGTCTGGTCAGACGTCTCTACAACTAGCCTGAAGATGAAAGGAACCCTGCTTTATCTCTATGTCTGCCACTCTTCCAAATAAATGGAGCTAATTAATTCACTTTTGCCCAGTGAGTGCTAACACAAACACAATCCATCTTTTGTGGAAGTAAGGAACCGAACTAAAGACTGTCCTTTACATTCCTATAAACCAGCTTTCCTCAACCTTCCTAACACTGACCCTTTAACCCACCCTCATGTTGTGGTGACCCGCAACCATAAGATGATTTTGTTGCAGCCGGGCAGTGGTGGCGCACGCCTTTAATCCCAGCACTGGGGAGGCAGAGGCAGGTGGATCTGTGTGAGTTCGAGGCCAGCCTGGTCTACGGAGAGAAACCCTGTCTCGAAAACTTGGTGTGGGGCGGGGGGAGATTTTCTTGTTACTTCATAACTGTAATCTTGCTGTTACTAGTTTTAAATGTCTGTTTTCTGAAGGTCTTTGGTGACCCCTGTGAAAAGGTCATTCATCCCCAAAGGGGCCATGATCCACAGGTTGACCCACTGTTATAAGCCTTCTAGCACTGCAGGATACAAACAGAATCAAGGGATACAATTTAGGGTGTGGAAAGAATTTTAGGGTGGTTGAATAATTAAGTTAGCAGATTCTACAGTGAGGTCAGTCAACACTGACATTCAGGTATAGCAGATGGCTGGTTTATGGTCACCTAATACTGAGAGGGAACATACTTTTGTTTGAACAATAGACTTTTCTAGCAGAGAAAAGTAACATGATATAGAACCCATGAGATAAACTTTTAAACAAGTATTAAGATGAACCCATTTATTGTCAAAACAGATATATAGAAAAATGAATGTATTGGCAATATATTTTTCAATATGATCCAAGATCAAGGAGCAATCACAAGATCTGAATATCCTCTCAAATGAAAGCACAGAAGTTATTTTGAAGGAGAAATGGGCCAGAGACTACTATTCATGTGAGGACCAAGACAGTTTGTCATAAGAACAGAATTATTCCTGCTGGAATAAATCTATGGTTCTCATAAAGTATGAAGAAAAACATGCTATGCCCCTCTGCATTTTTCTTGTTTTGAAGAAATCTTTAGGTTATATGGCTGCACATCATTATACTTGCCCTGGTCCCAGAGTCATGGATACTAGATGGTATTATAGAGGTTGAGGCCTATGTTTCCATTCATTCCATGCTCAGTGTTTACAGTACAGGGCTCTTCATAGGATTTTGGCCAGGCACCCCCATCTCAAGCTCCTTTGGCTTTAAGGCTATGGAACCATCCATCTCTCACACCCCACGCTGTGAGATTGGTTGCATTATAAAATTTTAATGGCTACATAGAATTTTTATCTTCTTTGATATCACTGGTAGACTGTGATTCACTTTGACAATGTAGACTATTTCTTATTCATGATCCTAGTACTAAGAATGGTGCTTGGCATAATAGGTGCTGAACAAACCAGTTACTGCTTGAATATCTTAGGTGGTAAGTGGCATAATTTTTATTTTATCATGAAGATAAGAAGTTAATTTATTCAGTACATTCCACTGGAATGTGAAGTTGTTAAAAAATATACTATAGAAACTTGAAGCCTTAGTTTTTCATCTGTCTCTTCTACACAGCCTACTTAGTTGGCTGATTAAGAGCAGTGGTAAGTTATAAAGGGTGCAGGGTGACCTATCTAGGGCCTCTGGAATGGTGAGAAGGATTTTAAGGGTCAACTGAACTTAGCCTGACTATCACTTTACTATGAGAATGTTAGCAAATGGAGACTGGTAAAGGGGACTCCAGTTCTGAAGTGATCACTTGAACCTGCTACTCAATGCAGTGGCTCTTCTCACAGGAAAAGACGTGAACCACCATCCTCAGCTCTAGCACTGTGACAGACTTCGAGTCGACTCCTAGCTGTGCTACTAAACTAGCTATCAGCCTCTGAGAAATTTCCTGTGTTTCAGTTTTTCTCATCCTTAGAGTGAGGACAATAAATATTTTTTTAAATTGGTGGATTAATTAGCACAGTTAAAATACACAGATCTGTTCAAAGTGATGATTGCATAAATATTTGCTACTATTTTATAACTGTCATGTAAGAGTCTGATAATCTTTTAAAGAAGAAAACATGCAAAAGGCAAAGATGAAATGTTAGCTGGAGTACTTGAAGGGAGTGGCAGTCATCTGTTAAAGTATGAAGGGTTATTTAGGTTACACACAGTAATGTGGATTATTACCCACGCATACTAAAGCTCTCAAACATTTCCACGCTAACGGAAGAACTGAGTCTGGATGCAGATCCTACCTCCAGGTCTTCGTCCTCGTCGATCTTCTGTATGTTTTGGTATGCGGCAGTGAAGACCTCCAAAGCTTTGCCGTGAAATAACATTTCAATTGTGATAAACTCAGAAAATATGTTCTGAAAAACACCAAGATTGGAATCTTAAAGTCATTTCAATTGTTTTTATGCATTTAAGAGTTTATTGTGTGGAACCATAGGGTTTTATATTCTCCACTATAGTCTTAGCATTTAGTGTCCATTTTGTGCAGGACAAACACGGCTGAAATAAATATGCGAAAACCTCACAACAGAAACATGAACTCTGCAAAGTGTGCCTTTGTCACTACTCACTTCTTTTCTTCAAAAAATTTCTTTTTACATGATAATTGACATTTAGATAAAAAGATGACTAAAATGTACACCACTATATAGTCCTGCATCCTATAAATATTAATGGTAAAAAATTGAAGTATATTTTCAAAAACTATCGAAGACTGGCTTCTGAGATAAGGCATGGAACTATGACCAACAATAATTGCTACTCTGATGCAGGCCATGGAGGGCTGTAATGTACTTGATTGTACAACCGAGGATCGTAATGAACAGCACTGTTTAGATACCACTTGGAATTTCATCCTGAGCATCTTCAGAGAAATACAGTGTCACCTTAAGAGACTGAGTGACTTCTGACTAGGAATGAATTCTTTAATTGTTAGTTTCCCTAAGGTACGGTCAAAAACCCACACAAGAATGACATGACATTGTTCTACTGTGTAAGGGCAGGGTCACATCAGTAAGACTCTAGAACAATGAAACATTTTCAACAAAGAGGTATACAAGAAGAATGAAAAACCCTGTGTAGCATGACTAATAAAAACTCAGGGAGAGATATTGGGGTTCAACCAGAAGACCAGAAAAGCAAAGCAGCCAACCACTGGCTCTTACCTCCACCTCAGTCTGAAAATGGCGATCCTGCCTCCAGGAATCTCAGAATGAGCCCGAGACTGAGAGCTGTCTCCTTCCGTTTTATATTCCTCTCTAGTTCTGGGATTAAGGGCGTGCACCACTACCGCCTGGTTTCTATGACAAGCTAGTGTGGCTCCTGGGGTTAAAGGTGTGTCACCACTGCCTAGTCTAAGGCTGGCCTCTGTGGCTGCTTTGCTTTTCTGATCTTCAGGCAAGTTTTATTTATTGAAATTACAAATGAAACGCCACCCACAGCCCTGAGCTCATACACTGTAACAGTAAGTGCATCCCAGAATTACATGAATGAAAATGAGAAAAACTAGAGGAGAACTGGAAGAAGATGTCACCACCCAATTTGACAGTGGATTTTTAGCTGGGAGAAATCACTACCCAATTTGACAATGGATTCTTAGCTGGACACTAAACCACTAGCAACAGAAGAACTGAATAGAGGTCACTAAAATTGGAAATACGTGTTCA
This sequence comes from Dicrostonyx torquatus, assembly GCA_028555095.1. Classification (NCBI taxonomy): domain Eukaryota; kingdom Metazoa; phylum Chordata; class Mammalia; order Rodentia; family Cricetidae; genus Dicrostonyx; species Dicrostonyx torquatus. The sequence goes on from JAQHUG010000131.1 coordinate 228,228, forward strand.
TATAATACCATCAAGAAAGCAAAGACAGCTGACAGAATGTGACAAAATAATGACACCTATTATTTAGTCAGCATATCTAGAATATGACAAAAACCAACCTTTACAACCAGATAGTAAAGATAACCCAACTGAAATATGGACAAAGACCTGAGTAGGCATTTCTCCAAGGAAAATACATACAAATGGTTAGTAAACATTACTGAAGGCCAGGAGGTAGTAGTGCACACCTTTAACCCCAGCACTCGGGAGGCAGAGGCAGGCAGATCTCTGTGAGTTCAAGGATAGCCTGGTCTATAGAGCAAGTTCCAGGGCAGCCAGGGTTACACAGAAAAATCCTTTCTCCAAAACAAAAGTTCCTGAGGATTATCAAAACTACAGTGTGATGCTACGTCACGCACATTAGTACCTATGATACAAACGCTAAGAAGCCGGGCGGTGGTGGCGCACGCCTTTAATCCCAGCACTCGGGAGGCAGAGGCAGGCGGATCTCTGTGAGTTCGAGACCAGCCGGGTCTACAAGAGCTAGTTCCAGGACAGGCTCCAAAGCTACAGAGAAACCCTGTCTCGAAAAACAACAACAACAACAAAAAAAAACAAAACTTCCATCGCACAGTGCTAGGAAGATGCAGTGACAGGCCCGTCTTGGAACACTCTGGCAATTCCTCAAATAGTCAAACAGTTACTGCATAACCCAGTAACTTTGCTTCTATTTCTTACATATACATAAGAAATGAAAATATATTTTGCCACTTTGGAACCGTCAGGCAAATCTTCAGATAGTTAACAGTAACTATCATCCAGCAATTTTAATCCTATTTAATATATACATGAATATATATTTCCACACAAGAATGTGTACAAGGATGTTTAAATTAAACATCCAAATGGTGGGAGCAATTCAAGTAGCCAGTAACTGATTAATGGATAAACAAAATAGTATTGTACAATCCAATTTATCTGACCAAGAATGATGTGTGGTACAACACAGACGCGGAGTGAACACAAACACTTCCTCTCGTGGTGGATGTCCGTAGAGAGAGGCCCAGGGGCGGCTCCTAGGGCTAGTGAGCAGGCAGGGAGATCAAGCACAGTGTGCACAGTGGAGGGACGAAAATGGTTCATAACTGGGGACAGTTGTACATACCTTAAAAAGCAGTGAGCTATATACTTTTGAATTACACCTGCTTTTCAAAGGTGATGTTTTCTCCTGTTCCTTTCTCCCTGTAAACACCAAGAGACTTTTCCAAGGGGCACATCATCACAGGCTAGGAGAGGAATTTGGACACACTCTGTAGCTCCTACATCTGCTTCAGAAACCCCTGGGAAGAGCCACTGAAGCTAGGAATTCTGCACTCAGCACTGAGCAGGGATTTATAGAGGTAGAGGCAGCTTGCCTGGAGGTGGGAAACAGAATCCAACCCAAAGACCACAGATCTCATGAGAAAAACACTCACAGGCGCAAGGTCAGGTCAATGCTAACTCTCTTAGAACTCTTAAGCCGAAATTTTACAAAGACTGTCAGCAGATGAACTCCATATTCAATCAGTTTGGAAAAGATGCCTATCTCAGACCATCCTCTTTGGATCCTCTGAGCAGTAACCTGCTTTGACATAACATGGTGTAGAGCCTGTGACTTAATTTAGAGGCCAAAGCTCTGAAACACTGAAACTATTATCAGGAAATATTCAAATGCGTTGCTTTCAGAGATGAATCATGTACATGTCAGATAATTCTTATTTTATTGGAAATATAGCGAAATAACAGCTGTTACAGGAAAATTTGCAGTGAGTCAAAAACATCCTTAATTTTTAATGGCATATAAATGACCATTAAGCAATATTTAAGATCTTTCAATGACGCCTAAAACAGTGTCATCAAAGACCTGCTGAAAAGTCAAATCTGCAGGTCTGTCACACAATAAAGACAATTTTGAATTTTGAACCAAACCAGTTTATCACTGTGACTATGATTTATGTGACTGTCCTAACTAGGGTACTGTTGCTGTGATGAAACACCGTGACCAAAAGCAAGTTGGGGAGGAGAGGGTTTATTGCACTCACAGTCCACACAACAGTCCACCATTGAAGGATGTCAGGACAGGAACTCAGCGGGAGGCAGGAGCTGACAGGAGGGTGCTGCTTGTTGGCTTGCTCAGCCTGCTTTCTTAGAGAATCGAGGACTATCAGCCCAGGGATGGCCCCACCCACCATGGGCTGGGACCTCCTCCATCAATCACTAAGAAAATGCTGCTCACCTGGATCTTATGAAGGCATTTTCTCAGTTGAGTTTGCCTCCTTTCCAACGACTAGCTTGGGTCAAGCCGACGTAAAATTAGCCAGCACAATCTTTTTACAGCTTTGAAAGTAATGTTGCGGTTATTTTATGCCATAGATAAATAGCAGTCTACTATAGATTTAAAAATACAACTGGTTTACAGGCATTTTTTTGGTTGTAGTTCCCTGGATAAATTACTCTGTGTATTTCCTTATTTTTAGTAACTACTTTAAAGTCCAGTTGGTATAAATGGAACACTTGTTTAAGGTGCCAGGAATGGTATCTGATATGTAAATATATCTGTTAGCTCTTGTTAAGAACACAGCCGCTTGATTCCAGCCCCTAACTCCAGCAGAAGACTTCGGCTCTATCAAAGGCCATGCTGGCACTAGGGACCGCAGCTAAGGCACCGCCCACCGCCTGCTAACACTCCTTTAAGCCCACAAAGCAGCCCCAAACAGCACCCCTCCCCCTAGCATCCATATCCTACACCTTCAGCAGCCTTACTGGAGGCCACAACATACAAAGAACCCCAGAGACCAAGCAGGTACCCAGAACCCCAGAGGCCACAAAAGTACTAGGAACCCCAGAAGCAACATTGACACCCCAAACCCCAGAGGTTATGCAGGTCACATAAACCTCAGTGGAGACACTCTACTGGATCAGAAGACTCACTGGTCACCAGAACCCTGGCCACTTGCCAGAAGACCACAGAGGAAATAGAAACCATGGGGCAAAAATCCATCTAACAAAGATAAACTCAGAAATCAGCACCTAAACCTGTAATAACCCTAAACCCAGAAGACTAGAGGCCAGTGTAAGAACACAGTCAACAGCCAGGGTGATGTGGCACCATCAGAACCCAGCTGTCTATCCAACTACAGCAACCCTGGATTTCAACACAGCTGAAGCACAAGAAAATGACTTTACACCCAATCTTATGAAGATGATAGAGGCCTGGCCCTTAAGTAAATTAATTAAATACAAACAAACAGGTGAGGAAGATGAATGGAAATGTTCCGTACCTGCAAATAGAAATAGAAGAGAAAAAGTCAGGGAATCCTGGAGATGGGAAATGTAGGAAAGTGAACAGGAACTACAGCACAAGCATCACTAGCACACAAGAGATGAAAGCGAATCTGTGGTGTAGAAGATATGATAGAAGAAATTGATACGGTGGCCAAAGAAAATGTTAAATCTAAACTTCCTGATACAAAATATCCAGGAAATTTGGGACACTATAAAAATTCCAAACCTAAGAACAATAGGAATAGAATAAAGGAGATTCCCAGTTCAAAGGCCCTGGAAATATTTTCAACAAAATCAAAGAAAATTTCCCCAACTTAAAGAAGGAGATGCCTATAGATAGACAAGAAGCTTACAGAACACCAAATAGACTGGACCAGAAAAGAGTGTCCCCTGCCACATAATAAAGCATTAAAAATACAGAACAAAGAGATTAAAAACTGCAAAGGAGAAAGACCAAGTAACATATAAATGCACACCTGATGTCTCAATGCAGACTCTAAAGCCAGAAGGGCATGGACAGATGTCCTGTAGACTCTAAGAGACCAACAGATGCCAGCTCAGACTACTATATCCAGCAAAACTTATAATCACCATAGATGGAGAAATCAAGATATTCTATAACAAAATCAAATCTAAACAATATCTCTATATAAATTCATCTCTATAGAAGCTACTAGAAGGAAAACTCCAATGCAAAGAGATTAACTACACTCAAGAAAACATAGGAAATAAATAATTTCACACCAGCAAAGCCAGGGGTGAAGTGCTTACACACACACACACGCGCCACCACCACCATCAAAACAGGAACTAACAATCATTGGTTACTAACATCTCTCAACACCAATGGACTCAATTCGCCAATGAAAAAATGTAGGCTAACAGAATGGATGTAGGAAACAGGGTCCATCATCTGGCTGCTTCATACAAGAAGTACACCTCGCCGGGAAGTGATGGCACACGCCTTTAATCCCAGCACTCGGGAGGCAGAGGCAGGCAGATTCCTGTGAGTTCGAGGCCAGTCTGGTCTGCAAGAGCTAGTTCCGGGACAGGCTCCAAGTTACAGAAAACCATTACCTCAGAGAAAAGAGTAAAGAAGATTTTCCAAGCAAATGGACTCAAGAAGCAAGCTGGTATAGCCACTTCTAACATCTAACAAAATAGACTTCAAATCAAAATTAATCAAAAGAGATAGAAAAGGACATTTCATATTCATCACAGGAAAAATCCACCAAGATAATGTTTCAATTCCCCAAATGCAAAGGTACCTGCATTTGTAAAAGAAACATTACTACAGCTTAAATCACACCTTGTAACTCACACAGAATTTGGGAGACTTCAATACCCCACTCTCACCAATGGACAGGTTATCCAGACAAAAGAAATAATGGTGCTAAGAGACATTATGACTCAAATGGACCTAACAGACATCTAACAGAGTATCTCAACCAAACAAAAGAATATACCTTCTTCTCAGCATCTCATGGAACCTTCTCCAAAGTGACCACATACTCAGTCACAAAACAACTCTCAACAGATACAAGATAATTGAAATAATGTTCTTTATCTTAAAGATCACCATGGATTAAAGCTGGACTTGAACAACAACAGAAACAGAAAGCCTACTAACTCATGGAACCTGACAACTCTACCGAAGTACCACTGGGTCAAGGAAGAAATAAAGAAATAAATATATTTCCTAGAATTCAATGAAAATAAATTCACAACATACCCAATCTTATGGGACACAGTGAAGGCTGTGCTAAGAGTAAAGTTCACAGCACTAAGTGTCTTCATGAAGAAACTAGAAAGATGTCACACTAGCAACTTAACAACACACTTGGAAGCTCTAGAGCAAAAACAAGCAAACATACCCAAGAGGAGTAGATGGCAAAAAAATAAACTCAAGGCTGAAATCAGTAAAATAGAAACAAAGGGAACAATCCAAAGAGTCAATGAAACAAAGAGCTGTTCTTTGAGAAAACAACATAGACAAACCCTTACCCAAACTAACTGAGTATCTCAGTTAACAAAATCAGAAATTTAAAAGGACATGACAACAGGCACCAAGGAAATCAAAAGAATCATTAGGTCATACTTCAAAAACTTATATTCTGCAAAATTGGAAAATATAGAAGAAATGGATAATATTTTTGATAAATATATCTTATCAAAGTTAAATCAAGATCAGTTCATTTAAATAGAACTATAGCCCACAGTGAAATTGCAATTATTAAAAGTCTCCCAATCAAAAAAAAACCTCAGGGCCAGATGGTTTTAGCACATAATCCCACCTAACCTTCAAAAAAAAAAGTTAATACCAGTACTCCTCAAATTATTTGAGAAAATAGAAACAATAGGAACATTGCCAAATTCATTTCATGAGACCACAGTCACCCTGATACCCAAACCACACAAAGATTCAACAAAGAAAATTATAGACCAATCTCCCTCATGATGCAAAAATACTCAATAAAATACAAACCAAGAACACATTAAAAAAATCATCCACTATAATCAAGTAGGCTTCATCATAGAGATACAGGGTTGGTTCAATACATGAAATCTGTCAGTGTAATCCATCATATAAACAAATTGAAAGAAAAAAAAACCTGATCATCTCACCAAATGCTGAAAAAGCCTTTGACAAAATCCAATACCCCTTCATAATAAAAGTCTTGGAGAGATCAGGGAAACAAGGGACATCCCTAATCATAATAAAAGCAATATACAGCAAGCTGAAAGCAAACATCAAATTAAATGGAGAAAAATTCAAAGCAGTTCCACTAAAATCGGGAACACGACAAGGCTGCCCACCCTCTCCATATCTCTTCAGTACAGTTCTTCAAGTTGTAGCTGAAGACAAGGAGAGGAGATCAAGGAGATACAGACTGAAAGGGAAGAAGTCAAAGTATTAGTATTTGCAGATGATACATAAGTGACCTCAGAAATCCTACCGGGAACTCTAACTGCTGATAAACACCTTCAGGGAAGTGGCTGGATACAAGATTAACTCAAAAACAGACAAACAACACAGTAGCCCTCCCACATACAAAGGATAAATGGGTTGAGAAAGGATAAGGGAAGCAGCACCAAAATGGCAGCCTACAGAATGGGAAAAGATCTTCACCGGCCCCACATCAGACAGAGGGATCATCTTCAAAATACATAAAGAACTCAAGAAACTAGACATCACCAAACTACATAATCCAATTAAAATGGGGACAGATCTAAACAATTTCCAACAGGACTCTCAGCTATCCAACAAACACCTAAAGAAACGTTCAACATCCTTAGCCATCAAGGAAATGCAAATCAAAACTACTGGGAGATTCCATCTTACACCTGTCTGAATGGCTAAGATCAGAAACACAAGTGACAGCTCATGCTGGAGAGGACGTGGGACAAGGGGAACACTCCTCCATTGCTGGTGGGAGCGCAAACTTGTACAGCCACTTTGGAAATCAATATAGCAATTTCTCAGAGAATTGGGAATTGATCTACCTGAAGACCCAGCAATACCACTCCTGGGTATATACTCAAAGGACACCCCACCATACCACAAGGACAATTGCTCAACTATGTTCATAGGAGAGGTAATCTAGACCCCAAAAGACAAACACGGTATGTACTCACTTACAGGTGTATATTAAAGGAGAACCCTGCTACAGTCCACAGATCCAGAGAAGCTATGTAAAAGGAGAGCTCGGTGGGGGGCGGGGTGTGTGTGTGTATAAAACTCACTGTGAAGGGGAAATAGAATAGATATTGCAGGTGGCTGTGGGGGGGTCTCCATGAGAGGAGGGGATGGGAAGAGGAAGGATCAGGATGTCCCCATCAGGATGGAGGGAGAGAGTAATGGCAGAGAACTGGAATGGGGGGCAAGGCAAGGCAGATAAAAAGAAAACTCACAATGAGTAAGCAAAGTTGGCCATAATAACATGTCAGAGAAAGCACGGTAACTAATGACACACTCCTAGTCAACCATGACATGCCAACTCCTATGGTCAGCAGCACAAGAAGAAGCCAACCAGAGGCATTCCTACAGCAGCTTAATTTCCCTTCCCCCATTTTACAGCGAAGAGCTTCTGTGTTGGAATCTTCCGGAGTCTATCACTGCCTCCACATCTCCTCTCCCGGGCACAAGGGGCAGCAACAAAGTGGCGCCCAGCATGGAAGAACCTTTTCCTTTTGCTTGCTTTTTGGGTCCTCCTTACCCTCTTTTGAGCATTTTTCTTTCTTGCCTGTGGGAGTGGCCAGCCAATGACTGGTCTAGTCTCAGATCTATGCCAGGAGAGTAAGCCCACCCCTGATACTGCCTGGAGCGCCACGACTCAGATGCTGGATAGCTCAGAGACCTAGGATACAGCCAAACACGACTGGGAAAAAAAAGTCCATGAGATGATTCTTAACGCTACTCTGCTATACACATAGAATGGTGCCCTAGCCCAACAGTCACCAGAGAGTCTTCATCCAGCAACTGATGGACACAGAGGCAGACCCACAGCCACACATCAGGCTGAGCTTGGAGAATCTTCCAGAAGAGGGGGAGGAAGGACTGTAGGAGCCAGAGGGTTAAGGACATCACAAGAAACCCCACAGAATACACTAACCTGGGCTCACAGGGGCTCACAGAGACTGAACCAGCAACCAGGCAGCCTGCATGGGACTGAGCTAGGCCTGCTACCTATATATGAGAGTCGTATAGCTTGATCTTTTTCAGACTCTTCTAACAGTGGGAGCAGGGGCTGTGTCTGATTCTGTTGTCTATTTTTAGAACCCTTTTCTCCTACTGGGTTGTCTCTTCCAGCCTTAATAGGAGAGAATGTACCGAGTCTCCCTGCAACTTGCTATGCCGTGTCTGGTTGACATCTATGGGAAGCCTGCCCTTTCCTGAGGGCAGATGGAGGAGGGGATGGGGGTCAGGAGAGGCGACCAGGAGGAGAGGAGGGAGAAGAAACTGCAATCAGAATGTTAAAAAAAAAAAAAAAAGAATACGGCCCCTATATTATGTCATAATAACACTTGGTATATTTTGGTCTATATATTTTTTTTTAAATTTAAGGACTCTGGGATAAAAATCATTTTAGCAACTTTTTCCCCTGACTTTAAGCAATATTAGGAAACATTCTGCATTAACTTAATTACCTTTATGTCCTTTATTTTCTGCTTTTCAAAATTATCAATAGTTTCCTCCAAATGACGACTTGTTCGGGTAGCATCAATTGTGGCTCTCTGTAATTCAGTTTCGGCCTAAAGAACGGATCCCCCAACAAGAGGAGAGATTTGAATCAGGATCCAGGAGTTGAACCCTTTAGTAAAAGTTATCATTCAGCGTCGGCCTTTTCTGACCTCACAGTGTAACTGCTCACGCTCACCTTTACCGCAGACAGACAATGGGAGGACTCTGTTAGACATGCACAATGTACAACTTCAATCCCCAAACAAAAATGCTGTCTCTACAGCTACTTCTCCCTGTCGTCCCTACTGCTGTCCCATCTCAGTCTGTGCCAGTCCTCACACTGTCCTTTTCTAACCTCCTCTCCTTCACCCTCCGCCCCAAAGAAAAGACTTGTAATTTGCTAGTATTTCCAATGCTCTCACATTGTATTCTCTGTACAATAAAGATTATCCACAAGACTATTTTCTAGATTAAGTGAACTAAATTAAATCTTTGTGAAGGACTAAGATCTGTCTGCCTCTGCCTCCTGAGTGCTGGGACTAAAGGTGTGTGCCACCACTGCCCGGCTGAGACTCAAGTGTCTTATCACTATTTATTTTTAAGAGTTCCCCAGATGCATTAGAGTCTCCCTGCATAGCCTGGGCTGTCCTAGGATTCTCTGAATGGGCTGATCGTGAACTCATGTTCTCCTGCCTCTGCCTCCTGGCTGCTGTGACTACAGGTATATGTCACCATATCTCTATCTATATAGTTTTGAAATACATATAACATGGTCTAGGCTGGCTGTAAGCTTACTATCTGGTAGAAAATAACCTTGAACTTCTGATCCTCTTTTTACCTTCCAAATGATGGGATTACAGGCATGTACCATCAAGCTCAGTTTAATCAGATCAATCAGATTCTTATGAGGTAACAACAATGCATTGCTTTGGTTTGGTTTATGGTCATTATATATTATATATAAAGTAACTGATATGTTAAATGGCAAGTTTTAATGCATTGCTTTATACCTGGAGACATATACCCATACCGTCTAGATCTGTGTTGTAAAACAAATTATCGTGGCTACTGTCTAAATATTGCGATTTACTTGTGAATTGCAGCTAGAGAGGTTTAAAAAAAAACTGTCTCCTAAGTTCCTCTAGCTGCAGATCAAGAATGCAGTGCATCTTGAAGCAATGGTACTATTAAGTGCAGAAAATTCCAATTCAATCATGTCATTTCTCTTTAAGCATCTTTGCCTTTAGGACAAGGTGCTCCAATACATTAAATGTTATGCAGTACCAACAATTAAAAAGACATATCTCAATTTTATGATTACATTATTCATAATAAAGTTATACTTTCTCTAAAGTCATATAGTTTAATATTAACTATAGGAAAAATTTGTCATCAAAGTTCTGAGATGTAACATTCTGACATTTAGCTGTTGCTTTCTTTTCAAAGAATATATAAATTGAAACAAGTAAAAGGGTTTACTCTCAGGGTCCATTTCTTGACACACCATTTTATTGCCCACCTGCGACTGAGAATTTTCATAAAGGAAAAAAACATTTCAAGGAGAATTGAACAGTTTTTAAATAAAATCATACACCTTTATAGAATTGCTCTTATAGCTTTAAGATACTAAGCACTTAATGGTATATCAATTTGCATCTGTATTTGTTTATATTTACCATATAAAGTTTTTTAAAAAACAAAGACTTTCACCTTAATCTTAACCAGTATTAAAACTATTTAAAAATAAAAAGTATTTAAAAACATTTCTGCACATTCCTCTACAACAATGTTTTAATGGAGCATGTGTAGGTCAGACAAGTGGGGCTCAGCAGTATATCCATTTTTGTGTTAAAGGTCAATATGAATGTTTATGATTCAATCAACAATTCAGGATTCCGGATCTTATATTGTCTACAGAGATTCTTTCCCCTAAGAACTGAACAAATCTGATTCCTGACTTACTTTTTTTTTTTTTTTCGAGACAGGGTTTCTCTGTGGCTTTGGAGCCTGTGCTGGAACTAGCTCTTGTAGACCAGGCTGGCTTCGAACTCACAGAGATCCGCCTGCCTCTGCCTCCCGAGTGCTGGGATTAAAGGCGTGCGCCACCACCGCCCGGCTTCCTGACTTACTTCTTACACATTGGTGATTCCCTAGCCTCTGATAGGGTTATCAGGCATGAACTTGTAGCAGTCTCTGGTTTTTCAGCTTGCTTAAGACAGACTCCAGCTGGAAATCAGAAGCTGCAATGAAGCCTCTCAAATGTTAGCACCAGACAAACTCACTCTCTCTGCTTTGTCTTGTCCTGCAGGCTGGGCTTATGCACCTTTGGTCCCGAGGGGACGGACCAGGTAACTAATGCAGTCCCGAATCACGGCACAGGGGCTCCCTTTAGGAATGGAGGAATTCTTCAACCTCCGGTGCCCACAGAGAGCCACTCCCTATGTGGTGCCTGGCTGGGCTCGCAGTATCAACCCTGGGCAGGAGGGAGATGTTAGCGCTGGCAATGTTATGTGCTGTTGGTCACGAATTAGACGCATCCTAGTTGAGGAAGTAATTGTTTCCTAGAAGTGTCATTTTACAGCAAACACTCTGATTTAGATACTGTAGGATTTTGCTATGACCTTAATTATACTCGAAAGTTATAGCCATGGTTTCATGTAATTCTTTTTTTAATTTGATAAAGGCCATTGTGGGAATTTTTCCTTCTTCCTTAAAGGTATGGCAGCTAGAGCATTGAGACATTAGCATTTACTTTTTAATTTACCCTGAAAACACATACATTTCTGAGTGGATTGGGGGATAGCCTATCTGGGAAATGAAAGAACTGGTCGGCAGCAGACTGCTTTCAGCTGGCTGGTTTCTCCTGTGAGGGTCCCTAAACGGGCACGAGGATTCCCCCACACTCAGAACAGAGGTGCACACTTCCATACACATTTATTTAGCACTGCATACTTCACAAACTTTTTTTTTTAATTTTAGATCAAAATCCAAAGGATACAATTACATGTCGATCAGATGGGTTTCGCTGGCGCGTCCTTTCTAACTGTGATAACTGTTTGGCTTCTCGATTCCTGGCTGTTAATGTCGCTTTGAGATCATCCTGTAAATAAGCACTTTTGTTAATAAACCTTTCTAACTTAAGAATAAAACACTCTTTGTTAAGAATTGAAGACTGCTTCTTGTGTGATCCCGGCACCGTGAGCAGAGTTATTAGTGCTGTGCGTGCACATGAGAGCATGCATCTCAGTGCATTTCTTACTATACAACATGTGTGTACACATGGGAGCATGTATCTTAGTACATTTCTTACTGTATACTGTGTGTGTGTGTGTGCACATAGGAGCATGCATCTCAGTACATTTCTTACTGTACACCGTGTGTGTGTGAACATGAGAGCATGCATCTCAGTACATTTCTTACTGTATACTGTGTGTGTGTGTGCACATGAGAGCATGCATCTCAGTACATTTCTTACTGCATACTGTGTGTGTGTGTGCACATGAGAGCATGCATCTCAGTACATTTCTTACTGTATACTGTGTGTGTGTGAACATGAGAGCATGCATCTCAGTACATTTCTTACTATACAACATGTGTGTGCACATGAGAGCATGCATCTCAGTGCATTTCTTACTGTACACCGTGTGTGTACACATGAGAGCATGCATTTCAGTACATTTCTTACTGTATACTGTGTGTGTATACACATGAGAGCATGCATCTCAGTACATTTCTTACTGTACACCATGTGTGTGCACATGGGAGCATGCATCTCAGTACATTTCTTACTGTATACCGTGTGTGTGTGCACGAGAGCATGCATCTCAGTACATTTCTTACTGTACACCGTGTGCGGGAGTACATGAGAGCATGCATCTCAGTACATTTCTTAGTGTATACTGTGTGTGTGCACATGAGAGCATGCATCTCAGTACATTTCTTACTGTATACTGTGTGTGTGCACATGAGAGCATGCATCTCAGTACATTTCTTACTATACAACATGTGTGTGCACATGGGAGCATGTATCTCAGTACATTTCTTAGTGTACACCGTGAGTGTGCACATGATGGCACACATTTCATTACATTTTCTCAAAGTCAGACACACTATGAATGAAAAATATGCCATACAAATACATGACTATAATTTTGGCTGTGGTGATGCTCTCAAGACCTTATGCAGCCATGAAAACCAAACACTGAAAAATAATTTTATTGTGTGCAATTTTTACTCCAGTTTGATTTTTAAAACCAGTCAAATTTTAAGAATACAAGCCACCTGTTTTAAAACAAAATATACAAACACATTCATTATGAACTTAGAGATTTTTCCATAACAGTGATTTTTACTGCTACATGGAATATTAGTATACTTAGCAAGTTTGGTAAATATGCTTTATTATTTTTAAAGATCGATTTTTTTCCAAAGTATGTAAAAAGAATAACTGCATGTTATTTTCCATTTGTTATAAAAAAGACAAAAACTCATACCTTGTCAGTCTACCAAATGAATCAGAGAGTGGATTTACGTACCCGTTTCATTTTTACAATTGTTCCGTAAGCTTTCAAAGGTTCAACTACTTTAGCTTCAAGCCTTTCAACCTATTGAAAATTATATAAAATATAACTGAAAAGAAACATAGAAATATCAAAATTTAAATACTAAAATAAAATCTATACTGTTTAATCTGAAATAAATATTGTAAAGGTTAATACTTTTGAGATTTTAAGATGATCCTCTATGGCAATTTTATAAAAAGGTAATCATCTGGATTTGCTGACACTCAGAATCTACACTCAAACATTAAAAACGTTAACCATATGGCAACAGCCCCGGACACAAGCACCTGGAACACAGCCTGGCAGGAATGCGCCTGGCACTTCGCAGCTCTCGTCCTTGAGCAAGCACAGCATTTACCTTACAGCTGTAGCTTCCAGGCAGTTTTAAGACATCTGTAGTTTTAGGACAGCTACCATTTTCATGGGTTCAAGCAGATACTGTCAGATATTACAGACACTGGCTCCTAAGTCTTATAGCTCAAAGTGTCAGAAAACCTAAGCCTGAAAGAAACAGTGTTGCTAGTAAAGTTTAAAGAAACACAACTCTCCAGAGCAGACAGCTCTGGGATTACTGTATTAGCTACATTTTTAGACAGCCATTTATGACGTATCAAAACAAGTGGGCTGAGGGCTGCCGAGTGGCAAAACTGCACAGTGGATCTCTCTACATCTCCAAGTAAACACTTTCTCATACTCAATTAAAATGTTATCAAAGAATAATAAGTAGCAATTCTCTTGCCCACAGGAGTAAAAGGAACTGAAGCAGTGTCTTTTCACTAATAGAAACACAGGAAAACGATGGACGGCAGCAACTTCAGGAGGGCGGGCAAGCGGATGACATCTATTGCTTAAAATGAGCATTTTCCCAGCAAATACAATGCTTTTCAAAATGATACATGTTTACCTAGTCAATGCCTTCCCATTGCATACCTAATCAATGAAATTTCATTTCATATTTACTCTTTAGTTTCTGGAAATGATGTTATATGGATGTTTCATTCTACAAGACTTTAGAAAAATGTAAAATTTAGGTTCCCATCGATCATTTAAATATTCAGAATTCTAAAATCAGATTACGAATGTTCAGGACAGTTTATCCCACGTCTAATTCCAGACACCGTGAGGCTCATCCACGCCTTCTCTAACAGCTTCCGTCTCTTTCCCTTGCCTACCTGTGTCATGGTCATTAGCATCTCCACCATTGGGCCAGCAGTGAAACAGAGCAGAGCAAATGCAAATCAATTCACTTTGCTATTTCATAGCATAAAAGTTTTTCTAGAAAGGGGAACTTGCGAAATGGGGCTTTAGGGCTATCTGTGCATAAAAACTACTTTTGAACCCCTAAGTCTCCACTACCATGTATAATTCAGTATTGCTTATTATAGAAGCGTGTATGCCAAGAACTCAACATTTTCCTTACATATCCAGAAGCGATTAGGACTCAAATTGTGTATGCATAATGATGATAAGTTCAAAAATTTGGGGTAACTGAAGCTTTAAGTATAAAAAAGAACAATGACACTTCTCACAAAAGTAAAAAGGCAACAGAGTTTGAACTTGGCGACTTTTGTAAGTTAACGAGTATTCAAAAGAAACACATGAAGGTGCTTATGCAGTATCAAGGCAGGAAAAATACTGGGGGTTTGTTGCTGTTTGTTCTTTTAAGAAAGAATTCACAAGAGCAAGACTCTGCTCACTCCGAGCCACCACACAGCTTAGATCCTATCACTTGCTTCTGGGTTATAAATCACAGCTTTCTGACTGCTCCACTTCCAAACCCCGGGAATATCAGCAATCTGTGGACGATTTATTCGCTCATTTTGTTAATCTCAGCACTTCCTTCTCCAGTCATCCTTTAAAACACGTGCGCTTTTCTTTCCTCTAAATACCACAATGCCACCTTTTCTGAATACTTGCGCCCTGCAACCAAAGTGGGCAAATGAATTGGGAAATTCAAGATTTCCATCCCACCTAAAGTTTAGTTTGAAAGACTCCCTAGAGTGGACCCACGGTGTTACCGACAGGAAACGCATTATCAAGTGTGCATTTACCGCTGTTAACACACGGCACAGTGGAAAAGTGTCCACGATTCCTACACACTATTTCTTGGGCTTATCATAATGACGCCGTGACCGTACTTCATACCTCGGCTTGGCGGTAATCCTGAAGTTTGGCAAACTCATCGGCAAAGTTTTTCAGACCCTGCTTTAAATTGGGGGTCTCGGTAGAGGCATACAGGTTGATTTCATTCACCAGGAGGTCGGCTTTGTCTCGCAGTCTGGCAGTTTTCCGTACATAAGCAGCAAAGATTTGGCAAAGCTCTCCAAAATGCTTCTCCACGTTTGTGACAGCATCCTGCAGCTGTTTTGTCTGAGCATCTCTAGAAAAAAAAGGAGTCGCTGCTCTTAAAACATTAAGATGGTGTCCTGTTCATTTCATTTGCAACGTCCCCAACTCTCCCGGAGGCCGGCCCTTCTCTAGGACCTGACTCCAGGTCTGGTCCTGCTTTGGCCCGCGCAGGCCCAGGATTAGGCCTCGGCTGGGCCCGCCGTGAAGGGGCGGCAGCTGCGAGCCGTGGCCCGGGACCAGCGGCCTCCCGGGCTCTGCACCTCGCCGGCGCCCGGCCCAGCTCAGCGGGATGGGTCGGTCGAAGACTCTCTCGGGCCCTGCTCTCGCTGCAGCCCGGAGGACCCGCTGCAGACTGCGGGGACCGTGCGGCCTGGGCCCAGCTCCCCTCGCCCGCCCACCCGGCCCTCTCCCTCGGGCATCTGCAGGACGAAGCCCCGGGCGGTTACCGGTCTTCCAGGTTGCGCCTCAACATCTTGCCTTGCGCCCCGCCGAGGAGCCGGGGTAGGAGCCCAACGAGCGCGGCTCCGGGGCGCCAGGGCGCGCGGGAACAGGAGCCGCCGCCACTTCGACCGGGAGGCGAGAGCGCGCTGTGCGCGCCGCCGCGCCTGCCCGACGTTTCCGTGGCAACGCGGCGCGCGCCCCGGCGGTCAAGAGCCGGGCAAGGGAGACCAGAGGGCATTGGAGGAAGGGACCACTGAGCATCCCTTTTCGGTGCTGCTCTCTAGCCCTCCCCGGCCGCTGGAAGCAAAGAAGAAAAACAGCCCACCCGTAACCGGAAGGAGGACGTGAAAGCAAAGGTGAATGGGGTCCGCGCTCTGCTTTAGGATGTGAATTTATGCTGTGCTTGTCCCTGTGCTTCTCTGCTGAACGTGACAATGTGGGCTTTTAGAAGCCGCCTTTGGAAAAGAGATCTGTATTAGTTAGATTTCTATTGCTGGGATAAGACCATGATGGAAAACAAGTTGGGGAGGAAAGGTGAGGTTTTGTTTTTTGTTTTTTGTGATTTTTTTTTTTTTTTTGGCTGATATATCCCAAGTCACACACAGTTCATTGAGGAACTCAGGGTCTGAACCTGGAGGCAGAGACTGAAACAGTGGCCATGGAGGGACACTGCTTGCTGGCTTGTTCAGTTGTCTTTCTTGTACACCCCGGGATCTCCTGCGCAGTGGTGGCACTGTCCGCAGTGGGCTGAGCCCTTCCATATCAACCATCAATCAAGAAAACCGCCATACAAGTTTGTCTGCAGGCCCTTCTAATGGGGGCATTTTCTGAATCTAGGTTCTGGCTTCTCAGATAACTCTAGCTTGTGTCAAATTGACAAACAAAAAAACCCCAAAGAATCAGTTCAAATCTAGATAGCACAATAGTGCTTACTGCCTCATCTTTAATTTTATTCCCCCCACCCCATGCAGTTTCTACTTTATGAAAAAGATTATATTAGACCCAGGGAATAAGTCTAAGAAAAGAAGCAAGAGTCCATAGTTTGCGGAGACACAAATAACCCAGAGCTTTTCCTTTAACTTCTGAACACCCATGGCCTAGACTTCGTGTGGAAGAATGTGCGGGGGTGGGGGGGGGGCGTGAGAAAGGGAAGAGGAGAGGAGACAGAGAGAAGCTTCTCTTTCAAGTGAACTCGGCATCC
>JAQHUG010000131.1:267122-290119 GCA_028555095.1 Dicrostonyx torquatus
TTTGGTTTTTCGAGACAGGGTTTCTCTGTGGCTTTGGAGCCTGAGCTGGAACTAGCTCTTTTAGACCAGGCTGGTCTCGAACTCACAGAGATCCGCCTGCCTCTGCCTCCCGAGTGCTGGGATTAAAGGCGTGCGCCACCACTGCCCGGCTCTGGGGGTAACTTTAACTAAGCAACTGAAAACTTTTTGATATAAACTCCAAGTCTTTGAAGAAAGAGATTGAAGAACATATCAGCAGATGGGAAGATCTCCCATGCTCATGGATTGGTAGGATTAACATGAAAGTTGTTATTAAAACATTTTAAATGCCATATTCTGAAGGTCACTGAAAGATTTGAAGAATGCTTATCCATCTGAAATATATCTTACTACATCTAGAATATCTAACTAACTCGATTACAAGCTTAGCTATTATAGATGATTATCTATTAACCTATATTTTTAGTTATACACATTACATTTTTAAATGACCTACATAAACACAATACCTTAATCAAGAGCATAAATGTACATATAACAAAGCTGACCTTAAATTTGCATCAATTAATGAAGATCCATACCAAGGCAAATTATTCACATCTATTTTAATAACTTAGGACTTTTCATGAAAATGAGACACATCTGCTCCTGGCAGCACCAATTACTTCAAAAAGAAGATGGGCATCAAAGAGACTCCTTGTGGACTTTGCTAGCCATCTGGGCAAAATATGCTCTTCCCTGGACTGCTTCACTGGGTATGCAGGATGCACAAAGAAATGAGTGCTGAACTTGCCTAAAGGTGAGATGATCCTTTGGGGTTCCTGCTACAAAAAAGAGTCTGTCAATCATTCTGCAGGACACAGAAAAATTTGATGGACAAGCTGCCAATATAGGTGGGACTGTCTTTGAAATTTCATGCCTTATGGAACTAAATGCTGGATTCTAGGGGCCTGTAGGCTGAAGATGGATGCCCCAATGCTACAGAAGGTCTTTGGGTGACTGTCCAGGAAGTGAGATGTCTCTGTCAATTCTAGAGTTTTGAAAGTTGCTTACAATGAACTTAGTGTTTACTTAGGTAATATTATATCCTTCTGGGGTCTTTGATGGAGTTGAGGAATTTATAATTATAGTTATATGTGGAGGCCCAAAGAGGCCAAAGGTCAGAGAATTTTGGGACTTATTTTTAGTTCAAGATTATTGTGCTTCTATCTCAAACAAAGGTCCCACTTAGTTGTAAATCAGAGTTCTGCTCTCTCAAGGCTACTGTAAACAGGTTTGGCTAGTTGCCAGACTCCCTGCTCCTTAAATAGGGAAGTAGTTGGTTCCTACCTAAAACAAAAGTCTAAGGAACCAACTAGGTTCTTGTTCCCTTTATGGAATTAACTTGTTTTCTTTATGGGTATGGAATTCTACCCAGGGAGTGGTTTGCCTATAGAGTCAAGGGCAGGAGCAATGAATGTACCCCAGGACTTTCAATTTGTATGTTAATGTAGTCCTTTTGTTCTGTTTCTACCATTTGAAATCAGGAGTATATTAAACTCTTGGAAAATAAAACACAGACGAATTTTCAGTACTTACTGTAATTCCCTCCCGATACTATCCTATGTGTTTCTGCATTTTATGATTTTGTTTGTGTCTTCATATTCCTTACTATATTTCTAGATTCCCACACCTTCACTCTGGAAGAAAGGTAATCTTGTCGAGGCTGGCACTCGGAGGTTATAGTTTTAATTAGTTATAATAAACAATAAAATAGATATAAATATAAAAAATTATGGCCATCCTATGAAAAGCAATCTGCAGATTCAATGCAAACCCCATCAAAATCCCAACACAATTCTACCTTGAAAGCATAATGCTCAAATTCAAAGGGGGAAAACAAAAACCCAGGATATCTAGAACAACTCTGAGCACTAAACAAGCTGCTGGAGGCCTCACAGTTCTGACTTCAAGTTGTGCTACAGAACTGTTGGCATAAACATAGACATGTTGACCAAGGAGATCAAACTGAAGAGCCAGACTTAAAATCCACATACATAGGAACACTTGAATTTTGATAAAGAAGCCAGAAATACACACCAGGAAAAGGACAGCATCTTCCCCAATTGGTGCTGGTCAAATTGGGTGTCTATATTTTTAGAAGGATGGAAGTAGATTCAGACTCATCACTCTGTACAAAATTCAAGCCCAAGTGGATCAAAGACCTCAACATAAAATCAGTTACACTGACCCTGATAGAAGAGAAGGCGGGGAATACCCTTGAACACATTGGCACAGGGGATGATTTTCTGAACATTACACCAATGGTGTAGGCACTAAGATCATCAGTTAACAAATGGGACCTCATAAAACTGAGAGTTTTCTGTAAGGCAAAAAACACCATCATTCAGACAAAGCAGAAGCCCACAGAATGGGGAGAGAGTTTAACCAATTCCACTTCTGATATAATACTAATCTGTTTATCTAAAATTATTCCATACCTTTTATAGATTGATATGAAAAATTGAAATCAGGTTGATTGACGAAGTGAGGAAGAGAAGTAGCTCTGCTCACAAAAGCGTTTGCACTTTTACGTCTTAGTTTGCTATGTTAGCAGAAAACACTTTGGGGTCTGCTAATAAAGGCAGAAGGCTTTAATGAGCTAAAATCTCAAGTTAGTGGGTAAAGATAATATAGGAAATAATCTCAGGACAAGTGAGTACCCACTTGTATAACCATAAAACAATATAATCAGATCTCACATTTGCTACTCTACCAGTGTGGGTCTGGGAGAATTTTTTCTCAGAAATTGGCAGTGAGAGCTATTGGACAATGTAACGTTAGAGTGTGTCTTAATTTCTAGTATTTAAACTATATTCATACATGTACACAAAGAATTGTGTAAATGTGTTTTGCTATAGTGATTCTAATAGCAAAACAAGAAAAAATCAAAACGTGTATCAATATAAGATGAGCTAAATAAATCATGATGTTTTGCAGTAGATTATTACATATTCCTTTACCGTGGAGACAACTCGAATGCCCTTACATAGAACTCAATCTAGCACATATGTTTAATATTGTTTAGAATAAAAAAGTAAGGTAAAATAATACGCATTGATGTAGGTCATGGGGTTGCAAGCACTGGCTGCCCAATTTTTAGAAAAATATGGTTTTATTGATGCACAGCCTCTCCAATCTTTTCTTTTTACATGGATCTGTCTTTGTGAGTTATGACTAGTTTTATAGAAAACATTATTTGTCTCTGTATAAAAAATTGTGGTGAGCATTATTTGCTATTATTTGTGTTATGTAATGTTAGCTAAGGTAGCACATAAAGCAACCAGAACGATGAACTCTAGACACAAAGTTGTGCTTTTGTAAACCTGAGAATATTCTCAATGGTATGCATATGAAAATCCTCTGACATTGAGGAGGTTGAAATTAAAATCATGGATATATTTCTATATGCCTTTTAATGTTTTACTGCTTCATTCTTTTCTTTATTAAAAAATAAGCTGAACATTTCACACGTGTGTGTGTATATATATATATATATATATTTATATTACATAATGGATTTTGATCAAATATACCTGTCCTTCCCTGCCCTCCAACTCCTCCAATATGCAAACCTTTCTTCCCAATTTCTGAACCATTTTTTAAAGCTTATTAAGTGCCTTGGGTACTGAAGGGATACGCAGCTGAACCTATCAGGTGTCACATTCCTGAAGGAAGCTTGCACACACGCCCTGCCCTACCCAACCCCAGAAGCCGTGAATTGCCAATGGTTCCTCAGCTAGGGGCAGAACTTCACCAGTCCCTCCTCCACCCAGATTGGGTTTTTCATAACGTGATCTAGTGTAGATCTTCTGTATGCGATGACAGCTGCATGCGTATGTGCAACACGGCGTCACATCAGAAAACTGTTCTGTAGCAATGGTCGTCACCCAATAAATACCTCTAGCTTCTATAATCTATCTACCTCCCTTCCACAAGGATCCTTGAGCCTTAGGAAGAGGGCTGTGTGATACAAACATTCCAGTCATTTATTCCCTGCCTATTGATCGGTTGTGGGCCTCTGTATTATTAATCACCATTCACTGCAAAATGAAAGTTTCTCTGATTAGGGTTGAGAGATGTACTAGTCTATGGGTATAAAGAAAAATACCCAGGGTGCAGATTGATACTGTGTCTATTTAGCAGAATAATAATAGGTTCTCTCCTATGGCCTATGACCTACACATTCATGGCGTCTTGGTTCAGTTGATACTGCCAGGCATGTGGTCCATCTTGTGAAGAAGGTCTTAAGTCCAGTTAAAAAGTCTCTGGTTATTCCTATAGTACTGGTTCCACCTTTCCACCAAAAGACATACATTGCCAGGCAGGCTAGTGTTGTACCTCACAGCTGGAGAAGACTGTTGGTTCCGGTTCTCTTTGAGCAGTGTGCACAGCATTTTGTAGCACTAGGGAAGCTGGCTAGTAGGGGTGAAGTTCTAGGTTAGGACATGCAGAGTTCCCACTTTGAAAATTGAAAGTTATTTCTTATTCATTTGTATTTCTTCTTTTGAGAACTCTGTTTGATTCCAAGCCCTAGTTATAACTTTCTTAAATTGTGTTTAGTTTTTTGAGTTATTTGTATATTTTAGACACTGAAACTCTGTGAGATTATACCTGGTAAAGATTTTATTTTTATTATTCTATAGGCTTCTTCACCCTAGTTTTAATTTTTTTTAAACTGGTGTTTAGTTTTTGAGTTATTTGTATATTTTAGACACTAAAACTCTGTGAGATTATACCTACTAAGCTATCCTATAGGCTTCTTCTCTTGGATGATTATGCCTGTTGCTTTACAGAATCTTTAAGTTTCATAAGATTTCCATTTGCCACTTGGTCTGAATTCCTGTGTTATCAGAGTCTTACTCAGGAAGTCGTTACAGGTGCCTATAACTTGAGTTGTCTACCCTACTTTCTCCTCCAACAGATTCTGAATACCTTCTTGTTTTGGGTAGTTTTGTCAACTTGACAAAAACCTACACATATATTGAAGGGGAATCTCTTGCTGTATTACCTTGATTAGATTGTCCTGTGGGAGTGTCTATGGGGTATTTTTTGATTAATGATTGAGTTGGAAGGACCAAGCCCTCTGTGGGGCAAGTGTTCACAGGTTAGATAAGAAAGCAAGCTGCCGCAACAGCAGGCAGTTCTCCGTGGCGTTGTGTCCGTCAGTTCCTGCTTCCAGCTTCCTGCCTTGATTCCCCTCCTGATGAACTATAAACTGTGACCAGAAATAAATCCTTTCTTCTACAAAAGTTTCTTTGGTTTGTGGTGTTTATCACCACAATAGAAAACAAGGTAGGACACTTCTATATGCTTTTAAAACAAAATGTATTTCTTTTTTCTATGACTGGTTCTGGACACACCAACAAATGAATTGTAAAGCTGGAAAATTCAATCAACCGATTCATTATTTTGTATACTAAATAGCTAGTTCTTTTCCTAACAAATGTGTTGGGTGGAGGAGGGAGGCTGAGTAGAAGAAGTTACTTGAAAGAGTGTAACTAACATTCCATGGTTTATAGGAAAGGTCCTGTTCAGGGTGCTAAAGCCGGTGCTCACACTGGGATGGAGAGAACTCTACTCCTGATTGGTACTGCACCATCAGAGCTGGCTTTGAATGCATAGCCAGGCTTTTGGGGGTGCACACCCATGCAGGAAGAATCTATTTGGAGTTTGCTGAGTCACTCTATCTGGACTCTAGGGTCATGTTGGTTACATTTACCCAGCTCAGGCTCCTGTCTATGGAACCGTTTAGACTTAGATGATCAGGTAATGTGTGTGTGTGTGTGTGTGTGTGTGTGTGTAAGTGTGCATGTGTGTGTGAGTGTGTGTGCACGTGTGAGTGTGTGTGCGTGCGTGTGTGTGTGCGCGCGTGTGTGTGAGTGTGTGTGTGCGTGTGTGTGAGTAGCATCTATAGTAATACTGAACATGACACATGTGGCGACTCTGGATCAATAGGACCTCTCTCATAGCTGTGTTGTTTGTGCGAGGTGACGAAGCTAAGGTGTCTTCCGCCCAGGGGTGAGTACCCTTCCTCCTCTTGCAGCCCAGCTCTAGTCAGCCATACTCTAGATCTGGTGCTGTTTGTTCTGATACAATGACTTGGCAAAGTTTTCTTCTTAATTTACCAACAACAGTGACAACCACAACAAAATTCCCTTTTGATAAAAGTTTGGCTCTTTAAAAACAATCCAGTCATGTTTCTCTCCTTGCCGCCTGCCCTCTCACCCTGTATTGTACTAATGCCTTGCTCTGCTGGGATCCTGGATGATCTGATAATCTCTTGGTCTCCACACGTCTCCTTCTAGAACCTCCTTTTAGTGCTCAGCTATGCCTGCCTGAAACCACACCACATCAAAGAGCACGCAGCAACACCCACACTCACAGACATGTTCTTCACGTATGGTAGGGTGCTTCCTTTGGTAATTACACCAGTAAATCCTCCCCAGCATGAACTCTCCATGCCCCCTGTGATGCTAGTGCTCTTTCCTGGCTCTGCTTCCTGCTGCGCCTGCCTTGAGTGCACCCAGCCCTTGCTACTCAGCAAGCCCCTCCTGCTCCTGCACTGGTGTCTGCGACTCCCTGGAGGGATCAGTGCTCAACGTTTGATCCTGGCATCTATTAGTGCTTATTTTTAAGTGATTTGCTTTGTGCTCCACTTGCTCCTTGGTCACAAATTATGTTTTGAACAGCAGCAACCTCAGGGCAAATCTCCACAAAAGGAGGTTAAATGAAGGTTCTGACCCTTTGGAGTTTGAAGTTGAGTTCTATAAGTGTTGAGGAAATTATGGCAGTAAATTAATTCGATAGCAAATATTTACCAACTATCTCCTATATGCCACATCTTACATGATGCCCTGTATACACTGGCATACATTAAGAAACAAAACCAAAAAACCTCTGTAATCCATTTAGTGATGAGATACAGTCAGAGACCCATAGACAAATGTAGGCATCTCTTCCATTTCTACTGTTCTAGAAAGTGTAAGTTTTTACAAAAGGCAAACAGAAAAGTGGAGCGGAGTGAAAGAAGCCAGGAGTGCTAGTGTCAGGAGGGACAATGTCCAGCCCTCTCACTAATGACACCCAGGTCTGAGCCAGTTACTCTACAGATGAACACATTTAAGTCTGAGACCAGCTCTGCAAGATGAGGAAAATTTGTCTTAGCATCTTTAAATAGATGAGAAAATGAAAATGTTATCTAAGTTGACTAGAAGACGGGTCCACACCTGTACTTGGGCTTGGATTTGAACCCAGGTAGTTTAACTTAAAAGTATAGGTTCTTTTTTTTCTTTTTTTTTATTGTTAAAAGAAAAATTTACATTTACTCCCCTTGTTCCCGGCCCTCCTGCTCCCCCACTACCCCGCCGCCCTCCCCCTGCTTCCTTAAGATGCTCGATCTATTGGGAGCTCATCAAATCCAGCTGGACCAGTACTGAATGAGCATATGACCTAACTGGTCTCTATGAATGTGACTGCCGGTGGGGACTGACTGAGAAGCCAATGATAATGGCACCAGGACCTAGCTCTTCTGCATGTATTGGCTTTTTGGGAACTTATTCTAAAAATATAGGTTCTTAATTAGCACTTTATTGTTTACGGGATGTGTTAAGTCCCCCAAAGTCTTTTAAATATTGTTTTTAAATATCTGGTGTAGTAATCTTTTCCTTTAAAGGCAAACTCACTGAGAAGAATAAAGACTCTTTCCACAGGCAGGGGGCAGCAAATGCTTGGTTTTGAACGGGAACGGTTCCTACAGAATGACTTATGAAAACAGAAACCACCCCACCAAAACCTGTTTAATTATAGTAAATAATGGTCCTAGCTGAGACACAATACATGTCTCCTTATTCTTTCAGAGTAGCAGTCATTTCTTTCCTGCTAATATAAACATTTAAAACCATTGCTTTAAAGTAATAAATTTGCATATCAACTCAAGCTAAATATCAGCACTACAAATACCTTACACTTTGGTTGTATATTATTTTAAGATGCCAGGGTCTGTACATTCTTCTCTTTCTACTTTGTTGTTAAAAATTACATTGTCACTTTTTTCTTTTTAAATATATTCTGTTTACAGTTTCCTCCTGCCAGCTCCTTCCCATCACCCCTGCCCTTTGGATTGACTCCTATTCTGTTTCTCCTTAGAAAAGAACAGGTCTCTAAGAGGTAACAACCAAACATAGCAAAATAAGATATAATAAAATAAAACAAAAAGCATCCCATCGAGACTGGACAGGGCAAACCAACAGAAGGAAAAGAGCCCAAGAGAAGTTGCCAGAATCATTTTTTTTTAATTTCAGTAACGTTTGGTTAACATGAAAGATGGTCATGTCCTTGTGACTTTATCTTTGCTTTCTGCTCAGATCATCTCTGCCCTGTCATCTTCCTCTCCCTCCTCCTCCCACTGACCCCCTCCTCTCTCTCAGTACCCCCACTCTGCTTTCATATTGTGTAGATGCACATGTGTGTATGCATATATTTACATTCTGCATCTGAGAGAAAACTCCCGTTATTCTTCTTCCCCTATTAATCTCTCTTCTTTCTCCCTACTTCTTCTCTTTAAACCTCTTTCCCACATAGTCCTTCCTCTACTTTCATGTCCTATATTTAAAAAAAGTCTATCAGAATATATATATGTATGTATAATTTAATGTATTTTAAATTAGCAGAGCTAGAAAAAGGAAAGTTGATAAAGTTGATGTGTAGTTATGTTTTTATATATACTTTTTATTAATTGGAGCTTCATACATGTATATAATGAAATATGGCCATGTGCACTTCATCCCATTCCCCTCCAACTCCTCCCACAGCCCCTCCAGCCCCTCCATCATAACTTTGATTCTTCCTTTCTTTTACTGGTAACCCAATACATCCAGTTAGTGCAGCCATGGGTGTGGGCCCATCGCCCGGAGCATGGGAAATCTAGAAGCCACACCCTCAAAGAAGAATGATTCTCCCTTTCCAGTGGCATCAGCTGCAAACAGTTCCCCAGTAGGCTTTGGGGGCTGGGACCCTCTCCTCCATCTCTGCTAATGTTCTGTCCAACTTGCTACCATACAATGCTGCTTTCTCTTTCTGAGTTGTGATAGAATCACGTTTCTATCATCCTTCTAATTAAACAACCCCCATACACAATTAGGTAGACTTTATCCTAAGCCACTTTATTGGATTACAAGCTCTGAACTTCCTCAGCTTTGGAGCCCTTGCCCTGCGCACTTAGTCTTGCGTGGAGTAGGTTCCTTTCTCTGGACCTTTTCATTGCTGTCCCCTTTGCTAGGAGTGATTTGCTCTGATACCTGCATGGCTGATCCCTCTCTCATGTGGGTTCTTCACTCAGCGTTTACATTCTCAGTGTCTGACATCCTCCTCCTTTACGTCATTGTGGATTGCCTTTTCTTAGCACAAAATATATCACGCATCATGTAGATTTTATTCATTTATATTGTTTATTTGTTGCCTAGATTGCAAGTTACACTAAGATAGAGACTTTTGTCAATTCAGCTTGCAACTCTATCCATAGTGCTTAGTACAAAGTAGGAGATGAATACATATTTAAGGAATAAACAGATAGCAGCCTTCAATAAACACAGCGGACATGAGCCATGGTGTAGATGCATTGGATCTGAGCCTAGAACTAATGTCATGGGAGATGAATGGGCTTCCCCCACATATGTGGATAGGTGCTAGCAAAATTAGACCACATTTACCTAGATCTATTTTATAAAAAAAACAACTATTGTTTCCCTGGCATTAGCAAACTTTTGTGTAAGAGTCGGCATCTAAGGGTTCCGTCCCATTCCTACACGTCAGAGGGCCTTGGTCTCCTTAGGCTCCAGAACAGTGATTACGCTTTAGAGACATCTGCTCAGCTCCTCGCCGCTGTCACCTGCGGCTTGTACAACTGAGTCCATTGTTACATGTTTGTTTACATGGTGTGGCATATGGCATTGGTCATTCTGGCCCCAACCGTGTCCTGAAGATTTACAGTGGCACTAGGCCTTACTATGTGGTGTTTGTCACTGAAAATTAGATTTCTTTTCTAATAGCTGAGTGCTGAATATTTTGACAGGAATTTTGAACAAAGACATTCAGAGTTTGCATCCTGTTGCAAACAAATTGGTTAAAAAGGGTTAAGGCTAAAATACCTTCACTCAAAAAAAAAAAAAAACAAGCTCGGATTTGGATAAACTTGGGGAAATTTGATACTTATGACAATATGGGGAAAATGTTCAACCTTGTAGTAGAATTTATGAAAGTACAAAAAAAATCAGTTTTAATTTGCCTGAGCGCAAATAATTTCCAGAAAATCAGACTCTTGTAAAGTGTTTCGATTTTGCTTTCAAGTAAAGAAAAGTGCCCAAGAGACCACAGATGCTCTTCAGAAAGCTGCATGGCTTTTGCTTTTAGTGCAAGGAGACTCTACTTAGCAATTCTGATTATTTTACCTAGTCAGCTTTACCTGGGGTTATCAGTTTTGTTAAATAAAGCAGAAATCTGGACGTCTCTGTAAGGCAGGACTGTGTTTGACAGGATTATTGCAAGTGGGGAGTGGAATATTGCAGGAGAGAGGATGCTGTGACCACGAGACTGGGGAGTGCTCTCAACATGGAGAGAAGGAATTTTCTTTCTAAGAAATGAATCAGGCACAGAGCTGGCACGGGATGTGGACTGACAGAGAAGTGCGAGCGAAAGTAGAGACCTGAGCCAGAGCAAAGAACAGCAATGTCGAGGGTCCACGGCCTTGTCAGAGCAGAGGCCAGACGTGGGGCACAGGCTTGATGGACAGGGTGCTTCCTAGCAGCAAGCCAAGTTGCAGACCACAGGAAATAGCAGGGAGGTTACTTTAATCGCTAGTGTCTTCCAACACAGAGCCCAGGTGAAATTTGCTCACTTTGAAATGTAGGAGGTGTTTTGAAAAATACCCTGGTCTTTTTCTTTTAGAAAGGGATTAAGATAACAATTTGATGGTCATTAATTTTGACATTTGAAATTTTCTCTTCAGGATGTGTGTGTGTGCGTGTATTTATGTGTGGTATGTAAATTACTTAACAATAAAATCATGAACATAGAAGGGAATCTTTGAGATAAAGAACACAATTGGACATGCAGCTTACTGCTGGTTTGTATGTCAGCTGGCGCCCAGGGGCAGCACACATTTAAAATAAGAATATGAAGGGTAGGAGAAAAGAAATCTTTGAATTACTGATCAACAAAAAATAATATTCAGAAAGTCTTTCTTAAAGGCATTTGTCTTGTTCACCTTAATCTATTTCCTTTGTAGGAAAATGAAAGACTATTTACTGAACCTTTGAGAAGTTCTTTCAAAATGAAAGAAAAAGATAAGAAAGTTAAAAACTGTGCAAAGAATTAGGATAAAACATCAGGCGATTCATTTTTATGTTGTACTGCAAAGACCAGAAAGCACAAATCAGTGCTAATCAGTAAATCAGCCCTACTTATTTACATAGGAAACAAATTGCATTGAGCACAGGGGCTTGAAAAGAGTTGTCGGTGGGGTTTTCTCCTTCAGCTGTGCACTCTCACCAAAGCTTGCTTTCCCTACAATATCTCCCCAAGTGAAACTCTAAAAACATCACAACCAAAAAGAAGTGGACTAGGGATAAGGAAACTCTGGAGCAGTGTGGGAAAATTCATTCCTACCGAGACTCATCGCTGAGGAAACCTAGTAACCATTTGGGCACTTAATGGGTGGGTGATCCAATGTTCCTTACTTCCGCTTCCTCTTCTCCTAAAGATAAGCAGGTGAGACTTAACAGCCAGGGTAGCTGCAGCCATTGAATCTCAATGCCGGGAATTCCCAGACTCACGAAGGAATTTACATACTGTGCCGACAGTGTTCTCCAAAAGTTGGGTACGGGTCGAAAGGAATGCTCTTGCGTTTGGAGGAGACTGATAGGAAACCTGCAGAGAAGATAAAGTGGGAGAGATTTTCCTTTGAGAAGACCTAGTACCCAGGGAAACAATGGCTGTCTCTGGTGACACGCGCCCAGCGTCCTGCCTTCTCTTCTCTGCCTGCTATTTTACGGGTGTGCTGTCTCTTTCCACATCCCCTGCCTTTCCGCAGAGAACTCGGGAATGGACCCAGTTCCCAGCCTCAGCAGCGCCTCTGACAGCTCTCACCTTCCCCGGGGCCTCCCCAAGGGTCGCGGAGCAGTTTCGCTGCTATTTCACTTCCCGACAGTAGATGTCGCTGGCTTTCTGTCCAAAGAGTCTGCCTAGCATCATAATTGCAGGTCTGTGTCTCAAATCTGTCTGAACCACCTCAGAAGCAGGTATGTTTGGCTTTTACTTGTAATCACATCTTCTAGGCAGAGATTTCACTAATTTATGTAACACGCCCAACAGTGCTTTCCCAGTTTAGATGTTTCTGTTGAAGAGTTTTTTTTTTTTTTTTTTTTTTAAAATCATTTTTCTTTTTCCTTCTGATTTTGATGTCACTGGTGGGAAAAAAGCTATCTCCCTATCTTAAAGATTTTCCTTAAATCATGCCATCCTCCATGAGGCATTGAGAAGCTGTCTTCTGGAAAAGGGAATTTTAGAGAGAGTGTAAAAATGACAATACCTTCTGGCTAAACTTTAGTAGTTTCTTCAAAGACACATAAAATTATGCCACTCATTTGATTTTTATGCCTTTAAATATTTCTATTTCCTTTAAATCAGAAGATATCCTTTAGTCTTAGGAAAGTAAGTACAGCTAGGAGTTGGTTCTCAGAAAACAGCTTGCTATTTCTCCCTAACCCAAAGGGAACATTGTATGCAGCAGATACACTTGCTTCCACAGCAAACGGAGTGTACTGCCCTCCTTGTGTAGAAATGTCAAAGGTAGGAGCTATGGAGATGGCCCAGTCAGTGAAGGTTTGCGGTACCAGCACGAGGATGGGTTTGCGTCCCAGAAGGCGGGAGCAGACGGCACATGTAGAGGTGTGTGTCTGTAATCTGTACTAGGGAGGTAGATTCGACATGTTCCCTCGAGCTCTCTGGCCAGCTAGTCCAGCCCAACTGGTCAGCTTCAGGTCCTGTGAGAGACCCTGTTTCAAAAATGAAGGTGAGGAGTCAGCAAATGGCTCAGTGGGTGACGTACTTGCCACACAAACCCAACCATTCGAGTCTGTTTCCCAGCGCCCATGGAAGGTGGACGGAGAGAGCCATCTTCGCTACATTGTTCTTTGACCTCTGCACATGTGCCGTGGTACGTCTGCTCATCCCTCTCTCTCTTACACACACACACACACACACACGACATTCACTTCTGACCTCTACACACTTACATATGCGTGAACGTGCATACACATATGTGCACACACATACACACACACCACATTAACTTCTGACCTCTACACACTTACACGTGTGTGAACGTGCATACACATATGTGCACACACATACACACACATGACATTAACTTCTGACCTCTACACACTTACACATGTGTGAACGTGCATACACATATATGCACACACATACACACAAATGCACGATGCATACATACACCATTACACAAACATAGAATATTTCAATGATGCCTTCTTAGGAAGTGTTTTAAAGAATTTTCATGCAAACAAATTATAGAGATTTTGAAGAAAAATTATCACTAATAAATTTATAATTTTTGCAGCTTGAGAGAATAATGTTCCCCAGTACGACTGCATTTATTTTGCTAGCTGTAGATTTTAAAATATAAGCTCTCTTTTGGGGTATGAAGCAAGGATGGTATTTGACAAAATGTTATTTAAAGCCAAACCCCTGAAGGTTGAAGTTGGCACCAAAAGCGCTTCATTAAATCACAATTTACCTCAAAATCTTGAGCCACATTAGCTCTTCTTAGAAATGTCTTCCATCGAAAAGCCATCAGTCACTTCTTTCCCCTGTTTTTAAAGAGGATAACCTATATGTATTTTATGAGATAAGGTAAATTTTTAATGAGTTGTTATTAGAATTAAAACACTTAAAGATTGCTGATACATACCAGTCAGGGCAGCTGAACCAGTAGGATCCAGTTTTGGTGAAGCCCAAGCCAGGGAGCTGTCTGGCCCTGCCTAGCAGCCTCCTTCACAGGCCCCCAAGCATCCGTCCACTCGTGCACGAGGCACGGCATGCAGAAGAGAAAACGCCGCAGTGAAACCGTTCTTTTGCATGCTTATTAAAACACAAATCAAAAAGCATAAAATAAAATAATAAAAGCAGCAGCAACAACAGAAGCCAAACCAAACTTCTTAAATAATAGAAAATGGTCTCTCCTCATGTTAGATGTGGCAGACCAACTTCATACTAGTCTACAGGCCATGTTGTTTCTCTCTTGCCCAGAACAGCGGGGCTTAGATCCTGTTGCTGTAAGGGCAGATGGTACTTACTGCTGGCGGGTTTTAGAAGCCTGGGCCTGGCTGCTGTGGTGACCACTACATACTAGGTCTTCTGGGAGGACACCTCTTTGCTGCTCCTGCCTATTCCTGGGGTCATCCACCGTTGACCTCTTCTCTTGTGACCCAAGTTGTGTCTCCAAGAGTATTTCAGACTCTTGGGGGCTGAGGAGAATGCTGGTCATCTCTGCCAGTCACCTTTCCCCATGTTTTATTGTTTAATACTGTTGATATAGTTGTCACCATCCAGGATTGAGATCACTTTACACAAGAGACTGTAGTCTGTGTTTACCTGGTGTCTACTTCCTTCTTTTATTTTCTTTATCTAGTTTTAACATGGTTATTTATTGATTCTCTAATAATTTTACAACATACACCACAGTCATCCCTCCATATCAACCTTTCTCCACCATAGTGTCTCTCCAAAAGAAAATTTAAAAACTATTAATCAAAAACAAAAGGAAGTAAACAAACCACTTCACTCCTCCATCTCTCCCCCTCCGCATCACCTCTCTCCATTTGGCTCAGTGACGTTGGGAGCTGGGGAGTGTCATGCAGTAGACCCTTTGTCCTCTCTGCTTTACTTGAAAATGTTCATTGCAGTGAGTCGTTGGTCTGGTTCGAGGCCTCTGGCTTCTGGTACACATCAACACTGGACCCTCACCTAATGCCTGGATATACTGCTGCTGTGCCAGGTCATGGAGATCCCAGAGCCATGGTTCTGTAGGCTCAGTCCCTTTATGCACCCCAGCAGGTCATGGATAGAGTAGATGCTAGGATGGGCCAACTCAAAGCCCTGGAAACCGGTCTGAGTGGTAGCTGATTTGGTCAGTCTGGGTCGCTGGGGCCTCCCCCTTCAGGTGTGGGCGGAGCCAGCTCTTCTATGCCATGCCATTGGGGATGGCTTTCCCACGCCTGTGGTGAGGGGTGGCACCAACCCTTCTACTGCAGGTGGCTAGGGAGAGGTAGGGCCTGCTCTCCCAGTACCAGCCCAGAGTGGGGCTGGCTCACCGTAGTTCTTGGATTTCAATGCACATGGTTCCTGTGGTCCCCTGTGGTACCTTGGGTCACAGACCCTAGCTGCAGCAGGACCATGGGCCCAGATATGACCTTTGGCCACAGCCTTGACCCAGGTGGCAAGCAAGCCACCATCGCAGCCTGTCCTCACCACCTTTGCTCGTTCAGTTCCATCTCTCTCTACACTACATGAACTGGTCCGCTTCTCTTTCTCACCCTTCTCCACCATATATCTGCTCATCATAATGGCATCTCCTTGCCCAGTGCCTTGTGCTGGGCAGGCCTGTGAATGCATAGCTGGGCCCGGGGCTGTGAGTGCAGAGCTGGGCCCGGGCTGTCTTTCAACCGCCTGGGCCATGAGGACCCAGGTGGGCCTGTCGGCTACTTCCTTCTTTATACGGAGAGATTGTATTTGGTTTGAACGTTGCTTTAACTATCGGCTTTTCTTTACTGGTGATGTAATTTATGTACCATGAGATTCACTTGTACAAATCAATGTGATTCAGTATATCTAGTGAGCTCTGTAATGTTCACTAAAGTCTAGGTTTAAAATATGTCCACCATCCCCACAAAACACACTTGCACCATTTTATTCACTTTTCTGTTGGCTGACATTTAACATGTCAGTATTTTTGTTAAACAATTTGTTCCACTTTATTTTATGTACATTGATGTGAAGGTGTCAGATCCCTTAGAACTGGAGTTACAGACAATTGTGAGCTGCCATGTGTTTGTTGGGAATTGAACCCGGGTTTTCTGGAAGAACAGCCAGTGCTCTTAACCACTGGGTCATCTTGCCAACCCAGCACATCAGTGTTTTAAAATGGTGAATGCTGAGAACATCTTCACCCAACTAAAGAAGACTTTTTCTTATTTTGAGACATGGTCTTGTTATGTAGTCCAGGCTGGCCTCAAAGCTTTAATTACCTTGCCTCTGATTGGATCATATGGTGTGCCATCAAGCCCAGCCAATAGTATGAATATTGGAGAATGCTGTGCCAACCAATTCTTGATAGATATCTTACTGTCTTACAATTTGTCTCACAACTCATTCATAGTTGAAGCTCTCTGATCAGATATTCTCACTTTACGTTTTATTCTGTCAGGCTCCTGTGTATGAGACCGTTTGCTTCCTGTGTAACTTCAGACAAGGAACGTGTCAGTAGGACTGGCTCCTCAGCCATCTTGACTAAACAGGCAACTCTGCTCACTGTTTATTAAACTAGTAAAACAATCCTTTGATTGAAAACTTGTATCATTTTGTTCAGGATTCTCCAGTGGCTTCTGTGGATATTATCTTATGCCCTCACTGCGCGACTTCTGACTTGTTAGGAAGGGAACAGAGAGCTTGAGCTGTGCATCACTTAGGCCCGACTATGTGGCTCCCTCTAGGGTGCCATTCTCTTTAATAACGGGAAGCATTTTAGTGCTCTGGTGACCCTGGTGTGGCAGCGAGCAGACATGGATTTGTGGATGGCACACCAGGAGTTCCAGTGAACCTCACTCCCTGCCCGAGCACGTCTAACTTTCTGTGTTGGAAAGCCATTGGTCAGAGGCTGACATTTGGATATTTGTTTATTTCTTTATTATGTGTACATGCTTATGAAAGTAGACTGCTCCTTTACCTTCTAAATAGTTTTTAAATTTGTCCTTGTATTTCTTCGTCAAGCTCAGATATTTGCTGTCCCTCTCTTGGAATTGGGGAAGAGTCTGGACCCGTGGTTTCCAGCACTCTCTCCTGACTAGTTCCCCCAAGTCTATGGTTCTCACCACAGGCACCAGCTCCTTCCATACACCTCCCTTCAGTGTCCTAGGATAAAGGACATGCTCCTTAGCACAATGCACAAGCCTGTTGCCCCTGTCCTCGCCTCACCCCTTCACCCATTTCTTAAGAGACTTCACACACATCCGATGTTCTAGTAACACTGTCTCCTGGATTAGTTTCCCCAAGCTGTTTGGTTTTCGTTCAGTGCATAATTTTTTTCTTTACATGGATAGCTTTGGCAATTGATTTTTCCCTCACACAGTTCAGGCATCTTCTCCAGAAAGCTTTACCTTAAGCATTGCTTACTGGAAGGGCACTTCCTCTTTGGTATTTTTGTAAGAATGTGTACTCTCTCTCTCTCTCTCTCTCTCTCTCTCTCACACACACACACACACACACACACACACACACACAAACATATCTTTACTACTATTGCTCTCCTTACAAGTTACCAGTTTTCAATTAACACCTCTAATCCCAGCACTCGGGAGACAGGGGCAGACCATATCTTTGTGAGTTCAAGGCCACCCTGGACTACCCAAGACTGAATCAGTCTAAAAGAGAAACAGCCAAGCGGTGGTGGCTCACACCTTTAATCCCAGTACTAGGAAGGTGGAGATGGGAAGCGATATGGCTGGGTGGAGAGAGGAATAGAAGGTGGAAGGAGATAGGAGCTCAGAATTCAGTCTGAGGTCTTGTAGAGATGGCATTCAGTCTGAGAGTTCCTAGAGACAGGATTACCCATTCAGTCAGAAGAGGGCATCAGATCGTCTGGAACTGGATCACAGATGGTTTTGAGCCCTCGTATAGATGCGGGAACTGAACTCTTAACTGCAGAGCCATCTCTCCAGCCCATTTTGTATAGATTACTAGATA
Source organism: Dicrostonyx torquatus (assembly GCA_028555095.1). Lineage (NCBI taxonomy): Eukaryota > Metazoa > Chordata > Mammalia > Rodentia > Cricetidae > Dicrostonyx > Dicrostonyx torquatus. The sequence goes on from JAQHUG010000131.1 coordinate 285,180, forward strand.
TAACTGAATGGATAACTAGATTGGAACCCTATAGAATCAGTGACAGCATTTATTGCTTTCTGAATCATGTTTTGGATTTTTTGATGTATGCATTTCTGCTAAGCTTTGCACATCTTTGATCATCTCACTTTTGTCACTCATTCACAATCCATGCCTTTCTAGAATGTTATAGGTATGAAATGCAGTTTTACGGCATGTATAGATATGAATCAGTGTCAGGCAGCTGTAACTGCAGCAGAGAGATGGAGGCAGGCCAGTCCCGGAGGCTGGTCGGCCAGTCCAGCCGATTGCTGTGTCCACGTGCAGGGAGAGACGCTGTCTCAGACAATAAAGTGGAGTGTGACAGAGAAAGCCACCTGAGCTCTACCCCTGGCTCCATGCATCATGGACACAAGTCCCCACACCCCATGTGTCCATGTACACGTACACACACAAATAAAGCTCTCTTTGGTACTTCTCTCTCTCTCTAAGCATCTCACTACATAGCTTAGGAAGGCCTTGAACTCACCTCAGACTTCTGAGTGCTCGGATTACAGTCCCAAGCCATCATGTCACTGCCATGTGGCACTTACTAGATGAACCGTGTTAGCCATGGGCCAAAATGTATCTAGGAGGTATTAGTGTAAAGCTGTGACTAACTGTCTACATAGATGTCTACATTTATTTACTAGTCTTTTCCAAATAACAGAAAAATATCAATATTTCAGAATTGTCATTTTTCATTCATTAGTAGTTACTATATTCTGGCCTTTATTTGTTATGCTGAAACAAATTCACAAGAAATTATTATTTGGCTTTAATGTCCAGGAAGATTAGGTTTCAGAGAGGTTAACTACATTGCCTGAAGTCACACAGCTATGATGTGTATGTGATTCGAATTCAGTGGCGTCCGGCTCCAAAGTCCTTGTCTTGTCCTCCTAGTCTCAGTGTCGTCTGGGGAGGCGATCTCTGAAGGAAAGTGGGTGAAGACGGGAGTGTGCGCAGCTCTAACCAGGCAGCACCTGAAAAGGTTGGACTTGAAGCCAGGCCACGTCCAGGATGGGTTGGTGGAGGAGCTCCAAGGACTGCTTGGATCATTGCCGAGGTGTGAGTGTCTGGCAGGTGGGAGGTGGTTGCCTGTGTTTGCTTGAGGGAGGAAGACAAACACCCTAAGACTGCGAAGACGACTCCAAGAAGGGAGACCATCTGCCAAGGGAGTGTACCCACACCCCGTTAGAAAATATTTGGTACCTATCGTGTGTTGTCTGACCAGGAAACCATGTGTACGGGAGAACTTCCTCTGCCTCTGAGGATGTTTTTTCCCTCCTAGAAAGAAATTTGAAAGTTAAAAACAGAGAAATTATATCTCAAGAGAAATTAAAATTAAGAAAACATATGCATAAATTGTCAGAGAAATAAAGTAGATTAAAAAAAAACAGTTGCGACAGAGGTTGCTGAGTTGATAGCTTTCTGTGCAGACATCAGAGCTTCTTGGAAATTATTTATTTCAAACTATTTTAGGACGTTAAATTATACATCTCGTGAACTACTTTTCAAGGAAATCCATTTGACTTGGTTTTGCCTTTAATATTTAAAAGACTCGCAATCATCATCCTCTTGCATTTTTTCAGGTCTTCTCTTTGTCCATCTTCAGTTCCTAATAGCACAGACTGGGTACGCTAACGAGACCCAGGAGCTCTCTTTACCTCACGGCCTAAGACTGATGTCTGATGATAGCCATCTTGCTGGCAGAGTCTTCAGATAGCTGCACACCACTTGGCGAGAGACTATGGGGTTGCATGTGTGCACACACATGTGTGTACTGCATATCCGCTCCTCTTTATGAAACCACCAGTAGTTAGTTATGACGCTCAGTTCCTCAGCTCTGATGACCTCATCTAGTCTAAGCACATTCCAAAGAACTTGGTTTATGTTTCCAAACTCTTTGTGTGTGTGTGTGTGTGTGTGTGTGTGTGTGTGTGTGTGTATGTTTTGTTTGTTTGATTTGGGACAGGGTTTCTCTGTGTTATTCTATCTGTCTTGAAACTTTCTTTGTTGAGCAGGCTGGCCTCAAACTCAGAGGTCTGCCTGCCTCTGCCTCTCAGTTTCTGTGATTAAAGGCATGTACCATCATCTCTTGGCTGTTTCTAGCCTGTTAATCCCTTAAAACAGGATTGATCTTGTTTTTGTTTTGTTTTGTTTTTGTTTTTCAAGACAGAGTTTCTCTGTGTAACAGGCCTGGCTGTCCTGGAACTAGCTCTTGTAGACCAGGCTGGCCTCGACCTCACAGAGATCCGCCTGCCTCTGCTGCCTGAGTGCTGGGATTAAATCCATGTGCCACCACTGCCCGGATAAAACAGGATTAATATTAAACTTGGGTTTTGGCATGTTCAAGCTCTATCAAGCCACATATTATTAACCTTCAGTGAAATTATTGAAATAGAAATAGAAGTATCTATGTTTCTTTTAAATAGTGAAAATGTTTAGTAATTTGATTAGCATATACACGTGATAGGTTGGCATATAATTTTATTTGCCAGTCTGTAAATTTAGGCCAAGAATTTCAATTTTTGCAACTAATGTGATTGGTGAAAGTTGTGTGGAGCTGGGAGCTGCTCCTGGAGTCGAGGGTTCAAGCAGGGGGACACGAAGCTTGTTCACCGCCACCTCTCCCCTTGGACGGCCGGATGTGGGCTGCCAATATTGCCGGGACTAGGATCACATCAGGCTTTTGACGTTGCCTCCACCAGCGCTGGGCACTGAGCACTGCTGGACTGAGGACAGCAGTCTGCCAGTGCTAGAGACTACTGCCGGCGGCAGAGCTCACTCCTGCAGCACCGAGGAAATCTCGTCACTCGCCTGCTGTCAACATTCCCACGGCTGTCTCGTGCAGAGTGGGAGCCCCACACCCACTGCTGTGCACTTCTGGCTCTGTGTGACCTCCAGAGACAGTGGGTGCCTTTGACCTCTGTGCTGGTCAATCTGCTTGGATAGAACAGTGAAACATACCTTTGGGTACGTCTGTGACTAATTGTCCAGAGACAATTAGTCTACAACTGCTCTGATGGAAGCAATCCTTTGATGAGGCGTAGCATGACGTCACGATTGGAAGGTGGCGGAAGGCAGAAGGTGGAACTCAGCTGGGGGGTGTGGGTCACCAGGGGCTGTATTTTGTTTTGGTATCTTTCTATGTGACATTCTTCTGCTTGCTGTCTGACATGGTGTGAAAAATTCCCTTTGTCATGTGTGCTCACTGCCGTGATGTTCAGCTTAAGTGCATGGACCGAATCCTTGGATGTCATGAGCCTAAGGTACATATGTTACCATAACAAAAGTAACTAATATAGTACCACAGTGGAGCACACTGCACCCCACCCATTAATCATAAAGAAGCTACTGGCCGTATATGTAGTGTATTACATTATAGAGCTCAGCAGGACACAAAGATGGGTTTGCATAGCAAGCTAACTCACAAGACACATCTTCAGGAGAAAGCTTGTGTGTGTGTGTGTGTGTGTGTGTGTGTGTGTGTGTGTGTGTGCGTGCGCGCGCACTGGCTTACAAAAGCAGCATGGATAATTGACCCACCATGTGCATAAGTCACAAAGTAGCATCATTAGAAATATGAAAAAAATGAGGCTATCTCATGCTTCCAAGCGAGCATAATACTGCTCTTGAAACAGATTCTAAATAAAATGCTATTGAGAAAGTGCTTGACAAGATTCAAAAGAATAATTATAAGAGAGCTCAGAGATTCAAAGGGAAGAAGATGATTGAACAGGGCTAGGGAAACAGTGTGCGAGATGAATGGGAATTCAGCAAAGCAATGGTGATCTTGAAAAAGGAACAAATAGAGGCCTTGGGAATCAGCGTGGTAAGACCAAAGCCACAGCTGGAAGTCTCGGTGACAAGCAGGCAGAAGAAGGCTGGACTTGATGGTGTGTCTTTTGAAATGTATCAGTGGCACATACACACGGTTCCGGGACAGGGGAGAAAATATTGAAGAAAGAAAACACCTGAGATTTATTTTTGGATATCTTTAACTGAAATAAACATTGTATCTTTGGTGTCTCCAAAGGGAAAGAGGAGAATAGATGCGATAATAACAAGCAACCTTCCTAACTCTGGTACGATAAGACCTTCAGATGTAGGAGGCTCTTAGGACGTTAAGTAAACATGGCCAGAGAGGTCTGTGCCACAATATATTAGACCAGCTCTTAAAAGTATAAAACAGGGTCAAAGAGATAGCTCAGAGGGGAAAGGGTGTGGTTTGGAGCCTCAGAATCCCATGTGACTCTAAGCCCAGCATTACCCTTGTGGGAGCTGCCACAAGGGGAAGCCACAAGAACCCGCACAAGCTCAAGGGTCAGCCAGCCTGTACAACAGTGAGAGATAAGAGACCCTATATGAAGTAAAGTGTAAGGCAGGGTCTGGCACCTGAGGCTGACCTCCAACCTCTATACCCATGACTGGAGGATGTGAATGCACACAGACACACAGACACACACAGACACACACACAGACAAGACAGAAAATTTTCAGAACTCAAAGATAAAACTTGCAAGCAAGCCACATTTGAGGTCTTCCCTCACTAGACAAGCGGTAGAGCCTTGGCTGTATTGGTCAGCATCCCATCGCTGTGGCGGAGCAGCTCGTGAGCAGGACTGGGGTGCTTGGCCCCACTCCTTCAGAGCTTTCAGCCCACGGCTCTTTGGTTGCCCTGCTTTGGAGTCCGGGCTGAGACACCGCATCAGGGACCTCATGTAGAGCAAAGCTGCCGGCATGATGAGAGCTAGGAAGGGGAGGAAGGGAGGAACAGAATAAGGAATACTTAAATTTAACAACCCGACAGAAGTCTTTACACACCAACAACAACCTTGACTGTCAACCCATTAGACCCCAATTACAAGACATAGATGTGGTAAGTGCGTGCCACATGAAGAGGGAGAAATATCCGTTTA
>JAQHUG010000131.1:291201-306114 GCA_028555095.1 Dicrostonyx torquatus
CCTTTAATCCCAGCACCTGGGAGGTGGCAAAGGCAAGCGAATCTGTGAATTTGAGGCCAGCCTGGTGTACAGAGTAAGATTCAGGACAGCCAGGGCTACATAGGAATCCCCATCTCAGAAAATCAAAAACACAAACAAACAAATAAGCACAAAAGGAAATTACAAAATTTTCTTCAAACAAATGAAAATAGCAATGCAACATATGAGAGCTTACAGCGAAAGCAGTAAACACCAAAGTTTGTAGCAAGAAAAACCTACATAAAAAGAAATAAACCAACTAGTACGGCAAAAGCAAAGCAACCCAAAATCCAGTAGAAGAAAAGGTAACAAAAATCCAAGCAGAAGCAAATAAAAGAGACTGCAAACATAAAGAATCAGTAAGGCGGAAGGTTTTGTTTGTTTTAAATAAAAACCTTTAGCTACACTAATTTTAAAATGAGAAGACTAATATAAAATTGGGTTGAAAAAGAACAGTTTATAATGGCAGCTACAGAAACAGAGTCACTATAGATTGTCATGAAAAAATTGTATGCTGGCCACTTGGAGAAATGGGTAAATAAATACATAAACATTAAAACAAATTAAATGCAATATGTAGAAAGAGAAAACACACTCCCTGACTTAAAAATATAGCACACAGCTCAATTCTGGGATATGAACATTAGAGTAGACACACAGACCAACGGGGCAGAATAGAGCGTGTAGCCATAACCATGCATTTGCTGCCAGCTGGTTTTTGACACAGGCATAAAAACGCACAGAGAGAAGGGAGCCGCTTTAATAAATGGTTCTGGAGAAACTGGGGATTTGCCTGCAGAAGACTGAAATTTGAACCCTGTCTTTCATTTTGTATAAAAATCAAACCAAAAAATGTGTCAAAGACCCAACCATGAGAACTGAGATTGTGAAACTTCCAGAAGGAAGTGTAGGAGCTGCACTCCAGCACACGGATATCAGCATGACTCTTGGAGTAAGACCCCAAAATACAGGGGAACGACCAGAAATAAACAGAGAGAACTGTACAAGTCAGGAGACTTTGCTACAGTAAACTGAAGCAGCTGAAGAGGCAAAATACAAATAGAAAAAATATTTATAAACTAATTGTGTGACCAAGAGTTAATATCCAGAATAAAAAAAACCAACTTTAAAATATAATGACAAAAGTCCCCCAAATAACAATGAAAAACGAGAAAAAATATGAAGAGATTCTTCTTTAGATGAAGAAATTCTAGTGATCAACAGATGTGTGGAAAAAAAATGTTCAACTTTGTCAGCCATCAGGTAAATGCAATCAAAATCACAATGATATTTTATTTCTCCCTCTTTAGAAAGTCAAAAAGATAAAAGTGTAGCAAACATTGTTGAGGGTGTAGAGAAGAGAGGACTCCCATATTCTCTTGGTGGGAATGTGCATCAGCAGTCATTAGAAAGAGCGGTGTGGATGGAGTCTCTTCAAGAAACAGAAAATGATGTACCATGTCACTGGGGAAACCCCAGGAAATGACAATATATCACAGATGCATTCGTGACTGCACCAAGTCGCAAAGGCTAAGATGTGGCATCAACTTAGATGCCCATCAGGAAAGCGGCATCTATACATATGTTCATATTTCAATGACATAGCAACAAATAATTATAAAGAATAATAGCCTATCATTTTATTAGTAGTAAAACTTCTGGAACTGGAAGACACTGTGTTAGGTGAAGTTAGTTAGGTTCAGAGAGACAGTTTCTGCACGCTCTCTCTTCTATGTGGTTGCTACCCTGGGTCGCATGTATCATGGTAATGATTAGAGGCTAGGGAGGGTTGGTGGGACGTCAGAGCACCAGGATCTGAGAGGTTCTAAGAAGCACTGACATCTGGCGTTCTATCAGAGGGGCAACGCTAATTCACAATAGCCTAAAATAGATTCCAAACACAAGGTGATGATGAGACACAGAATTAAGGCTTTGACCTTACCAGTGCATATTGTATGTGTGTGCTGAAGTAGCCACAATAACCTCTGCATGTGTGAAATTACTGCCTGTTAATCCAACAAGGTTAGGATAATGGAGATATTACCTAGTCTGACATGGTCAATACATAGAGAAACATGCATTGATCACTGCACAGCACCCCAAAAATTAAAAAATGAAAAATCAAAACAAAAATAACTGATACATTGCTATATCCCCTGCTCTGGAATTTTTATGAAAAGTGGATGCTTTCTCATTGGGTACTGAATTAAAAATGTCTGGTAATAGAGTTTCTGTCCAATGTGAGGACAGATTTGGATTAATATTTTTGAGGTAAAAAATAGTAAATATACTGATAAATTATATTTTGGGGAAAACAGTTGGCCTTACCTGGTGAATCAGAATTTAACATATGACTTATTTTTCCTGTGTGGTTTTTCCTTATAAATCTGAGTCAAACACATGCCCTTGCTTCTAGATACATACTACATAAGCCAGTACATTTAAAAATAGTTCGTTTTAAAATGTGACAAAATTTAGAAGCCTGACTGAGGAAGACTGAACAGGGAGGGTGAACCTCCTGTGAACTGGAGAAATGGAAAGTGATCTCAGCTGGAAATAACGTGCCTCCCTCAGGAGCTGGAAGGTAATTTACGGAGCCACCTTCGCAGCATCTGCACGTGTGACCTGAGGTCAGCTGTTAGGTGTGCTCCAGGAGACCTCATGGAGTTGGGTGAGGACATGTGGAACATGCTGCCTGAGCCATAGACAAGATAAGGCAGGATTGCTGTGTTAACGTAAATCAAGCCCAGGAAAGCTGCGGTAAGAGGAGGTTCAGGAGCCTCAGTTGAGGAATCGCTTCCATCAGATTGGCCTGAAGGCAAGATTTTTCTAGATTAGTGATTGACATGGGAGGGCCAGCCCACCATAGGCTGTGCCACTCCTGGGCAGGGGGTCCTGGATTATATAAGAGAGCAAGCTATCAGCCCTGAAAGCATACTACTAATAACGTTATACAAACTAAACAGGTTTTATATATACATATGCATACAATAAAAATATATACGCATACAATAACACTTAATGAAAAAAGAGGCTAGAGGGGGAATGTGGGAGGGGTTGGAGGGAGGAATGTCACAGTTATCATCTCAAAAATCAAATAAAAGCAGAAAGCTGAGCAAGCATGGGAGTAAGTCAGTAAATAGCATCCTCTGTGGTGTCTGCTGCAGTTTCGCTTCCCTTGATGATGGACTGTAGCATATAAATCCGAATAAGTGGTTCTTAGGCCAGTTGCTTTGTGTCGCATGTCTTAGCAAAGCAGCAAGACAGCGTACTAGAACACCATCCCCTTCCTTCCCTGCCCACATCCCTTGCCCTCCTCCCCGCCTCCTCATTCTTCTACTATCAAATATTAACGACACTGCCATTTCCCCAGGAGCTAGTGTTTGTCCATGACTTGTAGAATTCAGTCTCGTTGAAGACAGAGTTGGTAAATTAGTAAATAAAGAAAATATCTTTATTAGCGCATATTTATAGAGACTGTTCTGTGGGGCTCAAGACTAGATGCTAATACCAAGTAGTCCTAGATAGCTCCTCTAGGAGGGACAGTGAAGCTCACACCACAGAAAAGAAGGAGCATGAGAACATTCCAGGCCAAGTGGAGAGGAACCTAAACCTTGAGGTGGAGAGTCTTTAGGGTGTGAAGGAACCTGGTGTTTCCGTGGCAGAGAAAGAAACCAATGTTCTTGTGCATCTGAAGGAAGGGAGAGGATATTAGAAAAACTGGCGAAGTAAGTGTTAGATTGTGCAGGCTGGGTCTTCTCAGCTGAGGCAAGGAGTTGGTTGGGTTTTCTTTAGGTGGAATGAGAAGCCCTAGGAGCAGGAGGCTTGTGTTTGGAGATGCTGGGTTCTGCTGGGCTGTTGTGGGGGAACAGATGGAGGCGAACAAGACAGCCTCAAAGAGAATGGAGAGGGCCTTCTGCACGGGTCCCGGAGACAGCTCTATGGCTTGTGTTGGGCTGGAGCCGACTGTTGAGTCAACGGCAGGCAGGTGCTCTTCCGTTGGTCTTTACTCAGACTGTGGGGCACCCTCTACTCTGGGTACACAATTTGAAAACCACTAATTTATAGAGGACAAAAAGAAATTTGTTTATGATGTGGTTGATAATGTGAATTGAATTTTCTGTGTAGCAAGATGGTTTTTGCATCCCAAAGGATTCTAACGTGCTTTCTTCTTGGGCAGCAGCTGTGAAAGTTGGGCTGGCCTTTCCAATCTATTGACCGGTCAGTGCAGTAGGAATCAGACAGGATTGATCGCTGGGTACATTTGTCACATTGACAGATGTAAAAAAGGTGATTATAAACTTCATTCTGGGGGAGGTTTCAGTTTGCAACCTGAAAACCTTCCATTTCTTTCTTCTACTTAAAATTAGATCATTTTGTTATAGTGTTATTTAATTTGTAAATTGTCTTACTATGCACAAAGTAAATTATGGCTGAAAGAAAATTTCAGTCCTATAGCAATCACCTGAATGAACCGATTGCATTAGTTAGAGGCTGGGCCTGTGGTTTCTTTGAAGTTAAGATTCTAGTTTTTCATGTTCAGTTGATATATGACAGCTTTTGACAATAGAAATCCATTTGTAAAGGTATATACAGACTGCTTGCCACGTTTTATTTAAAGTGTTCTATGGAGGGAATAATTTCTAAATCCTTGTAGTCTCCTGATTGACATCTTGCAATTAAAAGTCAAGATTGAGAGACAGCACAAACAGTGCCAAAGGCCATCAGTAGACAGAGACAAAGATGGGTAGAGCCGATGATCTAACAGCAGCACAATCATGGGCATCAGTAGACAGAGACAAAGATGGGTAGAGCCAATGATCTAACAGCAGCACAATCACGGTCTTGGACTTTTTATTTTTATTTTTTTAACTGTGCCTTTTCTTTTACTGAGCAACGCGTGGAAGGTTAAGGTGATGGTTTTGTGCCTTTCAGGCTGGAGGCAGGGTGCGTTTCTGCATTTAATTCCGCGACAGTAACGCATGTCCCGGCTAAGCACAGCCCTGATTATTGTAATTCTCTTCTCGTAGGGCTTCCAGCAGGGCTTTTCTCTCACTGATCATGCAGAATGCGGCTGCACATCTGCCGGCTGATTGGAGAACGGGCAATCACATTACCCCAGCCTGTGCAATTCCGGACGTGTGGGTCACCACGGACTCGCCATGTCTTTGTCTCTCACTCCTTCTTTCTTGCACCGCCTCTGTACCTACAACTATTTTTCATTATTCATTTATCTTTTTTTTAGGGAGAATTATTTGATTTTTTACAATATTCAAGTCACATGGCATTTTAGGCTAAAGGTATTCTGTTCTTAACCTAAATGATGACTATAATGGGAAGGGGTTCATTTTTTTTTTATGAGGCTCTGTTTTAATTGAATTTATTTCTACTCAACCAAAAAGGCCTATAGTCCAAAGATGGATGAAGAACTATCCCTGTTCTGTGCAATCCACTCCATTTTATCCCATCAGTCTCCCATCCCATCCCATTCTGTCCATCTCATTCCATCCTGTCCTATCTTTCCTGCCCACACAGCTCACCCATCCCATCCCATTCCATCCATCTTATCCCGTCCTGTCCTATCTTTCCTGCCCACACAGCTCACCCATCCCATCCCATTCCGTCCATCTCATCCCGTCCTGTCCTATCTTTCCTGCCCACACAGCTCACCCATCCCATCCCATTCCGTCCATCTCATCCCGTCCTGTCCTATCTTTCCTGCCCACACAGCTCACCCATCCATTTCATCCCATTGCCTATCATCCCGTTCCATGTTCTGTCATCCTGCTCCTTTCCAACCCATTCATGTGTTCATTGATTCTTAAGCCTGGTAGCTGTCTGCCCAAGGCTGGTCAGTATTCTAGCTTTTTTTTTTTTTTGATAAAAAGTTTTTGTGATAAAACACTGAGCAAAAGCAACCCGGGGAGAAAAGGTTTACTTGGTTTATTTTCCCCCAGTCACAATCCATCATTAAGGCAAATCAGGAAAGGAATTCAAGGAAGGAGCTTGAAACAAAGCTTGGAGGAGTGCCGCTTGCTAGATTGTTTTCTGATTCATTCTCTGGCTAGCTTTCGTGTACATCCCAGATAGAGAGCCACCTAGTGGGGATGACGTCCTCCCCCACCCCCACAGTGGATAGGCCTGTCATCCTACAGGCCAATCCTGATAAATGCTTTTCCCAGGTGACTCTAGATTGAGTTGTAAATTAACTAACACAGTCGTTTTGCTGTAACCACCATGGTGAGTGACTGTTGAAAAGTGGACACAGAGTGAGGGAAGTGGGGACGGTGACTCTCCAGGCAACTGTACTTGTGCTAAGTGTTGGGCCTGTGGTTTCCTCTACTGTCAGGTTTGTTGTGCTAACATAGACACCGGGGAAGAAAAAGAGCCCGGAAGGGTGAGGGGCGGCTCAGGTGAACGTCTCGTAGCTACTTTAGGATTCCTGGAGGGATAGGTGAGATTATACTGGACAGAATAGTTTTAAAAACTTCAGCTATAATTAAACATTTCCTAATTATAATTAACCTTTCAGTGTAGTCTCCTGTAATAGCTACTCCATTTATTATTTCAATACTTTTAGACCCTAAGCTCAATGCTCATCTAATTTCCTCAGAACAGAACAATTTTTTTTGTGATACTTTCATGTGATACTTAATCACATTCTATAGCTCAAACTGTCTTCTAATTCTCTAGGTAGCCTAATCTGGCCTCAAACTCAAAGCAATTCTCCTGCCTCCACCTGGCTTTGAGCCCTGTGTGTAATCAGGGCCGGTATTGGGAATTTCCAATCTCATGGCCTTGGTCTCCTGAGTATTGAGACTATAGGCATGTACCATCACATCTAGATTAAAATTTTTGATATATCAAATTTTATCTGTAAATAAAACTTTAACTCATCAAGCTAATTTTACTTTTAATTCCTTGAATTTGATACTTATCTTCTGTGACACCTTTTTGTTGTGGAAAACCAAATTTTTTCTGTGTGTTTTCCCTCCCTCTTTGTGTCCAGACCAGCCCAGGACTTGTGTGGTCTTAGTAAACTAATGAAGCTCTAGAGAAAGTTATAAAAGATGGCCACTTTGACATCAGTTTGTCCTTGAAATATAAAGCACTGGATCTGAAGATTTAGGTTGTACAAATACAGTGCAAGCAGCGTGTAAGAGACGGAAGCACCCAGAATTAAATAAGATTTAAGAAAAGACAAAGAAAGAGGGATTTAAGAAATAACTAGTTAAGGAGTTGAATAGTCCCATCGAGACAGAAAGTGCTTTGTAAAAGCCAGAAATCTGGAATGCCATGGGTGCAAACAGTTAAAAGCCAGGTCATATTTACTTCATACAGGGGTGAAGCGGCTCTTACTAGGTAAATAGCACCACTGCTGCTGAAACAAACTGTACAGTGTCTGCCTTGGGCTGCTGTCTGGAGACCATGCATCTTGGCAGCACCCAAGGAATGCTGAAGTAAAGAGCTTCAGAACTGTCCAAAGAGGACAGTCAGAGCTGTAAGTGTTGCCCTGGGCTTCACTGACTTTGTCCAATCCTGCTGGTCTTCTCATGGGAGGAGACTGTTACAGATGTGCTCACTGTCTTCTCATGGGAAGTGGCTCTTACAGATGTGCTCAATGTCTTCTTATGGGAGGTGGCTCTTACAGATGTGCTCACTGTCTTATCATGGGAGGAGACTCTTACAGATGTGCTCACTGTCTTCTTATTGGAGGCAGCTCTTACAGATGTGCTCACTGTCTTATCATGGGAGGAGACTCTTACAGATGTGCTCACTGTCTTCTCATGGGAGGCGGCTCTTACAGATGTGCAATACTGACTGTCCACTCATCAAAAAGTGTTGCCGTTTGATTATCAACATGGAGGTATGTGTGTGAGTCCATGTGCATGTGGGCCACAAAGTCGGAGAGTCACTGTAGACTTAGTTTTCTCATTCCACCTTTATGTGGGTTCCAGGAACAGAACTCAGGTCGCTTGCTGGCTCATGTCCCTGACCTCTTCCCTCCTTTAGTGTCTCACATTGTCCAAGCCCACAGATGTCTCAGTCCAATAGAATCTTCTAGAAACAGCTAGACTCAGAATAGAGTTTAAGTTTTGGTATGTTATATCCATTTTTATGAATGTGTAGTTGACTTTATCCTTACATATATTTCTACAGTATGTATACATGTGTTTTCATTTAGGAAAGTGAAAAGACTTTTTATATAGTCACTTTTTTCATTATTTTAACTTTTTTGGAGAATTTTATACAGTGTATTTTGATATCATCCCCTAGCTCTTCTGTGATCTAGTTTCCCTCACTACCCATCAGACTTTATGTTCTTGCTCTCTGTTTTTCCTGAGACAAGGTCTCTTAATGAGAGGCAGACTGCCCCTCATACCCGCCTCACCATTAAGTATGTTGCCTGCAACACATCGACTTTTGGGTGTGTGCGCTTCCATTGGAGCATGGCCTCTGTTTCAGGGGACACACCTTAAAGGAGAATGGCTGTCCTTCCACCAGCAGCCATCAGTCACCAGTAGCTGCTTAGCCAAGTGGGACATCTTGTCTACCTTCTCACCATGCTGAGACTTGGTCTTGCTTGAGTGTGTGTGGCTTTTGTGTATGCTGTCACAAATTGGATGAGTTTTGTGTGTAAGTGTCCTGCTGTGTCCAGAAAACTATTTCTCTGTAGTCATTATAGCCTCTGGCTATTACAGTCTTTTTATCCCCATTTCCACAATGATTCCTGAGCCTTGGGTAGGAAACGCTGGTGGGATAGCTTAGTAGGTAAAGGTGCTTTTCACCAAGCCTAACGGCCCAAGTTCTATCCTTAGTGCCCACATGACAGAAAGGGACAGTTCCTATGTGCGCGCATGCGTGTGCACGCACACACACACACACGTATAAATGTAAGAAAACTGAGTATAGTCCGGTGGCAGAGTGAGTGATTGACCAGCAAGCATCAGAAGGCAGCAATCCTTTTCCAGAAAGACATTCTGTGACTTTTGTTTGTATTGGTAGGGAGAGAGCTGTTTGGTGCATACTCTCCTAGACTTGTTTAAAATCCCACATCTGCTGTCCCTGGGTGCTGTTAACCCAGGAACTGGGGCAGATCTGGGAATCAGCCTTTTGTTCTGCTCTGGTAGATGGAGGGGCTGTATGACCAGCACACCGGCCTCAGGAGCAGCGGGGGACACTGTGATTGGACCTCTGTAGCCCCGCTGAGAGCATCATCTTCAGATCAGGTTTTACAATTAGCATAGTATGAATAACATAAATAAACGGAAGGTGATTTACCTTGCTTTCTGATTTCGTTTCCTGGAGTTTTATGACTTGAGCTGTGTGGAGGTCTCTTACATCAGTCAGCGGGTAGCCCACCCATCTAAAATTATTTCTTGATTGTCTGAGAACTAATTTTCCCCCGAGGAAGTCCAACAATGGAACAGTACTGATTTAATTGTTGAGCAATTCTGCTTTTTCCCCCCATAGCTTTTGACCTTGTATAGCCTTCTGTGTTCTCAGGCTGCTCAACAGCACCGAACTGCGAGGCAGTTTACATGAGCGGGTGAAACTCAGTTTCTCCTCTGTGTTTCAGAGGATGGCAACGTGCAGGAAGGTAATCTCCTGGAGAATTTCCTTCTGCTCTGTCCTGATTCTCTAATGCAGCTGGGCTCACTACCAACGTACATTGTTAGTGCGACTTCTATGAGCTCGAGCCAGACTCCTAATGCAAAGCTCTAGTATACCTGGTGGTATAATAATGCATGTTATTTATGAGGAACCTGGGAAGCACTGTGGGTTACATCTGCACTTTGCCTGGTCAGTCTGTTTTGCCAGGCAAGAGGCCAAAGTTAGTCTTTGTCCAAAAGCACAAAACAGCAGGGAGAAGCTGTGTAAGGGACATGTCTCCCCTCATTTGAAGTCACACAGGGCCCTTCCGAGACTCCCCTCTAATGTTTATACCAGGTGAGTCCTTCCCTCAGGGAAGGATGCTAAATTCATTAGGTGGACGTTTCGTTTGCTTCGTCCCATTTGAATATGCACACAATTCAACTGTTTTTCTCTTATTCTTTTTTAGGTCCACTCTTGTTATTTATTTTATGATAATAAGGACTCTTTAAAGTTGGGAAACCATAGACAGGGGTTGTCCAAAAGCTGGCTAGAAGTACCATCCTAGAGCACTGTGGGTTGTTCTTCCTGTCAGCCAAGGCTCGCTGTTGTCATCCAGATCGGAAGTCTCTGTTAAATATCTTTGTTTTCCTATCTCCACACCTCAGCTAACAAGACAATGTAATTTTGGCCACTTTACGGAAAGATTATAATCCATTAAAATTTTCTCAAGCAGGCATGATGGTAGACAACCGTAATATGAGCAGGAGTTCAAGGTCATCCTCAGCTATGTAGCAAGTTCGTGGCCAACCGATGCTACGTGACATCTTGTCGCAATACTCCCCAAATAAAAATATATGTTCTGACTTTCCACAGCTCATCATTTTCTAAATGTAATACAACTTTTCCTAAGCCTCGCTCCCATTTGCATCTTAATTTCTCTTTTCAGACCCTGATAGCTTCTTGGGTGCCTCCTTCCGTGATGTACACAGACTCTCTAGAGGAGAGCAATTGATAGGGGAAGTACGTAGTAAAGGTATTTACTATATTAACATATACCACATGCCTGAGTAGTCTTGTGATGGCCATCTTACGCTGAAGAGGCTGAGAACCTGGCACCAGCTCCATGCAGTTGGATGTCTCAGCAAGTCCCACCCACCCTGGCACCGAATGAGGGGACCCTGTAGGTAGTCACGACAGGCAGGGAAGTGAACCAAGAAGAGGTGAGAAAGAAATCTTGGTTCAGATTGACTTCATCAACCTGGATGAAGACTTCTGGGGGTCTGACGCCGGCTAGTTTATTGCCAGCATATATAAACCCAGAATACTTTGGAAAAAGCTTTTCTGGTGTAATACAGTCATGCACAAACACTGTGATTACATTGAAACTCAACTCAGGGTACATGTTATTTCTCCAAGAAGATAGATGGCTTCTAGACATAGGCTACCTGTGCTAGCTTAAGGGTCTAGGAAAGGATCTGGCCCGGTCTCAGCCATACACATATTGTAGAGGTCTTTTGGGCCTGGTTGTGGGAGCTTGGGGGTGCTCCTGTCTTAAAGAGTCCTTTAGATTACTAGCCACTCCCAGCCCAGGTTGTAGGAACTTGATATAGCCTGGACCAATAGATAAAGCAAGTCATCAGGCTATTAATCACTTCCAATTCCCGGCTTTATGAATGTAAGCCTAAGTTTTAAGTCTTTCGCATCGGAAAGACAACCTTCTATGCTTGACGTTCTTGGTCTCACTGGAGATCTGTGGACATAAGGACCTTCGTGCTGTGCTCCCAACAATCGGAGGCCTGGAGGATTCCTGGAGACTTACTGTTCTTCAGTCCGTATAGGAAGCTTCAAGAAGCTGGCTTCTCACATTGTAAAGTATTGCATCAGTGGCACCAGCAGCAACAGGGCAGGTGAGCTTGCCAGTGAGAGCAAAGACAAGGCTGGCTACAAAGTTAGCTCAGGGCCAGCATGGGCAGCATAGCAACATTGTCTCAAAAGCAAAGAAACCACAGAAAGCAGCATTTTAGTGAAAAGTACTAGTGACCAATTAACCATCTCTTTGTTTTGAATCTGTAAGACTGTTATAGTACATGGGAAGCCTGTTCAAACATGTTTCATTATATGTTAAAAACTCGATTGTTCATGAGAATTACACTGCTCTTGGGAATGATTGCTATTTGCTAAGGAGAGGAAGTTCCAACACACCCCTGTTTGTGTCCCTGCCCGGAGGGGGGCTCTTCTTGTTAGAGGGGGGAGCTTTGCAGGGAGTCAGGTGGAGAGGGGCTGGCTTATGGGGGACTGGGGTGTGTAGATCCACAGCCCCACTGGGAGGAGGGCACTCCTGAATTAAGAAGTAGGATCCATCTATTACTGAAAAATAAACAATAAGCAACTTTTGAATCAGCGCTGTGTTTCCTTCTGGGATTGCAATGACTACACAAACCACTTGAGTTTCATTTTTATGGCTTATGAAACTCAAGGGGATTATATGCTCCTGATTTATAGTTGCTGGTTTCACGTAGCATTCATGGCTCCGTATGCTATGTGTGATAATATGGTGTGCATGCCTGTACACCGAGCTTAATTAATGACCCGAGATTATCTTTGGCCTGACTTATGGATATCCCCATTCTGGAAAATCAGAGCACCTCAGGGATGAGCGCTGTGGCGTTGGAGTGAATTTCATGCCGCTGAGCATTTGTGCCAGCTGGAGATTTGGTGTTTGGGATGCCACAAGTGCGGTGTACCTTTCCAGCTGAGCCTGCACGCTTGCAGCCAGCGGAGAATTAAAAGTGAAATTAGACTCTGAGGCCTTTGGTTCAGCTCTCCCCTGTGTTTGGGGAGCCCAAACAGATAGATGTAAAGACACTTGAGTCTTTGTTACTCTTTCTCGCAGACGCAATTAGCTTCCCTATTTCTTGCAGTTGGGTTCAGTTCTGGAGTGAACTTGTGTAAGTTCGTCTTTTGTGTGAAAAGGAGAATGTCACAAATTCAAGTGGCAATTAAAAAAAAAAAAAAGAACTCCTCCCCCCAAAATATCTTTGTGTTTTAAAGTGGCTCTTACTAGAAGCAGATTTTAGAATGCTAACCTGGAAAACAGTTGAATTAGATTAAGCTCAGTGGTTCTCAGAAAAAGAAATCCATAGGTTTGTGGAGAAAACAACGGATGAGAAAAAGAGGGGCTGGCTAACTGAGAGGCAGTTGGCAGAAGGGGTTAAGCTGGTGTACTGTGTGGCTAGGGTGCTGGGACTCAGTGTTTTCCAATCTGCTGATGGGCAGCTTACTTAATCTCTTTGAGTTTGTTTTTCCGTGTACAGAATAAGGATGCTAGGACTAGATTCTACATTGGGTTACTGTGAGCTTTAAAGAAGTAAGCGATGGTTTAGGT
Source organism: Dicrostonyx torquatus (assembly GCA_028555095.1). Taxonomy (NCBI): domain Eukaryota; kingdom Metazoa; phylum Chordata; class Mammalia; order Rodentia; family Cricetidae; genus Dicrostonyx; species Dicrostonyx torquatus. The sequence goes on from JAQHUG010000131.1 coordinate 304,202, forward strand.
AAGTGTCCCGCACGTGGTGCTTTCTGTCTGCTGCTGCAGCTGTTGCTGCACGTTTGGTGCCTGTTGTGGACTGGGTGCAGAGTAAGCCCTGGTGAGATGGCGGTGCGTGAGATGAAACGTCTTCTGGGTCTGCCGCTCTGGTGGTCTGGCACAGAGACCCGCAAATCTATCCTGTGAAGGGCCACTCTCTCGGACTGAGAGTGGAGGGCAGGAGGAGGCATGCTAGGAGGCCAGACGAGAAGTGATGTAGTCCCTGGCCCTGCAATGACAGACGGCAGGAGTCAGAGGAGGACAGAACCTGCATGCGTACTTTGAAGGCAGCACCAGAAGACATTTACAGCCCAGATCCGAGGTGAAGTGTGAAGGATGAGAGCGGTCAAGGATGATCATTTGCTCCCTAGCAGCACAACACAGCCTAAGGCCATTCTTTAAGGATGGAGGAATGAGAATGTAGGGAGGATTGACTTTCTCCGGGTCCTGGTGGTAAGGTGTGACCATGCCTGGTTCAGAAGGTCCATTCCGTTCTTCTTGGTCACCTACTTTTACAGGCTAATCTTCCTCTCCTCCGACTGCACACAGACAAACATCCTCCTCAACTCAAACTTTAGGCGATTTTCATTTTCCTTAATGTAAAATTTTCTTCTGCTTTAGAACCGCCTGTCTACTGTCTGTGCCACAAGGTTGGGTGTCCAGGATCTCCAAGATAATTCTAGGAATGTGGTAGGTGCATTACAAAATCATTATCATAGAAAGACATAACAAAGGGTTTCAAATAACTTTCTTCCAGATAAGGCCATTTAAAAATCTCATTGTTGTTCCTTCAAGGTTATGTCTTCCTTCACCTTCTGTTCAGTGTTTCCAGGGCCTCGTTGTTCTCTTAGATTTTCACTGGGTTTTCTTTATATTTTCTGCTTAAAAGTTTCCCCAGGGCCTGTCACAGTGAAGGGAAAAGGCCTTTGCTTTCACTTTAAATTATGTCTGCTAAACAGTAACACTTCAAGTTGTAAAGTATTTGATATTACAATTTTTTTAAATTAACTTTTCCTTGGGTTTCTCAACAGGCCCTTGGGGGTTGCACAAGTTCAGAACATCTTGGAAACTTTGCCAAGAACATGGCACAGATGCAGTGGTGTACAACATTCACATGCATGGGCTGCAGCTGGATAGTGCATGCTTTACTCATGCCCACCATGCAAAGCAACCTCCTCAATCAGCCTTCTCCATTGCCGGCACTCTTAGCTGCATACCTGCTACAGAAAGTGCCAGGTACAGAAACTACCAGCAATCTCGGTAGTCCTGCCCTCGCTAAGCCTTCTGAAGACGAGAACACAGCTGTTGGAAGCTTTGCCCCTCAAACCTCTGGATCTGGAGGCTGGAAATTCATACAGCCCTCTCTGTTAGCTAAATTATTGTTCCATATTTTTCAAGCTACAAAAAGAAACAAAAATAAGATTATGCATATGCAATTGCAATGAGTAAAATATCCAATATTTACTGTGGTCTGAAAGATGTCTTTATTATCTTTCTTTTCTTGGATGGTGCTTTTTGGGGGATATAGAAATCTTTTTTCATTGCCTTAAGAAAGGCTGGTAGCCAGCAATAAATGATTTGTCAGAGCTTTGGCTTTCTTATCCCCTTGGCATAGTCTTGTTGGACCCTGAAGTCCAATCACCGAGGAGGAGTCTCCCTAAGAGACCACTCTCACACCACAGTTGATGTAAAAGCAAGAGGATTTAATTCTGTTGCGACAGGGTCTTTCAGCATTTGAGAGGTTAAAAGACCCCGAATAGCTGGTACAGGCTACTTTTAAAGTAAAAAGCCACAGAAAAAGGGGGGAGTCTGGGGGTTGTTTTTCCATTATTAGGAATGGCTGATTCAAAGGGCTACTAGCAATGATTGGTCTGAGCCATGGC
>JAQHUG010000131.1:306693-328114 GCA_028555095.1 Dicrostonyx torquatus
TTGACTGCGTGGATCAGTTAGTAAACATTATTTTTAAGTGTGTTTGCGAGGATGTTTCTGGAAGGGAATTCAAGGCTGAATTGGCAGATTGGGTAGAGTTGCCCTTACCTGGGTGAGCAGGCATGGTCCACTCAATTCAGGATCAAAATAGAAAGGCAGAGAAAGGGCTAGCAAGACGGCTTATCTGGTAAAAGCACAAGCTTCACAACTGGAGTTGCACTGCTGGGAGCCACATGATGGGAGAAGAGAGCTGGCTCCTACAAGGCGTCCTCTGAAAACTACCATGCACATGCAAAATAAATAGAAAAATCAGTTTTCTTTAAAAGACAGAGGGTGATTTGTTCCCTCTGCCTGAGCTGGGCTGCCCACATCCCTTCCCTCCACTTTTTGGACAATGGTGTTCCTGACTGTTTGGTGTTTTGGTTTGAACTGAGATTAATGCCACCGACTTCCTTGTTCTCAGGCATCTGGCCTTGGACTGGAACCATTCTACGGACTTTTCTGTTTCTTCAGAAGGTTCTAGGATTTCCATATGATGCAAAGCAACCCTTCACAATGGTCTGTACTGTGCTTTCTCTCGCTGTGGTGAAAACACCATGACCAAAGCACCTGGGGAGAGAAAGAGTTTATTCAAGCTAACAGTTCTCAGGTCATACCCCATCACAGAGAGAAGTTGGGGCAAGATCCCAAACAGGGCAGGGATGTGGAGTCAGGAGCTGAAGCATGCTTACTGGCTCACTTCTCATGGATTGCTCAGAAGCCCACTTTTTTATGATACGATATCCATCCCTGCCTGTCCTTACTGCTCTAGGTTGTGTTCCCTCCCCCTCTCCCTCCCTTCCCCCTCCCCTCCTCCATCCTCAAATGTGTACAGTCATCAACAATTTTGTCTCATGGTTTTTAAAAAAGCATACTGGGGTTAGTATAGATTCTTTTCTCTTATTTATTTGCTATTGCCTAGTGTAAAAATATACTGGCTGAATATGGCGGAATTCAACTAAGCACAATTCACCTCCATTTCAACCCCCGGGATTTCTTTGGCTTCTCCTTTGCAGCCACACTCATACACTGAGCTGCATCCATCCGGCCAGTCTTATCTTCACAGCCCATCCGCAGTCTACTCTTTTCTCTCCAAGGCTACTTGGGGGCAACACTGCCTCCTGCCTGATGACTGCAGCAGTTTCTCCTTGCTCTCTCTTCTGTTCGCTTCCCAGCTTGGTCTCTTTCAGGCCCTAAAGTAATACGTCACTGCTCTGTGTTCAACTCCAATGGCTTTCTGTCTCAACCAAGTGTCCCACTTTGGCCTCTAGAGTCCCTCGAGCCCATAGCTTGCATACATCTTCATTTCTGTTTTTCCCTTTTTCTCTCACTGCCCCAGGCCAGCTGGCTTCCTTCTCCCTGCTCCTGAAGGGCTCCACATAGCTTCTTCCTGTGATGCTGTGTGGTCTCAGCATTCTCCAGTCAGGACACACTTTTCCATATCTGACTATCTATGCTCCATCATTACTTTGTGTTTCTGCTTTTCTGCTCAAGTTTTATCTTCTTCTTCTTTCTCCTTCTCCGTTTTTCAAATGATTTGTTTTTATTTTTTATTTTATGTGTATTGGTATGAAGGTGTTAAAATCCCTGAAACTAGAGTTACAGACAGTGGTGAACTGGCATGTTGGTGCTGGGAATTGAACCTGCGTTCTCTGGAGGAGTAGCCAAGTGCTCTTAACCTTGGGCGCCATTCTGTAGCATGAGGGGCCTGCTTATTGGGGTTTCTGTCCCTCCCGGTACCCCGCAGCCGGCTAGCCCCAAAGAAAATCACACAGAGAGTCTACATTAGGTTATACACTGATTGGTCCATTAGGTCAGTCTTCCTACCAGCTCCCATAACTTATATTAACGCATTGTCAGCCACATGGCCAGTACCTTTTCTCAGCTGGGCTGCTACATGTTGCTTCCTTGGAGATCTGTGCAGGAATGCCAGGGAAGCTTCCTGCTTCCCAGACTCTCTCCTCTCCCTGCCTCTACTTCCTGTCTGGTTGACCCGCCTATACTTCCTACCTGGCCAATCAGCATTTATTTAAAACATGATTGACTGAACAGACAAGTCTCCTGCACCAGCCATCTTTCCAGCCCTATACTTTATCTTCTTAGAGAGTGCTTTTCTGCCCCTGCCATTCTCTCTGCCCCCAACTCTATTTTCCTTCAAAATCCATGACTTTGTCCATTTCATTTTTACATGGCTTTCTGTACTTGCCTCCTTAGACTCCAAATGTTACAGCATCAGGGATTCAGCACCTAGGAAAGTAACTGGTCATACAATGGGCTCACTAAATATTTAGAATAATGAATTACTGAAAAACAGACTGTTGGATGGTTGCAGAAAGACTTGGAGTGAATGAAGCAATGGGAAACAGAAGGCAATCTGTCTGGAGTCCACTCTTCTTCTTGGTAACAAAAGAGACTCCACCTCCCTCGTGGGACAAAGTGGGGGGAGTTGGGCAGCTCTCTATGGGACCCTGCCCTCCCAGTCCTGTGGGCTGTTAGTGTAGGAAGGCGGCGGATTTGCTGCTCTGAAGCGTGATGAGCGGAATGGCTGTACCTTTCCACATGGCCCCCTGTGCATGGGTTCCTGGTGGGGATGGGTGCAGACTCTTCCTTCCCGGGAGGGTGATGGGGATGGGTGCAGACTCTTCCTTCCCGGGAGGGTGAGGAGGCCTGAGAACCTTTGTCCACTTGGGGACAGAGCCCCTCAGGAGCGGCTTATGCTTCTGTGGAGCCGCAGAGCCGTTTGCAGAGAGACTCTCCGAGGAGTTTCTGCGCAGCCCTCCCAGGGCAGTGCAGTGACTGTGGCAGTCTTGGGTCTTTTATATTCCAGCTTTATCGCTCTCCTCTGATTTTGCCATTTGCGGCTTATAATGGAAATGAGGCTCGTTAGTACAGATGGAGCAGTTTCTAGACACTGCTCTCTCTTGGAGGGGACACTCCTGGGGAATCAGCTGGGTAGATTTTTGCTTTTTTAACTTTTCTCTGGATTTCAGGAACTTGGGGCCTCTGGAAGGTGGGCATCAATTCTACTGATTGGCTTTATTGTTCCGTGTGAATTAGGACCACTTCCCACCACAAGGGCTTTAGGAAGAATAGACCTTTACAAACCACGGCAGTTTATATAAAGTTTAGGACTATAGTTTGCAAATACAGCATGAAACATATGTTAGGACAGATTCCCACCTCTGAATTCTTAGGGACGGTGAATTCTAACTTCACTGTAATTTGAATGATCATGCCAGTATCACCAGCAAAGCTGGAGTTTATCTTGCTTTAAGAAAACACTATACACATATAATGCCCCAGGACATACAGAGGCCAGTCGAGAACACAGCTCATGAATGATGAAATGAGTGTAGTGCAAGACTCGGTGTGCCTGCAAGAAGCCAGCTCCCTGACCCATCCTGCGGTCTCCAGTGACTGCTCTTTCATCTTCTCTTCTCAGCATCTCCAGTTGTCATACTTTCCAGCCCAGAGCAGCTAAGGGGTCGCACACTGGAGGAGGGCAGAGGAGGCTGGAAGCTGAAGTCATCCTGATGGAAGAGAGAAACGACAGCTGACAGACTGATCATCAGTAAAGGGACAGCCGAGCTAAGCCAGAGATTCAGGACGGCCCCTGGCAGCAAAGAGCTGCTGGATTTTGTCTGCAAGCACAGTATAGCCTCGTTGCAGGGAGTGCCCACAGCTGTGACAAACTAGTCGGGAACATGGAGAGGTTGTCTTGAGCTGAGGAAGATGTGAAGACCCAAGATTTGTTTTTATCCATGTCAAGTTAAAGAGATAATGCCTTTGGAGGGAGCTGAGCAAATACTGCTTGGTTCAAACCAGCAACTGGGAGAGTGCGGGGTGGCTTCCACAGCTTGTGGACATGAATATTAATAAGCAGGTATGTGTCAAGGTGCATGGGGGTGGCTAGGTGTTCAGAAACTACACTAGAGGAATATGGGGTTTTGAACCACCTTTCTTTATACACCCAATTTAGAATCAAGTGTGGGACAGCACTTTGAACTGGGAGAAAGTGAACTCTAGGGAGGAGCATGATGACCATGTCACACACCTACTCACTGTGTCTTGTGGAACTGGGACCTGAACTGTCATGGAGTAGTGAGGGAAGACAGAAATCATACACACAGAAATGTGGACTGAAAAGGAGGGGTCAGGTGGCGCCATCTACCGCAGCAGCCCGGAAACGCAGCCTGTTGAGTAGGTGCAGAACAGGGGCAGCTGTTGCTAGTCCTGGTTGGAAACATCTGGGCGGCAGAAGCCGCAGTGGCCAGTTTCTGCACACACTGGTCAAGGTTCCTAAGCACTTGTTCTTGCACAAACTTTGAGTGTTTGCGCTGGGATCAGCTGAAGGCTTGCTGTCCCTCTGAGCCTCCCCCAGGGAGCAGAGAGTTGAACTTCTCTATTTCCACGGGCCTGAGGCTCTGCGACCTTGAGGTGGCCCAGTCCAAGTCTAACGGTACACATTCACGTAGGACTTTGCCACATCTTCGCACACTCACGCAAGGTTTCCTCCATTCTTCACATGTAGTGCAGAATGCACTTTTAATCTAAGTGTACAACAGAACTTAGCACTAAAGATTGACAGTATCATTTGTGTGAAATTTTATCATTTATTTGTGTGTGCATGTGCGGTGTATGCATGTATGTGTAGGAAAGCATGTGGCAGTAGCTGATGACAGGTGTCTTTCTCTGTCACTCTCCACTTTATTTTTTGAGATATGGACTCTCACTCCATCTGAAACTCACCGATGAGCTACACTAGAAACCCTATAAGCCACTATCATACCTGATTTTTACATAGGTGTTGGGGACCTGAACTTAAATTCTTCCCTTTTTTCTTTTTTGGTGTTTCAAGACCAGGTTTCTCTGTGTTACAATCCTAGCTGTCCTGGAACTAGCTCTTGTGGATCAGGCTGGCCTTGAACTCACAGAGATCTGCCTGCCTCTGCCTCCCGAGTACTGGGATTAAAGGTATGTGCCACTACCACCTGGCTCTGAACTTAAATTCTTCTGCTAACATGGCAAGTACTTTATCCACTGAGCCATCTCCTCATTTTGTGTGAAGTTCATAGAAGAACATGTATTTGTGGTCTGGTAAATCAAGTACAAAATAAACAATGTTTAGAGGTGAGATGCTGGGCAGTACCAGGGCCCCTTGGTCTGGATGAGCTCTGTTAGTCAGTCCCCTGCTGCCAACAGCACCCGTATGCTTATCCAGCCTTATCTGCCCTTCATGGGCCCAAAAAGCTCTTGTTAGCTGGAAGGGGTGGATTCTCGCCTCCCTCTGAGGTGGTTCTCATATCTGCACTTGGGGCCCAGTCCCACCAGTGAACTCTGGAGCCTAACTTAATGAACGTGTTCTCTCTCCTCTACGCAGATATTTAAACACTTTCATGCTCAATGTACAAGCAATTTCCCAAGGCTGCCATCTTAAGAACATTCCCCACCTGTCGTCTAGAGAGGAAGGTAAAGCAGAAGAGGTGGCAGCGGGGCACCAGGTGACAACATTTCATACAGTGGTAGATGCTGATAACAGTAGTACTAAAGGAAACCACTTTCTTCAAAGCGTGCTATCCATGCTCTCCATCATACCCTGCTCCTGCCAATGTTTTGCAAGAAATCTCCAGTCTGCCTTTCCCTTCTTGTTATAGTTTGCTTTCTTATTGCTGTGATAAAACCACAACCAAAGCAACTTTGGAAGGAAATGGTTTATTTTATTTTACAGGTTGCAGTCTATGATTGAGGGAAGCCAAGGCAAGAATGTAAGACAGGAGCTGGAGGCAGAAACCCATGGAGGAAGGCAGCTTACTAGCATGCTCAGCTCCCTTTCTTAAAGCCAGACCCTCCCACCTCTGCATGCCACTGACCACAGTGGGTTGGGCTCCCTTTCCCCAATTAAAAATCAAGAAAATGATCCACAGACATGCCAAATGGTGGTGTATGTCCATAATCCCAGATATTCAGGAGGCTAAGACAGGAATTCTACAAGGTCAAGGCCTGCCTGAGCAACTTAGTGAGATTCAGGCTCAAAACAAAATGGAAGAAGGCTGGGAACAAAGTCTAGTGATGGAGTACTTTATTAAGATGAGCAAGGCCCTACGCTCAACGCTCAGTAATACAAAATTAAAAATAAGGCAAACATCTTTGGTTGAAAATGATTCCTCCAGTTAGCATCACCTACTTTGGTGAAATCAAGCACCAACTGGTCTACCACCTGAGAGCAAGGCTCATCTTACTACCGACGAGCTAGTCTAAAGCATTCTCCATTTCTGTGCCTGAGTTGTTATTTCTAGCCCCTCATTTTGATTATTTCATGGTGTTTCATTCTTCTACTTACATTTCTTATATGTTGTCACCTTCTTTTTCTTCTAGAATCCTTAGTATATCATTAGTTATTTTAAATTCCCCACATCATGATTTCAACATTAATACTATTCCTCCGTCTGGTTCTGGTGATGGATTTTTCTCACCAGACTTGTTTGCTCATCTTGTAATTTTGGTTTGAAAGCTGGACATGCTGCATTGAGGAGTAGAAATGTAGGAAAATAGGTCTTCATGAGAAAATTAGGTTAATCTGACTAGAAGTTAGCCGATGTTTAATGCTAATTGTAGCTCTAGTTACAAGGTAATTCAGTGCCTTCTAATGGTTCTTGTTTCTGTTCTCGAGGCTTCCCTGTGTACTGGTTCTTAGAGTGTAGATCTTGTACCTGTTTCATCTAAAATCTCAGTCATTATGCTGGAGCCCATATGCCAATGGGATATGCTTATAGGAACACTCTATAATCTTATGATTGTCTCAATCTTTTGAAAGGCTTTGCCCTTCACATGTGTTTCTATCCTTTCTGTAGTTGTGTATCTTTTTCTCCCTTCTTTCCTACTAAGTCATGGAAGCCTTGTTTAATCATTTTGGGATGATTTCTCCACACTACAGGAGACAGATAGGCAGTGAGTTGCTAGACTGAGAAAAAAAATCCCTGTCCTTAAGGTAACATAAGGTTTCAGAATTATATACAAGTGAAGTCTTTTCCCCATGAAGAATGGGCTTGCATGGAAGTGCAGGGAGCAGAGGAAGCCTTGAGCTAGTGAGGTCCTGAGTGAATGCAGCTGGCATGGACCCTGACAAAGGACAAAGACTTGGACACACGGGAAATCAGCAAAACTCTTTCCCCATATGGGCCAGGCTCAAGAGGGAGGGCAAAACTTTCCTCAGAGTTCTGAGTGTGAATGAGTAACCCATGTGTGCGAAGACTAGCAACTGCAGTATCCTCCTCTTCTCCAGATGTTTACAGCCTGCTCACCTACAAAGACCTCCTATCAGACACCGCGACCATAACAACTCTTGTAAAGGAAACCATTGAATTGGAGCTGACTTACAGTCTAGAGGTTTGGTCCATTATTGTCATGGATGGATATGGTGGCGTGCAGTCATGGTGCTGGAGAAGGAGCTGAGAGTTCTACACCTTGATCTGCAGACAACAGGAAGTGAACCGTGCCACTGGGAGTACTTTTAGCATAGGAGACCTCAAATCCCTTAATGATCCCCCAAAAGCCCCACAGTGACACACTTTCTCCAACAAGGCCGTGCTTACTCCAACAGAGCTATACCTCCTAAAAGTGCCACTTCCTATGGGGATCATTTTCTTTTAGTCCACCACTACCACCATGGTAGAAATGGATTTGGGTGAGTTTCGTCATGGCTGCTCTTCTTCCCCATGAGAGCTCCAGGAGGGATATTTTTCACATCATCACTAAGAAAACTTAGTGGGGTCACAGGAAATGTCTCTGACCACTTTAGGAATTTCTAACTAATGCTAGTATGCACCCACTTTCTAGCAGTTCATCCTGACTACATCCTGACCGCATCTGAAGTTTCTGCTGAGTGATGATGGCATCTTTTGGATGATGTCTATCTGTCCAGATTTCAGAGACATTTTGCCCTCCCACCTGAGTTCTCTGAAAAATCCAGAAATATTGCAGACTCAGTTTGTGAAGACTCTCCTTGTCATAAGGTTAGGAGTATAATGACTTTCAAGATCTTTGCATGTCTGAGCTGAGACTTAGTTCTGTTTCAGCTTCCCACCCCTCACATTCCATGTCTAAGTGTCTTTACCTCTTTTCCAAAAGTATTTCTTGAACATCCCAGCTTTAAACACCCATCACGATTCCTTGTTTGATAAGTGTGCTGGTTTCCAAAGGATTTCTTCCTCTCTAGTGCAGTGCTGCTTTAGATCTGCTCCTTGGACCATCATCTTTACACATGTCTCCGTATAGTCCAACCCTCATAGTGTAGAATACAGGATCTTTTGGCCGATTGTCCCATTTAGTTCCTTAAGGTCTAATAGAAAAGACCAGTTCCAGGGATTAGAGACAAGGATGGGAACACATCGATGACAAGTTTAAAATCAGTTCTCTGTGTAGATCTGTACCCCATTTTTAAATTGGATTATTTTGTATTTTGATGTGTAATTTCTTGAGTTCTTTATATATTTTGGAGATTAGTCCCCTGTCTGATGTGGGCTTGGTAAAGATCTTTTCTCATTCAGTAGGCTGCCTTTTTTTTTTTTTTTTTTTGGCTGCATGCTTTGCTTTACAGAAGCTTTTCAGTTTCTGGTGATCCCATTTATTTATTGTTGCTCTCAGTGTCTTTATGCTACTGTGGTTATATTTAGGAAGTGGTCTCCTATGCACATGTGTTGAAGGCTACCTCCAACTTTCTCTTCTATCAGGTTCAGTGTGGTTGGATTTATATTGAGGTCTTTATTTGGACTTGAGCTTTATGCATGGGGATAGATATGGGTCTATTTGCATTCTTCCACACGCTGACATTTGTTAAAGATGTTTTCTTTTATGCATTGTATAATTTTAGCATCTTCATCAAAAATTAGATGTTCATAGGTGTGTAGATTAATATCTGGGTTTTTGATTAGATTCCATTGGTCCTCCTGTCTGTTCTTATGCCAGTACCAAGCTATTTTCATTATTGTAGCTCTATAATAGTCAGGGATGGTGATGCCTCTGGAAGTTCCTGTATTGTACAGAATTGTTTTGACTATCCTGAATTGGGGTGTGATCTAAACAGAGAATTCTGAACAGGAGAATCTCAATTGTCCAAAAGACACTTAAGGAAATGTTCAACATCCTTAGCCATCAGAAAAATGCAAATTAAAATGACTCTGGAATACCATCTTATACCTGTCAGAATGTCTAAGATCAAAAACACCAATGATATCTTATGTTGGAGAGGATGTGGAGTAAGGGCAACACTCCTCCATTGCTGGTGAGAATACAAACTTGTGCAACCACTTTGGAAATCAGTGTGGTAGTGTCTCAGAAAATTGGGAATCAAACTATGTTAGGACCCAGAGAAGCTAAGTAACAAGGAGAACCCTAAGAGAACATACATAGACCTCCCTGGGAAGGGGAAATAGACCAGATCTCCTAAGAAAACTGGGAGCATAGGGGTGGGGATAGAAAAGAGGGGAGAAGGGGAAGAGGAAGGGAGAAGGGAAGTGGGAGAAGAACTTGAGGGAATGGGATAGTTGAGATGGGGGGAAGGACAGAGACAGAGAGCAAGGAAAGAGATATCTTGATTGAAGGAGTCGTTATGGGGCTATCAAGAAACCTGGCACTAGAGAAATTCCCAGGAACCCACAAGGATGACCCCAGCTAAGCAATAGTGGAGAGGGTGCCTGACCTGGCCTTGCCCTGTAGTCAGATTGATAGCTATTTTAAATGCCACCATAGAACCTTCATCCAGCAACTGATGGGAGCAGAGGCAGAGATTCACAGTAGAGCACTGGGCTGAGCTCCCAACGTCCAGTTGAAAAGTGGGAGGAGTGAGAATATGAGCAAAGAGGTCAAGACCATGATAGAGATACCCACGGAAACAGCTTACCTGAGCTTATGGGAGCCCACCAACTCTGGCCTGATAGCGAAGGAACCAGCATAAGACCCAACTAGGACATCTGAATGGGGTGACAGTTGTCTGGCTGGGTCAGATATTGGGGCACTGGCACCAGGATTTATCCCTACAGCTGGCCTTTTGGAACCCATTCTCTTTAGAGGGATATCTTGCTCAGTCTAGTGGGGGGGGGCTTCGTACTGAGTTAAAGCAATGTGATAGACATTGTTGACTCCTATGGGAAGCCTTACCCTGTCTGAGGAGTGGGTGGGGGCTATGGTGGTGGTGGTGGGGGGAAGTGGAGGAAGTGGGAGGAGGGGAGGGAGTGGGTACTGGGATTGATATGTGAATGAGAAAAGATAGTTTTAAAAAAATAAAAAAAAGATAAAATCAGTCCTCTAATCTCCATGGCTCTGTTTAAATGACCCCCCCTCCCAATTGGGACAAGTTCAAAGTAAAAAACAAGAAACAAAAACAAAACAGAAGCAAAAACAAGAAACAAAAGAACCCCAAAAACAAAATCAAGGAGAAATAAGCTTGATGTATAGGAAACTTTGATGAAGTATGTGATTTTTCTGTTTGAAACAAGATACATATTTCTTTGTGATCATATTGTCATGCCCATGGTATTTGGTACTTTCACAGGGGAAGGAAAAGGATCAAATTTTTCTTTTGGCCAGGACTGCAACAGAGATTTGAGAACTGAACTGAACCGTACATCCCGCCTGAGCACACATGAGGCTGGATTCAGGTAAAGCCCGAGACACAAGCATTCGACCTATTGGTGACCTCAGGTGCTCATCACTCATTTCCAAAGAGTAAATGAAGTGATAACCATGACACATCAACAGCCTAGAGTTTAGCTAGCCCTGGAGACATTGCATTAATGTCTTATGGGCTAAGTCTAAATGAGACAGTGGTCAGGTATGTATACAGGAGTGGTCATTACTGCAGGCAGATGTGCACAGCTAATGGCTGGCCGTGGGGATGGCTGCGAGGGGAATTCCTTGATAAAGAGGAGTTAAAATGAGACAATGGATTATCCAGAAGGGTGCTTTTTCACAGACTACATTTTTATTGGTGAAGGCAATCAAAGGGAAAAAAATTGAGTCATTAAAAATAAGAGCCCCTATAATGTATTTATTTAATACCACTGATGTTGCTCGTAACTATATAATTTTTTTTTCTTTTAGTTTGAGTAAACTAAAGAAAATAGTGCTTGTCTTTTTTTTCTTAAATAGACAGGGTGGTGTATTAAGGCAGAGCAGAAGTCTAATGTCCAGGGCAGAGGGACTACATTCCAGAGGGTTAGAGTTTTATGCATATAAGCCAAACTGCCCATGGTCTCATTACACCTCAGAGAGCACATGCATTGCTCCCAAATCACAAAGAAAAATCAGCATGCAAGTGACCTGTGCATTAGAATCTGTGCAAACCTCAGGCAGGAGATGAGATTTATATGCTCTTTAAGCGCCCCCGAGGAAATACCCATTTTATAACACTGATGGGCCAGATGTATTTTCCTCTGTGAAATGTGATCAGAATGTAATTAGAAGAAAATACACTCGATATTCAAAAGCAACTATACAGTATTCTTTCAAATTCCTCTGTAATTTAAATTGGGCAGCAATATCAAATTAGAGGAGCCGTGTGGAATGCTATTACTACGTGATTGGGCCTATGCGCTCACGTTTGCCACAATGCACTGATGTAGTTGTACATAACCATTGAGCTGAATTGAAAATTTCACATTAAAAGAACCCCTTCTTTTCTGAATATGATTACTAATGTGCTCAAACATCTCACATTAGACAGTGTGAGTCTTGAAAACGCCAACGTGGATTTCAGCCTTTCCCTCCCTCCTCAGAACCCATTTTATATGGAAAGAAAAAAAATGAAGATGGCTTTGGGGGGAAAATACACACATTTCTAATAGAAGCTGCTCAAGCAATTGCAGACTGCTGCTCTTTGCTGCATCTGTGCACGTCACTGTAACAAAGTGATTAAATATGCCTCGGAATCTGAACTCATGGACCCAACTCTTTTAGTGTCACATCATCAAAACACACAAAGCCCTGACACAGCTGATGTCTATGTAATCTCAAATAGTGTAAAATTGTATGAGTATTTATAATGTTTAGGCATTTGAATGGATTGTGTGACATAAGTGTGGACAATTATACACAGAGACATGAATAAAACATATCCCAATGCATAAACAAGGCAGGCACCAGTCGAAGGATTGTATATATGTGCATGATGAATTCGGGTGGAAATGCTTCCTCTAATCTCTTCCAGGCTTTGGATCACAGCATTTCTTATATGACTGAAAGTAGGAAATATCAGAGGCGAAGGCATAGTTTGTAACCTGTGTACTATGAAGATTTTAATCATTAGTTTTATGTGAATTAAAATGATGATGGTAACATTGTTGAGGTTTTTAAACCTTCTTGAAGAGGTTTGAAGAGAGGGTGGATTAAAAGGGATCGTTTCCAGGTTGAAGGTGTTGTGTTTTGGCATCATTTAGGACTATTTATGGTTTCTAAGGAACCATAGCTTTGATTATACATATATATATATATGCACATATATATATACATTTACATATACATATAATCAAAACCTCACATATATCGTATATATTATCATATATATCATATGATATCATAAAGCGGACCAAGAACAAAAATCAGTAACAAGACATGGCAGTTGAAATATTTGGCTGCAAAACCTGATACTCCTGCCATGGGACAAAAGGATGTATTTCCCTGAGAGGAAGGCTGCATCTCCCTTCACCAAGAAGACATCTTTCTCCACTAGAAGAGGATGGATGTATCTCCCATCATGAAGAGGAAGGATGTATCCTTTGTCCAGAGGACCCTCTAGCCCATCTTCACTAGTTATCCTCTGGGGAACACATTATAAAGAGGTTCTCATGTTTTACCCACGGATACCATTTCTTAGCAGGGTCTAATGATGAAGGTGTGGATGGAGAAAGTTTAGTTTAACAGAAATAAGGAGAGTTAATTGCCCTAAAGTGATTCATGCCACGTGATCTGTTGACCGGTTTTGATAGAGGAATTCTTCATAATTTCTTTGATTGCTTGGAATGGGTCCATAGACCCATCTTCTTCTCTACTTCATGATGTACGCTTTCTATCCCCACTCATGAGAAGTCAGTGCATTTCATGAGCCCTTCTTGTTCAAAACTAAATAAGAGAGTAAACCTAGAGAGGTTTGGAGTAGAAGGTAGGTCTTATGTGGGATTTGGGACAAGATGCAACTTTGATGTCAACTACTGTAGCTGGCTCAGGGAAAAAGAAAGACATGCTTGGGGCACCTGGAGCAAAGACAGAGAAGGAACAAGGAGGCTGCTGTGCCAGAGCCTTTGGAGCAGGTAGAACTGGAAGACATAACCAGAAAGCGTCTTTACTTTATAGTTATCGTAGCTACAGAGACACTTACTGCCCATGTGTGTTACTGCTGCTCCCAACAGTAGTGAGGACCACATTCCAGACCACCTTTCATGACTGAGTGTGGTCCGGATGTGGGTAGAGTTCTCTCACCTGTATACTTCCTTTCCAGAGCCTGAATTCCATCCCCTCCTCTTTGTATGTCAAAGGGTGCCTAGCCTGTGAAAACCATGCCCACACTTATCTGTATAAATAATAATAGTAAATACAGCACAGGGAACTGCATTCTGGGATTTTCTTTGTATTAGATTATGTGCTATGCATTTTATCCTATTCATTGACTCTCACAGCACACCTATCAAATGTAGGGTCATCATCCCCATTTGTAAAAGGAAATGAAAGCATATTTATGATTTGCTGGGAGATGTGTACATTGTAGAGGCTCTTGTGTTTTGGTCAAGACGTTTGGATATCAGAACTTTACTCCTAATGAATTAATAACTAGATTAGTGAGCAGAGTCTTCCCTAGATTTTCCTCTCGCCCTTGCTTGTCCGATGCCTGCTCATCTCACACTGTGCTGACCTTGACGAGCTATGCACAGCGGAGCCTGAACTACTCCTTCTCCTGGTCCGTTCCTCTACTGCCTCCTTTATTAGACTGCAGTTTAAACGTCTGTTCTTTATAGACTGGAAACATCAGAGGGGAGGAGCTTATCTTGGTTTCATTCTATCACTAAGGCCTCCCCAGAACTCAGTCCAGGCAGCCAGGAGAAGGCTCCCAGTCATGATTATAGACTTACCATGTTCCATTGATGGCATGGGCACAGCCTGCCAGTATTAAAGCATGTGATACATTCTAGTGCACACGTCTTCAGTGCTAGGGGCACAGATATGGAGAAGACAATTAATTGTGTGTGTGTGTGTGTGTGTGTGTGTGCATGTATGTATGTATGTTTGCATTGTATGGGCTCATACATATGTTATTGACTGTGCACATGAAGCTAAGTAGTTAAGTGCGTTTGTTTGCTCTCTACTTCTGCTTACTGAGGACAGGTCTCTCAGTTACTCAGAGCTTGCTGATTGGCTTGTTTAACTAACCAGCTCTGGGGAATCCCCTGATCTCCACCTTCCAAGACCTGGAATTACGGGACGTTTGCTACCCACCGACTACTTACACATGTTCTGGGGGTCTGAACTCCGGTCCGCATGCTTGCAGAGACAGTACTGGATCCTCGGAGACATCTCCCCAACTCCCCAAATCCTTAGCAAGACAATTCAGTGTTCAGCTAGGATACGGACAAGGGAGAAACAGCTGTAATGTCTCGGAGTTGGGGCTAGCGCAGGATGGCAGAATTATGTACCGAGCATAAGCAGATCCTTGCATTGCCTGTACTTGATGGCTATGAGGGGAGGTGGGAAGCAGGGATTGAAAGCACGAGTAGTTAGGAAGTTAGAGTAATGGTATCCGGCTGTGAAAGAACATGGTACAATGGCAAATAAGCTGCTGATGCTTCAGTAAGGGTGTCAGTGACATCACAGGCAATAAGGCCTCCAGAGATAGACAGGACCAAGCATGATTAGCTTTGAAGCTCCTTGTTGACTGGGGAGAGCATATAATTTATTCCATTAGAACAGGCTCCTAAGTGTAGGCTTGGGTGACACGGGGTGACTGGAGAGCATACTGGGCAGCACCCATGACTTGATGGGCAGGGACTGTACTCAGAGAGCTGCAGGATGTGGGGCATCCCATACCCGAGGGCATCGGAACCCCAGCTGAGAAACTGCATGACCACACTGGTTAAAAGAAATTCCTTGAATATTCTCAGGGTCTGGGCAGTGGATAATTTTAGGCACTTGCCAATCTTTACTGGTATGTTTTTCTTGACTCTCTGGATAAAGCAGAGTCATAGGGAACAATTCATTTAAGGATGCATTCTACAGAAACTTACAAGACCAACATTTCAGCATTTGGGTAAACAAGGGTGTTTTAGTCTTCTGTGTCTTTAGGAATCTTATTCACTTATTTCACACAATTATTCAGCTAGTCAAAAATATTTGTTGGATAGTCTTCATAACGGACAAAATACTTTCCCAGGCACGATCCCCAGAGAGCCTGCCTTCCTGCAGGACGATGTTTAGAGTCTCAAGAGTCCAGAAAATATGCAAAAGTGAGAAGATGACTCAATTGCTTCTTTTAAGGCAATAGTTATGTATATGAGATCTCTGAAAATAAAAATAGGGCTCCATTTCGTTAGGACTAGACAGCTCATATCCCCAGGGTATGGGGACTGTTATACCTTGCAAGAGAGGTAGATGTAGAAATTGTCATTAAGCCAACAGCTAACATGTACCCAGGGCTATTTGGGGACTAAGAGAATTGGGGGTTTATTTAAAACTGGGAGAAGAGATGATTTGGTACCTACAGGAAATCTTGCCAGGATGGCCATTCTCACCACCAGCAGATATTCTCATGAAGTCAACACTTAAAGGATATTTGCATTGACCAAATCAGCTGCAAATAAAATCCAGACCATAAACCATCCTTCTTTGCTATGAAAGGGCTTGCTATTCTTTCAGCTCATGTTCCCAGCACACTTCTTTTCTGAGTACAGCCAGGTGGGAAGGTGTGATATATGCAGAACAGAAGAGGGTTGGCGCGTGCTGGCTGAGGTCCTGTCTATCAGTGTTATGAGTATTTTGTGTGCCTCTCAGATAGTGGTGTCTTTTTTTGTTGGTGTTGTTGTTGTTGCTGGTTTTTTTGTTTGTTTGTTTGTTTTTGGTTTAGTGGACCAGAAGACAGAGAGAGAGAGAGAGAGAGAGAGAGAGAGAGAGCGAGCTAAGAAATTTTCTTTTCTATTTAGCACAATGTAATTTGAGAAGAAACCTAAAAAAATACTTACTTCTTATACCCCAAACTAAAGTTACAAAAAAGGGAGAGAGATGCATTTGGCGGGAAAGTTCACTACAGCTGATGTGGCTGGGAGCTGGCCGCTGTGCAGGGTGATCGATTGAGATAGTTACGCAGAAAGTGAAGGTGACCATTCCTGTGTCCTCTTGCTCGAGGGGATGTTTGCATCAGAAAGAACTTCTCTTCTTGTCTTAAAGAAAGACAGAGCTCTTTGAGGTGTTTCCTGAAGTGCCCTGGAAACCATCAGGAAGATGAAAAGACACCAACGGAAAGGGGAGAGAAGAGATCCAGCAAGCCTAGCACAATCTCAGGGCAGTCAATCCCTGCACTCTGACCTCTCACAGTGGGCCTCTGGGTGGCAGAACCTCAGAGGCAATGCCAGCATGGAAGACTGGATACTGAGCCTAGGGTTTGCCGGTAAACTGTTGACTGTCTGTTTGGGGGATCCTTCTGCAAACAGTGGACCTAAGCCAGAAAGAACTAGTTTTGCTCACCAATGGGATGAGGTAGATCTGCCTGATTCTGACGTACCCAGAGCCCTTCTAGGTCTCTGAGAATCTAGAGGAGTAAGAGTGTGGAGAACTCTGAAAGCTTTGTGAATTTACCTTATCTGATGGTTGACAGATTAACTTATTGCTCTTGCCTGGATCTAGCAGATAAAAGATCCCTAGTTCAGAAGCAAAGGGTGATTATTCACAGTTATTATTCCATTATTCACAGTTCTCCTCTTCACACTGGTTATCTGAACTACAGTGCCCATGGGGGGATGTGAAGAGGGCCAGGTGATATCCACACAGGCAGTAGGTTGCATTACAGAGAGGAATCCTGAGCTCTGGGACCCTCAGTTCTGCAGAACAGTCTAGAATGAGTATAGTCATGAATCGTCAGTACCTCTGCTTGTATGATGGCGTACTGAAAGGCAAGAGGGACCCCTGGTGTTGTGTCTCCCCATAGAGGGTCTTCAGCAGCATCAGACCGAGACTGACAGCCTGTTGCAGAATATGGACTTGAAGTCATATTTAGTTTGGTTTAAGGAGCGTATACAAGCAAATGTATTTCTTACAAAGCAGATGTGTAGAGGGTGTCATAGCCCCTCCATTCTCCATATGACGTTTCTTACTCATGGCACCCAGACGAGGACAGGGCTGAGTCTGAACGCAGTCAGCACTGCTTTGAAGTGAGCCCGTGAGCCCCTGAGCCTTAGTTTGCTCATTTGTAAAATCAGAATAATGGTTTTTGCCACAAAGACAATATGTTGAGTCAAGAAGGTTCTCCCTGGAAATCTCTCGGCCCTTTGCCTGGCACAGAGGAAGTGTCAAATATTTGGGGGCAGTTAGTATTCTCCAGGAGTGCACAATGCAGTCATAAATGTGTAACGAAATGGGGCAGGAAGACTGAGGAACAGAAGTGAAGCTTGCTTCTCCGGTGCTCAGTTCTCTTCATTTGTTTCTCACACCCGCATTCTTCTGTCCTTCCTTGAGTTCACTAGTCACATTAGAAAACAACACAACACAAAGCCTGGGGACAGGAAGGCCTGAAAGTGTTAAGTTGGCCCATAGTGGCCCCAGACTGAGTGCCAGCTACTTTCCCAAAGCAGCCTACCTACCAGGCTGCAGGCAGGGTGTGAAAAACGAACAGTGTGCCACCGTGGTGGTGCCCACGCTCAAGAGTGGCTTCAGAAAGATCTGGAAGCCTGTGCTGATTAGGCGTTTGTTTGTCAGCGAGGCACAAGCCGGAGGCATGTAGGAGGTGCCCACCACCTTCAGGATGAGAAGGTTCTAGAAACAGAATGAGTTCGGTGCATACAAAAAAAGTAGCAATTTAGGCAAATAGCAGAAATAACAGAAAGGCAAACTGAGTCATGGGTTAATGGGGCTTTGATGGCTCTTGAGAAAGACAGGCAGAAAGAAATATTTAACGTACGCACCAAGATTCAGGAGCATTTTGAATCTTTTGAAGTTCTGTGTTTTAATAAGTTTGAACTCCTCCCCTGCGGTGATCTGGAGACACTTTGCAGAGGGGAGCAGATCTCAGAGGTCAGGGCCTGGTGGTCTGTTATGGGTAGAAGTTCTGTGATTTGTTAACTGCTGTCCAGCTGTTGTCTGTGCTGGATTTTCCTGTCACTCTCCGCCTCACACCTTTGCACGCTGGTAACTCACTCCTATGGGACAGTAAAAAGGAAAGGGAGCCACATCTCACACCAGTGTGTGTGTGTGTGTGTGTGTGTGTGTGTGTGTGTACGTGTGTGTGTGTGTGTGCGTGTGTGTGTGTGTGTGTGTGTGTGTGTGGCCTGGATAGAAGACACCAAAGAGGAGGACTGCATGGAGAGTCAGATCTCTCATCACAAACATGCTTCCTTGGTGATTCAGAGAAATGACAGACTTCTGCTGAAATGGAGGTGGCTCAGAGAAACTGCCCTTTTGCAAAAAAAAAAAAATCTATAGAAAATGCAGGCGGATGCCTCTACCTCGGATATTTCCTCCTTTCTGTCTGTGAGGAATCCTTGCACAGAGGACGATTGGGAGCCTGACCCCTGGCCTAGACAGAGATTACCTTAGGTGGATGTCACTTGGGAAACTCCACCTGCATGACAAGACACTCCCTGTCTGCTGTAGATTCTCTCTTCCTCCTTCCAACACCTCTCATGGTCCCTCACAAATTCATGACGTTTTTCTGTTGTTGTTGTGCATGTGCACACATGTGCATGTATGTGTGTGTGTGTGTGTGTGAAAATACACACATATGAGCAATTGCTGAATCCATGTAGTGTTGCTTGTTTGTAGATGATTTCAGGGCTGACCACTTGATAATGAATGACCATTCAGAGGTCTCAGTCTCATTACATTCCATTGCTTGTACCACCTCCCTCCTATCCAGAAACCCAAAGCCCACTCTTAAAGCCCTCTAGAGGGATCTCCACTTGTCTCTCCTTGAGGGTAATTTTCCCAAGCCTTCAGCATGAAATAAAAGATGTGTCTTCTTGAGACAGAGAAAAAAGCCCAACGAACCAGGTTTAAAGCAGGCCATCCACTTTTAACTAACTTTTAAGAATGGCCAATCTCAAAGTTCAGGTAGTGCTGGGTTCTCCAGCAGATAGGGCAGAGGCAGAGCCGGTCCTGCCACTCTCTCCCTGGGGCTGAGCAGGATGGTGAGTGTCAAAGACCCAGACCTCTCCCCCGGTCACCAGGAGAAACACACACTGAGCTGGGAGTCTGTCGAAGCAGGCTCTCACTCTATTGCATCAGGACAGGAACTTATATAGGGCTGAGGTAATGGGCTAGAGTCTTGGGATGGGGTGAGGTAGAGTAAGGAATAAGGGCCAATAATATCCTGCCACATCAGCGGTGATTGGGCAGAGGCAGGCCTAGGTGGGGCTGTGTTGAGTCACTCCTCTCCAAACTCAAGTTAGGCTCAGGAAGTTACACTGGGCCTCACCAAACTCAAGTTAGGCTTAGGAAGTTACACTGGGCCTCATGAGGCCCAACAAGGTAAGTGAATGATATATTAAATAAGCCTGTGTTGACTTTGCTATAGACATACCTCTAATGGATGAGTGATGATCATAATGGTTGAGTAGTTGGGAGCTTAGAGGTCACTTTAGTTTAGCAAACATATTGAAACCAGTGAACTTTCAGTTGACCCTGTGCAAGGATACAATGAATGAGCTTTTGATGTCGAAGGACAATGTAGCACCTTTGAGCACCATTAGGACATGTTTAACATTGAACAATTGTCTAGTGAAGACTCGTGAAGTTCTATTATGTATGTTCTTACCTTGGATCACTTTTCTCCCCATTCCTGAGGCTGCCTTGCATCTTCAGTGAATAAAGACCCCACAGTCTATACCATTAAGGAACTCAAATTCCGACCTCTTCTCCTGCCAGCCCTGCAGCCCAGACCAGAGACAACTCAGTGACAGCAGGAAGTCAAAGCAGGAAAGAGCTAGGAAATGGGCTGTTGACAGACCCGAGGATTGGACGGAGGGTGGTTCAAGGTTTTCAAGACTGAGGTGATCCGGTCCTACTGTTCTTACTCCACAGTACCAGGCAGGTGACGTTAGGGCTACAAAGGCCACTGTGCTTTTCCTTAGGGCAGCAAGAAGGGGACTGTGAGTTCTGTAGATATTGTATCCAACTTTACAACTCTCTGGAAAAGGAGACAAATCTCCAAAATGCGAGGAAGTGAGAGAGAAGGGCAGGAAAGCAGGGGACCTCCTGTGGCTAGGAGTTGCCCAAGCGACTGAAGACATATCCCTCATGCAGTCAGGTGGGCATGATTCGTGGAGCTCTGGACCTCAGCAGGGTTCCTGGTGAGCTGGGAGACCCTGGTGTCTTCATCCCTGGATGGGTCTTGAGGACTGTGTTCTGCAGGTTAATGCTATCACCGCACTGTGCAAGCTCTTGGGTTGGAGTCTGTGTTCCACTGGTGTAGCAGGCTACCACGGGTGGTAATCCATGAAGATTTCAGTCCCCAGCCTCATAATTTAGCTTTCTGGATCTGGGTTGAATACGTTCAGGTCACCTCTGCCCCTCAAACTCCAGTTTGGTAAGCATTACTGTGATTAAAACTCTGACCAACTCTCCAGCTTCCCGGCCTTGTTCTTTGGTAGATGGAGGGGGTGGGAGGTGAAAATTATATTTCACTCTTCCTGCACATGATTACTCAGTGACAATGACCATGTGATGTTAATTAATTTATTAATTATAATCCTCTATTTCTTGCTACCTATATTTAATTATTTAAGTAGTACTGAACATCATTTTTCTTGTCTTTTCCTTTTTGAAGGTTTATTTATTTATTATGTGTACAGTGTTCTGTCTGCATGTATGCCTACAGGCCAGAAGAAGGCCCCAGATCTATTTATAGATAGTTATGAGGCACCATGTGGTTGCTGGGAATTGAACTCAGGACCACTGGTAGAGCAGTCAGTGTTCTTAACCTCTAAGCCATACCAAGCATTAAAAAATAATATAACAGAACTGGCAAATGAGACAGATATCTTAAGAATGAAAAACAAAGCCAGGGAATGGGGTGGCACACACCTTTAATCCCAGCACTCAGGAGACAGAGGCAGGTGGATCTCTTTAAATTTGAGGACACCTGGTCTACAAGAGCTAGTTCCAGAACAGGCTCCAAAGCTACAGTTTCCAAAAACTG
>JAQHUG010000131.1:329388-362485 GCA_028555095.1 Dicrostonyx torquatus
CCAATTTCATTTATCTCCCTGTTCCCACGAATCCACCCTCTGCTCCTGCAAGCACCCCCCTCCCACCCAAAAACAAAACCAAATTTAAAAGAAAAAACAAAAGTCAAGAAAAACAAAGAAACAAAACAAAACAAAAAACAGAAAGATCAACAACAACAAAAAGAAGAATCTTGTTGTGGAAGCTGTTGTGTGGCCCAGTGAGTCACACAGCTTCCGCTTTAGTGTGTTCATTTTTGCTTGTGAGCGTTCATTGCCATGAGTCATTGGTCTGACTCCAGGCCTCTGGTTTCTGCTCCACCACCAGTGATGGGCTCTCACTGTGGCTCCTCTTGGATTTCCTGTTGTCTTGTGTCATGGAGATCCTGCTGTTTTGGATCTGTAGGTTTGTCCCCTTCACATGCTCCCAACAGTTCATAGATGAGGAGATGTTGTCGTGGGCCAACTCACAGCGCTGGTTCTAGGCCTGTGTGGTAGCTGGGTCATCAGCTCCCTAGCTTTCCCTCATTGTCATTACCTGGGTGAGCTCTCCAGCACAGCCTCAGCCAGCTCCTCCAATGCAGCCTGCAGTAAGGAGCAGGGCCAGTTAGTTCTCCTGCTCTCGGGCCCTTAGATCTGGTTCCCGTCACTCATATTGCCAGGGCCAGCTCTACTGACTTACCCAGGAAAGCAAGATGCAGGACCTTCTCCTGATTCCTGTAGGGGGAATATGAGGACGGGGGGAGGTGGCAGAGTCAACTCTCCTGCTCTCATGTCCTCGAGGCTAGCTCACCTACCTCTCCGACAACAGAGTCATTTCTAGTGTCAGCTCTGGAGGGTTTCCCAGGTGGTGTGCAGGCTTATGGTGAGGGGATGAACTACCCTCGAGGGGTAGGACCAGTTCACCTACTGAAATATTCAGCAAGGGGTAGGACCAGCCATCCCAGGGCCATGAAGGGAGGGGCTGGCTCAGCAGTCTGGTTCCAATAATCCAAGACATGGCTCTTGGCATTAGCTCAGGCTCAGATGCCACCACTGCATCGGCGCAGGCCCCTCAGATCATCACGGCCCCGGGAAAAGCATAGCCCCCGGTCATCAACATGATCCCAGGTAGCTGACCTGACTCTAGATATCCGCAGAGCCCTTGGTAGCAACTGGAGCCACAGACATCACCCTAGACCCTGACCTCCACAGGGCCATGGACCCAGACATGACCCTAGGCCACTGCCTGTGCCTGGATGTTTCCATGGCTCCAGGTGGAGCACAGGCCGTGTGAACCAGCATGGCCCTGCAGCAGCATGACCTTTGGAGACCAACATGGCCCCAGATGCAGCCTAGACCCCTGGCATCAACACGGTCCTGGATGGCCTCGGGAGTCTCAGACATCTGCAGCAGGGTCATGGACCCGGACATGGCCCTCGGCCACAGACAAGGCTGTGATCCCACTGGCTGCACAAATCAGCTTGGCACTGGTAGCAACACAGCCCTTAGATAGCAGCATGGCCACACGGTTTAGCCCAGACCCTGGGGATCCACGAGGCCCTGGCAGCAGCATGGACCAGGGACATCTGTAGTAGCGTTTCATTTGTATTTTAATATATAAAGTTTGCCTAAAGATTAGAGAATAAAACAGTCCCATGTTGGGTGCCAAATGAAGCACAATTAATAAAAAAAAAAACCTCAGAGAGAGTAATTGGGGTTCAACCTGAAGGTCAGCAAAGCAAAACAGCCCACAATTGATTCTTACCTTGACCTCAGTCTGAAAATGGTGATCCTGCCTCCAGGAATCTCAGAATGAGCCTGTGTTTGAGAGTCATCTTTTCCTGTTTTATATTCATCTCTAGGGCTGAGATTAAAGGCATACAGCACTGGGATTAAAGGCATGCATCTCCAGTTTCTATGGCAACTATTGTGGCTACTGGGATTAAAGGTGTGTGTTACCACTGCCTGGTCTGTAGGGCTGACCAGTGGGGCTGTTTTACTCTCTGACCCTCAAACAAGCTTTATTAAAATACAATGAAATGCCTCTGCAGACAAAAGCAGAGACCCTGCTTGTGGCAGAACCATGGACCCAGACATGGTCTTTGACAGCAGCCCAGGTTGTCACCCTGCCCCCCACCAGGTGGCCATGTTGACCACTCAGATCGGCATGGCTCCTGTGGCAGCACAGCCCTCGGACACCACTGATAACCAGCATTTTTGTCTGGGTTATGGAGATCGTTCCCAGACTCTCAATTTTTGGAGGCAAACCCTTTACTGATGAGGCTATATTCCAGTCCTAATTTTCCTTTTAATCCAGTGTTGAATCATGAATTTACTCCATGTTATTAGCTATTTACTGAAAGCATGCTTTTTCTACTTTATGATTTTACAAAGAATTCTAAAATAAATGTTTCTGAACCTAAACTAATTGCAAACTATATGGTCATTTTCTAAAATGGTTTCTGTGCTTAACAGAGGTTAGACCTAATACTGGGGCAGGAATGAGGTGACAATGAGAGAAATCCCCTTCATGTGGATTTCAGATTGGACAACGGAGATAGAATACCAAGAATAAGGGCTGCCCAAATGGGCAAGGTGTCAGGAGCGGTGACAGATTTGTGAAGACACGTTCAGACAATTCCTGAAGTCCTCTGACAGTGAGTGACACATGCTGGGAGGTTTGACCGCTCAAAGTGTGGCCTCAGAGCCGAGGCAGCAGCGTCTCACCCAGGGTCATAAATGACAGTAACTCAGACCCCATGGCCACACGGAGAAGTTGTCGGAAGCATCACGATTATCCCACGC
Source organism: Dicrostonyx torquatus (assembly GCA_028555095.1). Classification (NCBI taxonomy): domain Eukaryota; kingdom Metazoa; phylum Chordata; class Mammalia; order Rodentia; family Cricetidae; genus Dicrostonyx; species Dicrostonyx torquatus. Next base: position 332,152 of record JAQHUG010000131.1, read on the forward strand.
TCAGTCTGTGCTCCAGCCAGCTGATAAAGCCCGAGTGTTAGCCTGCAGTCTGATTTCCATTTCCATCAACACAGAGCCCAGGTCTGAAAATGCACACGCAGTTATTGCCGCTACAGAGATGACTGTTATTACTATTCCCTTGATTTTATAGCATGTATTTTCTTCTAGGGGCTGAGCAGTCTTTAGGAATGTTACGTCACGAAGCCTTCCAATATCACTGGGAAATAGGCAGGCGTGAGGATAAACAAGCATCCATATTATGCTAAGTAAGAGTGAAGGGTGTGGCCCGCAGCGCGCAGCAATCTAAGGAGAGCACCATGTCTTGCTCCTGCTGGCTGACTTGAGGCTTATATAGTTTATGGTAGCTGAGGTGCAGGACTCGGGTGACCTAAACTATATTTGTTTTCTCTGTCTTGCACCAATTTTGGTAATGCTCCTTTTGCTTAAATGATATTGGCTTGGACACAGTTTTATTTTAAATTTGAGGCCTGAAAGAGATTTTACAAACATTGACCTCAGGATCACACATTTGAGGATACAGAGACTTAGAGTTATTGGATTGAATCTACATCACAGACTGGGTTTTAACCTATTCAGTTTCTAAAATGAGGTATTTCTGGTCAAAGCTCAACCTGATTTTTATCCTACCAATTTCTGTGTCAGGCTAGACTTTTCCAGCCTTAAGTTGTTTGCTTGTCACATTCGCAATTTCTAATATATATATTTCTCTCTATATCTATCTATCTATCTATCTATCTATCTACCTATCTATCTATCTGCTTGTTTTGTTAAAAGAATTATTGATATTGTTTCCTTTATTTTTAACTTCAATTTTTATTTTTTGAAGATTTCATACATAAGTATTGCATTTACATCATTTCTACCCCTCATTCTCTCACCTCCAGCTCCTCCCATGTCAACCCCATCTCCCTCTCAAATTCATAACCTCTTATTCTTTAATTATTATTGTTTTACACACAAACACACACTCGTATTAACCTCCTGAGTCAATTTAGTATGGTTCCTATGCACACGTGCTTAGGACTGGCCCCTTGGGATCAGATAATCTATCCAGAAGCTTGTCCCTGGGGAAAACTGATCCCCCTTCTCTCAGTAGCCATGGAGCTCCTGGGTAGACCCATATAAAATTCCTCTCATCCGTATTGGGATGCTAACTGGTGTTGTCTTTATCAGGGTCTTGTTTAGGCACCATGATACCTAAAGATTGTGGAGATACCATGGATACAGCTTCCCTGTCGCGTCTAGATGACACTATTTCATATGAGGCATTCTGGTCTTCTGGCTCCCACAGTTTTTCAGCTCTCTCTTCTATGATTTTCTCTGAACCTTTGACATCCAGGTTAAGTTGTGGATGTAATGACTGAGGCTGTGTGTCCAATGTATATGTTTTGATCAGTTGTAGATCTCTATAATAGTACCCATCCATTTAAAAAAGGAGCTTCTGTGATGAAGAGGAGGGCTACACTTATTCGTTCCCTCTGGCTTTTAGATTGAGACATATATTTGAGTATCTTTAAGTAGCACAGCATGATAACTTGATCTATGTATATAATGTATAAAGGTGAAATCAGGGTCACAGTCATTTGTATCTCTTTAAACAGCCATTTCTGTTGGTACCTTCCATATTCTTTCATTTATTTTAAATTACATTCCAGATTGTTCTAACCAAAGTTTACCTTACTGTATTATTTAAAGCTAGAACTGATTCCCCCTAACAGTGAAACAGATAATTAGAATGGTTTAGAATACGTTCCCCACAAAGCTGTATTTTCTCACTGCAAACGGAAGAGCAGTGAGTGTTACTTTGTATAAAATAAGAAACACAGGACTAACAATAAACACAGGTAACCAAATAGTATTACAATTTAGACTGTAGACTTTGAATTTCATATCTGGCTTTATCTTTGTTTAAGAAAGGGGACCTGGGTCTGGAGAGAGAGTGAAGAGTTTGAGAGCATGAACTGCTTATGCAGAGAACCCAGCTCCAGTCCCAGTATCCACGATAGGTGGTTCACAGCGGCCTAACATCCGCTTCGGGGGATCAGACACCTCTGGTCTCTGAGGGCACCTGTACTCCCATGTACATATCATGCACAGATGCACAACATACACATACTTTAAAACCAAATCTTTAACATAGAAAAGGAGCATAGCAAGTATCACAGTGATGTTTAAGATACCGGATAACTAACAGATTGCCTTTGCAAGGCAACTAAGTTACTAAGTAACTAACTACTTTTCTGACTGCAATTAGTTGTGATTTGATACCTACAAGTGCATGTCCCCAGATCAATTCTCTCAACTCCGTTAGTTTTGGGCATCAGGGCACAGCTGTATCCAGCCAGTTCTACCCACTAATTTCTTACTATTCTTTCTCATGAAGTATTTTGCCCTGAGCCTTTGTAAGGCTTCTCCCATCTGATAGGACCCTCTCTGGATCATCTGAACCACTCTAGTCCTAATGACTGATCCTAACTTCCTCTTGGAGAGATTCCTTGATATCTGAGGCCGTGAGAATCATCAGTTTTATACTGCCATTCCTGCACTCAGTGCATAGTTATCTTGTACCAACTCAGTGCTTGTGAAGTTTCTTGTGTGTGGGGGTGGTAAGTGGTAATGTTTCTGTGTAGGCAGAGGCCGCTTGTTCATTCCCAGCTGCTCAGACCCCAAATAATCACCCAGAACCTGTATTAATTGCAACACTGCTTGCCCTATTACCTATTCTAGCTAGCTCTCACATCTTAAATTATCCCATCTCTATTAACCTGGGCATCTCCACAAGGTAGTGGCCTACTGACTAAGTTCCAGCAGGCTCCTGCGAGCTTCTTTCTCCTTTGGTAGCTCCACGGCTTTTCCTCATCTCTGCCTACTCTTGCCTCCTCTATCTGCTTGGAATTCCTGTCTTGCCCTATTCTGCATTGCAATAGGGCTTAAAACAACTTCTTTATTAGCCAATGGTATTCACAGCACACAGAGGGGAATCACACATTATTTTGAGGTCAGTATGGCCCATGGATTTCTTTCTCTGGAAGAGTCTTTGTCAGTATCAGGTAATTAGTAAATAATTAAAACTTATTTGAGATGAAAGTTCCCTAACTTCGCTACCGGCATGAGTATCCCTCAGCTAACAGGCTGTGTCTTTGGCAGTGACTGCCCCGTGAGCTCTCATCTAACTTTGTCACTCGATTTAGTGTCATGGCAGCAAGTAGAAGCCTTAGCAGATTGGGAGTGAGAACTACAGGTTCCAATTTACTTCTGCTTTGACCTGGAAGTTATGGTTTATGCTGTTTGAAACTGTGAGTGCCCTTGGCAACCTCAGAACACCTGAACACGGAGAAGGTAAATTAAGTTGAAAGTCTGAGTTTGGATTCCATTTGGTAGCTCAATCATCTAGAATTCATAGAAGCCCTTACTGGGAGAGGCAGAGAAACTCCTTATCCCACTGCTCAGTCCTCAGTTCTCATCAGGTCACACCCTTGTGCTCAGGACTGTGGTTACCAGCGTCTCCCTACCACGGGATAGCTCTTCAGTTTGTCCTTCCTTCTGGGCTCTGCTGGTCAGTTTATATGACAGCATTTGTCTTAAATACTGAAAATTAGTTGTTTCTAAGATTCGGATTCAATATTCCCAACAGATCACCAAATCTGCAAACAGACTGTGGCTGCTAAAATGTAGATTATCTCACTTGGATGAAATGGAAAGCACTGAGTTCAAGTACAGGAAGCAGGTTCCCTTGTTTGGAGCCTTCCTGTGATTGCCACTCTTCATTCTTTTCCTTCTTTGTTATGTGCATGAGTGTTTTGTCTGCATGCACGTAAGTCTGCGTACCATGACCATGTAGGGTCTGCAGAGGCTGTGCGAAGGCATCAGATCTCTTGGACTACAGTTACAGAGGTCTGTGAGTGGCCGTGTGGGTGCTGGGTTTCAAACCCAGGTCCTTTGGAAGAGTAGCCAATGCTCTCAACTGCTGAGCCATCTCTCCATCCCTGCCAGTTTTCGTGTAAGATACTTGGTGCTGGGAGTATTCTGTTCAGAAAGATACTTTTTGCGGTGCTCTTGTTTTTTAATCTGTGCAATATTTCAAAAATGAGCTAGAGAATTTTAAACAAGACAAAATTATTGCAAAGGGTTAGAACACACAGAGGAGCCAGGGACGTAAAAAAGTCTAAGCAGGCAAATCTGTAGTTTCCTTTGAGTATTTTGGGCTAGAGTTATTGAGATTGCAGTTTTTGACCTTTGCAAAATTGCCAGTGTCTGTAGGAATGTTAAAGGGTTAATTGGTTTCATTTGCTGAAATATTCCAAAATATGATTAAAACACTTGCACCTAAGAAGAAAGACTGTGGGTGAAAAACTGAAGATACATGATTTATCGCTCTCCTCACAAATAAAATTTATTCATTGCATCCACAAGCCATCACACAGATGGTCAGAAAATTGGCTTTGTGTAGGGATGTGGATTCAGGCATGAATATTAATAGGAGACAGATGTAAACGCATATTAATATGCGTTTGCTTTGCATGGACTGACATTACAATATTTTCATTAGAGAAACTGCATTTGTAAAGAAAGTATAGGTCACCTTTTACAAAGCATGAAATCATATAGCTGGATATATTTGTTGGCTCTGGATAAGAAGCGAAAGTGTAAGTGTTGAATCTGTGGCTGGATGCTTGCAGGGTGGTGAAGGAGGCCTCCTCACCCCCTACCCTGCCAGATAGAATGTTTTGAACTTCAGCTGCAGTGAGCACAGGCTGCCATTTGGGCAGTCTAGGAATCGAAGCCCTGTTTGGATGTGATGCACAGCCAAGTATAAATGACTATCTGAGAGAAAAGAAACTCTTTAGAAAGATCCATTCACATCAAAGGCTTGCATCTTCACTGTGAGGTTGCTGGAAAGGCAGTGATTCATAAAATACGTAATTTTTGCAGGCACAGTGTTTGGGATTTTTCGGGAGGCTGTGGGACAGCATTTAAGCAGCCATCAGCGCCTGCATCTGTGCTCTCCTAGTATCTGCTTACGGTAGCATTGTGCTTCCTTCCCAAGTGGAAGGCGCGGGCGGTATTGTAACAAGCTATTCACACGCTGGCTGCTTTGTACTTGCAAGCCATTCACGGGGTGCTTTGCCACGGAAATATTGCTTACTAGAGAGAACGGCAGCTTTCTTCTGTTTGTGCATCCCTTTAAAAGTGCTGTGCTGGCTCTCCAGACAGACATGGCTACATCCCAGCACACAAGCATGAGAGTCAGTAAGGAGAAATGATCTGTTATTGATCCTTAGCTCGAGCCTTACAAAACCCCCAGAAAACTTTCATGGTCCGCTCTCTAATGCTAATTCCCTGGCCCTGACTTTAGCGTGCCTTTCTGAAAACTCCTTAAACAGGCTCCTGTGGAGGCCTCCCAATGTGTCCAGAAAGGAAGACGCCATCGCCCATGCCAACCGCAGTTGTCTAAGGAGGTGACCATAAACTCTGCGGTCAGGGAGATGTGGGTTCAAATCCGGGCCCTTTTGGCTGTATAATGTAGGCAGATAATTTCACTCCATTCCCCTCTCTCTCTGTCCCTTTATCCATCTGCCCCTCTCTTCCTTCTTTTCTGCTTTTGTAAAATCAAACTTTAGGTCTCGTTCATGCTAAGCAAGTGCTGTTTCCATTGAGTTATATCTCAGCCCTCGGTATTATTATTTCTTATTCTTCTCTCATACAATACAGCCTGAATGCAGTCCCCTCTCCCGCTCCTCCCAAGCACCCCCGACCCATGTAGGTCCAGGCTAGCTATGAACATACTATGTTTTCTAGTTCTGGGCATACAGGGAGGTACCTCTGTGTTTGATTTGTAATTTTATTTTTTTAAAAAGAGATTTACTTCTTTGATCTTCAGTTTCTTGTGGGGTAGACCGTTTTTCACAAATATATTTGTATGATTGTTTGGCCTATCAAATATAAAAAATCTTAGGGAGCATGCCTACTATATTTTATGTGTAATAATTTCTCATATGTATTTTCATTTCTGCAGTCTCCTTACACTGTTATTGCTCCTGGTGTTTTGCTCTCCTTGCCTTGGTTATCGTGGCCCCTTTCTGTACAATAGTTCCAGGACTGTCACCACAGTCCTTTCCACGCAGCACTGATGGGGCAGGCTGGTGTTTTGAAAGCCCAGCACTGGTTATGATTCTTCTTTATGGAAAGCCCCTCACAGGCACAGCACCGCTTCTCTATGAAGTCCGACCTCCCAGCTGGCAGGCTGTCTCATTTGCTGAGTCTTGGATCTAATTTGGTATTTGTCTTAAGGCACAAATACAAGTCTGTAGGCAGCTGGGCCTGACTGATGTCAGCACTGTGTCCTAACCTTGCTTTCCCTCTGTGCCTTGACCCTTGGATTCTCATGGTGTGGGGAGAAAGGGAGAGATTTTACCATTTGGTAGATTATTATCTATTTCTTCTGTCAGAAAATAAAGCAAAGTTCCTCTAAATACCATAATATCTGACTTCAACCCAACAAACACGCGACAGCTCATTTCATGTGTCTATGTGATTGGGTATGGGATGCCCAGACACCTGGCTAATACTTTTATTTTATATTTTATTTTAGTTTTTTGAGACAAGGTTTCCCCGGGTAGCTGGGGCTGTCCCGAAACTCAGTCTATATATCAGGTTGGTATCTGCCTCTGCCTTTCTGATGTGGGATTCCCCTCTGTAAGCTGTGAATATTTACCGTTGGTTAATAAAGAAGCTGCTTTGGGCCTATGGCAAGGCAGAGTAAAGCCAGGCTGGAAATCCAAACAGAGAGAGTAGGAAGAGTCAGAAATGCCATGCAGCTGCCAAAGGAGACAGACGTCAAATCCTTACAGCAAGCCACAGCCTCGTGCCGACACATGGATTAATAGAACTGGGTTAGTTTAAGATGTAAGAGTTAGCTAATCAGAAGCCTGAGCTAGTAGGCCAAGCAGTGTTGTAATTAATGTGGTTTCTGTTTGATTATTCTGGTTTGGGTGGCCAGGAACGAAGGAGCAGTCTTAGCCTACACCTTTCCAATACTGGGATTAAAGGCGTGTGCCACCACAGCTGGCTTTCTGGCTACTCCTCATTTCTTCGTGTGTCTACAGAGCAGTTCTGGGAGGGGCTGAACAACCGATCAGGCTATGTCCCTCCTCAGTGTAGCTGAGAATCATTACAATCTGTTTAAGGCCTGAAAACAACTAAAAGACGCATGAGGCTGGGTTCTCTTGTTTTGTCTGAGCTCTCACCTAAGACATCGGTCTTCTGCCCTTGGGTTGAAACTTACACTATTGGCTCCATGGCACAGAGGACTCCCAACTTGGACTGAGTTCACCACCAGAGTTCCTGGGTCCCTCAGCTTGCAGATGACAGCCCACTGGATTTCCAGTCCCTATAAATGATCTGAACCATCTTTCATAAAAAAATTCATTGTTCTCTATTTATCATATTGCTTCCTTCTGACTCTCTGGAGGACTCTGGTACTGTAAAATGCTCTCTGAAACTTTGCATGCATTTTATGATGCTTTAATTCAGTCATTTCGAATTTCACCTCAGTCACACCTCAGTTATACAGGCAAGGAGAAAGAGCTTCCAGAGACTTCGGCAACACCCTTGGTCATACCAAACGGCAGGTTCCAGATCCAAGTCAGTTAGGAGTCGATACTATTATCGGCATGTGTTTATGCTTTCTTGCTTCTCAATTTTAATGTTTTGAATATTTCATGTATCTTCTTACTAGGCTTGTTCCTATTAGTGCTACTAATGTCTCCTTATAGTTTTCCCATAAAGATGTCCAATAAAAAGTGAAGAAGGACGCTAAAAAGAAATCCCACACTAGCTCTGAACTGAGTATAATAAAGGGTTATTTATTTAGGGGCAGACTCACAAATCACAGTCCTTTGCCTGAATGGGGAACCGGAACCAAATCACACCACCAGGAAGAGTGGCTGGAGGCGTGCTTCACATCAGCATTTATAGTGTAAGAGGCCACGCCCAAGTGGGCGGGTAACTTTAAGGCAGCAAAAAAGAACAGAGGAGGTGTCATTCGGCTGGATTATCGAGTCCTTTAGCTTTCCTTGCCCTGTTTGGTTCAGAAGATTGGATGTAGTGTCTTGATGTAGAAAAGTGTTCCAGATGAGTGATTGTGTGTGTGTGTGTGTGTGAGACAAATGTCTATGACATGCTACAATCACACACCACACACATGCATCGAATATTTCTTCATATATTTGTTTGCTCTATTTTCCTTAAGGACTGATCTCTGAAGGCATTGGGTCAATACTTCTTGCGTGCACTTTGTGCTTGTAGTTCCCACGTGGAAGTTTCCAGCAAGATGGGCCGCTCTTCGGTGAGCAGGCCAGGCAGACTTCAAGCAGTGTCTGCATGGAAGATAAGCCTGCTTTCCCACTGCCTTGTGTCCAAAGTCTGGTGTATTGCCTGGGAATGTAACCAGGAAACACACGGTCAGAGAATCATTCTCTCGCCTCACGTTGTTCGAAGCACTCTTAGTAATAAGTCATTTATATGTTAATGTATTCCTTCATGTTTGTTGAGATCACCCTTGGTGTGGCTCCTAAAGTTGCAGTGCAGAGGTCCCATCTAGTCACTTCCAAAAAAACAGAGGGCAGGATCTTTATTTCCCACTTGAGGACAGCTAGGAGTCATGAGAGTAGACACTGGGGTGATTACTGAGCATGTTAGTAAGTCCCCCGAGTCCGCTTCTCTCCATGTGTGCAGGCATCCTGGTTTTCAGAGCTGGGGCTCCTGACCAGCTGGCACACAGACTTCAAGAGACCCATGGATGACGAGCCTTGAGATGCACGAGGAGTCTGAAGGTCTGCATAAAATTGTATATAAACAGGGTCCACAGACTTGGAGAAGATAATTTTATATTCATTTGCTTTCTAAAATGACAAAAGTGGTATACACAGTCTCTAAAAATCTGAAATGTATCATACGAAGCATATCAAGTGGGAATTACAATTGAATGGAAATATATCGAGGAAAAATAATTCTCTTTTCTTTACCTTTCACTTCTTCCACCCTCAGGGAAGCAGACCATAATTTTATTTGACTTTAATACCGTCAGTGTGTATTTCCATATCAGAACATGTGTGCTGACCTGACTTTAAGCAACTTGATTTTGAAATCGTCATCTATTGAAAGGCTTTTCGCTAAGGCTCACAGATCAGCATGAAAGAAGCGGAGAGACTGTAGGAGCTGGAGGTGGTGGGCACCTTCAGTGAAGTGTGCTTGCTGGATGTGTCAGGACATCGTTCAGCTGAACTCACGGCGGCTGTAACTGCACACACGTGGCCTGCACAGGAAGGTTGTAGAACAGAAACAACCGTTTGATGGGGGTTTGGAGTTCCCTCTGCCTGTAATGATTTGTGTAACTGGAACAACATGAAACTTAAGAAATCAGCATTGGCACCATCAGTAAACAGACTTCATATTAGTGTGTGTGTGTGTGTGTGTGTGTGTGTGCGCGCACGTGCGCACGCATATGTGTGTCTATGTATGACTATGTGTGCGTTTGTATGTGTTGTGTTTGTTCTATGCAGTTGTACCACAGACAAATGTGAGTGGCCACTCTCAGAAGTATCTGATCCTTCCTGTTACACAGGAAGTGGGGGTTTAACCACCCCCACTTCCCTTCCTCCCTAAGCCCTGAGAGCTATTGTTTAGGTCTTCATCTCCGCATTCATCTGTGACATAAGGCATGGTGTAGAAATGGAATCATGCTGTTTGTTGAATATTGAGATTTGTTTCCCTCTAGCATGAATCTTGGCAGAGAGTTGCCAAGGTTGTTGTTGAGCGTCCTAGTGGCTCACTCTTTTCAGCACTGAGTAGCATTCCCTGGGGGAAGGAAGGCAACTCTGTGATCGGTCCTTTACCCACTGAAGGACACCCAGGCTGCTTTTAGTTTGGAGCTATTATGTACAAAGCTGCTATCAGCATTAATTGATAGGCTTTTGTTTGAACATAAGTTTACTATCTCTGCGGTAAACTCCCAACAGTTCAATTTCAGGTTGTATTTTAAGAGCCTGTAGCTTTATAATATGTGACAAAACTTTTTTTTTCCTTTTTTGTTTTTTGATTTTTATTGAGCTCTACATTTTTCTCTGCTCCTTTCCCTGCCTCTCCCCTCCCCTTCAATCCTCTCCCAAAGTCTCCATACTCAGGAGATCTTGTCTTTTTCTACTTCCCATGTAGATTAGATCTATATATGTCTCTCTTAGGGTCCTCATTGTTGTCTAGGTTCTCTGAAATTGTGATTTATGGGTTGGTTTTCTTTGCTTTATGTTTAAAAACCACTTATAAGTGAGTATATATGATATTTGTCTTTCTGGGTCTGGGATACCTCACTCAAAATGATGTTTTCTAGCTCCATCCATTTGCCTGCAAAATTCAAGCTGTTGTTATTTTTCTCTGCTGTGTAGTACTCCATTGTGTAAATATACCACATTTTCCTTATCCATTCTTCGGTCGAAGGGCAGTTAGGTTGTTTCCAGAAGTCATTAGTCTTTCATGATTTCTCAGAAGAGGTTGTGGCAGTAAGACATTTGAAACAAACTGATACACCCCAAAATTATCCTGCAACTAAGTGATCTGTTTCAAATTGTTAAGCAGGAATATTTCTCTTTTCTCATTCTTTCCACTGTTACTCATAAGCATTTCTTGCTAAAATGTGAGCAGAAGTTCTGTGATTGTATTTCTTTATTATTTGCAACCCTGGCCATAGAATTCCGAAACTCCTTCTTAGTCCTCAATTTTCTTAAGGTTTGTTACCTACAAAAAGATTCAGCCTTTTCTGTGAGGAGAAGGATACTTACTGGCTTTTTAAAACACGCACTGTTGACACTACATCTATTGATGTTGGTGTGCAGTCCTTCAATTCTCCATTCTACAGAAAGAATACAGGTTTGTTTTTTTTTCCTCTGAGTTGTCATCATTGGTACCCTATTACGTGGCTCACCTAGGAAAATTAAGACATTAAAGGTTCATTTACAAATAAAACACAGAAGAAGCAGAACGTGAGGCTGGTACTTTGGGCTTAAAACACTATGCCAATGGTGGATCCCTCGTCAATCTTTTCTTTGATTAAAACACTATCCCAATGGGTTATCCCTTGCCAGTCCCTTCTTCTTTGACTCAGTTTCTTGTTTCAGCTAGCAAGATGTCTCCCCTTTGATGTTAGGATCTGGCAACTGTCATGACAGGTAGACTCCTCTCAGTTCACTGCCCCAGTTTCCCTCAGATCTCCTTCCCACAGTCCCGGCCCAGTCTCAAGGCTGGTTCTTGACACCTCTGCTGGTTTTGCTCGGCCTTGGCTGGCAGAGAGAGTCTAATGACTGAAGGAGCAGCACAGGGTCTTCGCCATTTCTCAGGTTTTCTCTCCTCTTTAGCTGCTGTGCATGAAGCAATCGTCTGTTACACTGGGCACTTGTGTGCACTTCCGCTATTGCTACTGATGCCGTCTGTAGACCCTTAGCCAACAGCAGGCCTCTGGGAAGTTTCCCTCTGGGAACGGCTGCCATGCACAGGCCCCCGGTGTGTGCTGAACTCTTCAGCTGCCCTCAGCTGACGCGCTGATATCTTTCGAGAGAACCTTCTTTTCTTTTAACTGACATTTTAAAAATAAAATTAATTCCAGAACTGAATTATGTTACAAGATGTCTTGATCTTGCTTTTTTAGCTGTAAAAATTTAACCTGTAATTTGCACATTGATGCTTAAAACATTTTTGATGGTGATGAAAAATCTAGAATATTCTATTATATTAAAATACTTATGTATATGGGCTGGAGAGATGCCTCTGGGTTAAGAGTCCTTGCTTTTACAGAAGACCTGAGTTAGGTTCCCAGCACTGGTTGGATGGCTCACTGCTGACTGAAACTTCAAGTATCTTCTTCTAGACTTTGTGGTCACAACACATGCACCTACATACCCAAAAATAACAAAATAAAATACTCAGGAATATTCAATGAAAAGAAGCTAGGTTATAAATAGTACATATTAGAGAAACCAACTTTGGTGTACATATATATCTAGTTTAAAGGGAAATTAAGTCATATATAACTATTTATTTTTTAGATTGATCATACTATCAAACGCAGAAAATAGATAAAAGGTTTTAAACCAGATGTTAATCATTGTCTTTGTTTTTTGACTTTCCCATATTTTTTGATTTTTTCTCTCTCTACACATTTTTAAATAACCATTCAGAATGTTTTTAAAAATCAGTCACAGACTGTATACTTTCTCTGTTCCTGTTCATCCTAAAAATGTACCGTGCAACCTATTATTACAGTAATCTTAATAACGGTGGCCTTAGTTGGGAGCCGGGAAGGAATTCTGTGCAGTACTTCCCCTTCCCCCGGCGTCCTGGAGAAGCTGCTCTGAGGCTAGCCTTCTGTTGCAGCTCTCTTTCCAGTGATGTCTGACAGCGGTTTCATGTGTTTCTCTCCCGGCTCTACGCATGCTCTACCAGCTCTGTGTTCGTAGGAAGACAATGCACGCGAGCTGGTAGGAGAGCCGCTGTCCTCCATGTCTATTACCTGTAGGAGTCTCAGAAATCTCCGGTCTCATGTCCTGGAATAGCCCAGTCAGGGTGTATAACTCACCAGATAGTCTCTTTAAGCCATCTCTTTATCTCTCACCTTTTAGAAATTCAGGTTTTCGTACAAGTGAAAAGAACTGTGGGTAAACAAGGTTCGGTTTTTACTCCTTGTATACGATCCGTAGATTCCTGAGTTCTTGTGTGAATGAAAGCTGTCTCCCCTGGCCCGCCTGACTCTCTCTGTGCCATTCATCCGGGTACACCTCTGTCTTTTGTTCTGGTGTAGCAGTGGCCATGTGAGGCAGTACTTGTCTGAGTCTAACAGATGAGGTATACTTGAGGATTGTGGGGTTTAGGACAGTGTGCTACTGTGTGTGTTGAGGAAGAGGTTTATATGTGGATACAAATTATGTTTTTAAAAATCACCGTCAGTGGGAAACTTGCTAGACTTGAAGTACATGGAACTTTCAATTAAAAAACAAAGTCTTAAGTCATAGTTTTCTGAGGGATCAAGATAACAATTCATTAAACTAACAGTTTAATCAAGGAGCAGGTGATGGTGGGGGTCCTCTGTGTGGGACACAGAAAAAATCCCTAAGAGGTTTAGAGCTCGGAATCTGGGGCTCAGAGTGTCCCCAGTCGTCCTGGCTTCACAGTCAGGCGCTTTCCTTGGAGTTTTCGTAGACTGTGGAAGGGATGCTAAGACAGCTGTTCCCAGCTGTGTGAGGAGCTCTCTCACCTCACCTCAATAGGCGGGTGTGGAGCAGCTGCGGGATAACAAGATCTTAAGGGATGGATGGGCCATCCCTCCAGCCCCAGAGAGTACCAGTGGCTATTTCTGGCTTCTCTGCTCGAGATCACTGAAGTGGAGACAAAATGGCTGTAGGCATACACAGTGATATTTGGGTAAACCAGGCGGGTAGCTAGTGGCAGTTGGGAGGGTCATAAAATGTTTTCATTTTCCACTTTTTCTTCCAAATATGAGGTGCCATGTTGTAAGAAGAGCCTTGCAAATCCACCTTCCACTTTTCTTGAACAACAGAATTGTCACTGATAACCCACCTGGCAATCAATAATGTAGGCGCAAACAGAAAATAAGCAAACGTAGACTGATGGCCCCTTTGAGTTTTCATGGCCAGAAAACAGAAGTTCCTTCAGGCGACCTCTCGGGATGCATCTGAGAACTTCCAGTACCTTAGAGCTCCAATTCTCCCCTGGGTACAGCAGATGGCGAAGGCTTTGCAGCCACTGAAGGACATTTATTGAATTTTGGTGGGCAGACAAATGATGTACTAATGTAGTAAAAGTACTAATTGAAAAAATTCTCATTTTTGTAAAGTATTGTCATTCATTTCAGTGATGAAAGTGAAGTATGTTTAATACAAAATATTGAAAAAACAAAAGAAAAAGCATCTCTGAATTGTAATGTAACTATCTGATGACAATTGTTGTTAATATCTTGGCCTACAGTTTTTCACACTGCTGCATACACAGTTGCAAACTGCTGTACATACATACAGTTTTATAATGACAGGATAATCACATTTAAACAGTTTAATAATCTGTGACTTTCACTTGACTATGCCGTCATAATTTTATGTAAAACATATTGAGCATATGCAAATATCTTTAAACGGTATATGTAAATATATGTCTTTAAAGGTTTGTGCATTGGAGAGTCGTGCCGCCGAGGCCAGAGAAGGGTGCTCGATCTGGAGCTGGGGTGGCAGGTGCTGTGAGCTTCCTGACGACCTCAGGTCCTTTCATCTGCTGAGCGAGCCCTATCTCCAGCCCTCAGCTCTCAGCGTTTGAACACCCACACAGCACCTAGTTACAAAGGTTTTTCATGACTTGGCCATTTTCTATTGCTTGACTTTTAGTTTGTTTCTACAATTTTGCTTTTAAAACAAATGTCTGCGATGAATTCTTTGGCAGTGTTTTTGTTTTGTATTTGATTAATTACATTAAGAAATAGTTTTTCTCATGTAAGCTAATATTACAGTCAAACTTTTCACTAAGGATGTAAAATCAGTTCTCTCCATCAGTAGTGTGCAGAAATGACTTTTCTCGGAGGTTCTGGCTAGAATTAGGTTTTGGATTTTTGTAAAAGCTCTATTAATCTGCTGAATTGAAAGATTACTAATTTTCTATTCTGATTTACATGTATTGTTTATAGTATTTAATAACTTTTGTGTGTCAACTTGTATATAATCCATATTGTTTTTAAACAGATTTAATTTACTTTGTGTGTGGGTGTTTTGTCTCTGTGTCTATCTACGCACCATGGCAACCTTGCAGAAGCTAGAAGAGGACGTCAGATCTCGGGGACTGGATCGACGGATGGTGTCAACCATTATGTGGGTGCTAGGAATCAAACCTGGGCCCTCTGGAAGCACAACTGTGGCTCTTAACTACTGAGCCACCTCTCCAGCCCCCTCATCCGTATTCTTTACACTATTATCGGCTTCTCTATAATGTTTGCTTGTTTTTTCCTATGTGAACATTTAAATCTCCTTTACTCAATTTTAAGTTTCTTATGTATTAAGCTTAATGATACTTTTTTCTTTTCTATTATTATTATTTTTGAAGGAAAAAAACTATCTTTCTTCATTTTACAGAGCAATCCCAGTTCCCATTTCCTCCCCTTCTCCCATTCCCTCTACCTCCCCCACCATCCACTCCCCAGAGAGGGTAAGGTCACATTGCTCTGAGGAAGGACCAAGGCTCTTCACTACATCCAGACTGAGCAAGGTTTCCATCCAAAGAGAATGGGTTCCAAAAAGCCAGTACAAGCAGCAGGGATAAATCCTGGTGCCACTGCCAATGGCCCCACAGTCTGCTCCAGCCATACAACTGTCACCCACATTCAGAGGGTCTAGCTTGATCCTATGCTTGTTCCTTCCCAGTCCAGCTGGAGTTGGTGAGTCCCCATTAGCTCAGTCAGGTAGACTGTTTCAGTGGGTGTCCCCATCATGGTCTTGACCTCTTTGCTCATATTCTCACTCCTCCCACTCTTCAACTGGACTTTGGGAGCTTAGCCCAGTGCTCCAATGCAGGTCTCTTCCCTGTCTCTGTCAGTTGCTGGATGAAGGTTCTATGGTGGCATTTAAGATAGTCATCAATCTGACTACGGGGCAAGGCCAGTTTGGACACCCTCTCCACTATTTCTTAGGGTCTGATTCCTGGGAATTTCTCTAGTGCCAGGTTTCTTGCCAGTCCCATAATGGCTCCCTCAAGCAAGGTAATTCTTTCCTTGTTCTCCATCTCTGTCCTTCCCCCATCTTGACTAACCCATTCAACCAAGTTCTCTTCCCTTCTCCCCTTTCTTCCCTCCTCTTCCACTTCCACCCTCCCTTCTCCCTCCATCCCTATGCTCCAAATTTTGACAGATTTTGTCTATTTCCCCTTCCCAGGGGGATGTATATAGGACTGATCTCCAAAATATTATATATAAAGAATTCAAGAAATTAGACAACAAAATATCAAATAATCTAAATAAGAAATAGGGTACAGATCTAAAAAGAAAATTCTCAGCAGAAGAATCTCAAATGGCTGAAAGACACTATTAAGGAAATGTTCACTATCCTTAGCCATCAGGGAAATGAAAATCAAAATGACTCTGAGATACTATCTTAGACTTGTCAGAATGTCTAAGATAAATGCTGGAAAGGATGTGGAGTAAGAGGAACACTCCTCCATTGCTGGTGGAAATGCAAACTTGTAAGAAGCACTCTGGAAATCAGTATGGTGGTTTCTCAGAAAATTGGGAATTAACCTGTGTCAGGACTCAGCAATATCACTCTTGGGCATATACCCAAAGGAGGCTTAATCATAATACAAGAACATTTGTTTGTTTATGTTCATAGAAACATTATTCCTAAGAGCCAGAATGCGGAAGCAACCTGATGTCCCTCAACTGAAGAATGGATAAAGAAAATGTGGTACATTTACACAATGGAGTACTACTCGACAGTATAAAACCATGACATCTTGAAATTTGCATGCAAATGGGTGAAGCTAAGAAATAACCATCCTGAGTGAAGTAACCCAGAAAGATGAACATGGTATGTAGTCACTCATAAGTGGACACTAGCTGTAAAGCAAAGGATAATGAGCCTATAGACCATAACCCCAGAGAAGCTAGGTAACAAGGAGAACTCTAAGAGAGACATACATGGATCCTCGTGGGAAGGGGAAACAGATAAGACCTCCTGAGAAAATCAGGAGGTGGGGGAGAAGGGAGGGTGGAAGGGGAGGGGGAGGTGAGAAAGGGAGAGAGAAGGAGGACATGAGGGAACAGGATGCTCAAGAAGGGGGAAGGACAGAGAGAGAGAGAAAGGAAAGAGATACCTTGATTGAGGGAGCCATCAAAGGGTTAGCAAGAAACATGGCACTAGAGAAATTCCCAGGGGTCTACAAGGATGATCCCAGCTAAGACTCTAAGCAGCTGAGGAGAGGATGTTTGAATTGGCCTCCCCTGTAATCAGATTGGTGACTTCTTTAATTGTCATCATAGAAACTTTATCCGGCAACTGATGGACGCAGATGCAGAGATCTACAGGGAAGCACTGGGCCGAGCTAACGGAGACCTGTCCAAGAGAGCGAGGACCAACAATGTGATCAAAGGAGCCAAGAACGTGATGGTGACACTCACAGAATAGTTGACCTGAACTAGTGAGAGCTCTGACTCTGGACTGGTGTGGGGGAACCTATATAGGACTAAACTAGGTCAACTGAATGTGGGGGACAGGTGTGAGGCTTGGACAGTCTGTGGGGCCACTGGCAGTGAGACCAGGATTTATCCTTAGATCTTGAACTGGCATCTTGGAGCACATTCTCTATGGAGGGATAACTTGCTCAGCCTAGATATAGTGGGGAGGGCCTTGGTCCTGCCTCAAAGTGAAGTGTCAGGCTTTGTTGACTCCCGCCTTACCCTTTCTGAGGAGTGGATGGAGGGGCGGGGCGAAGTGAAGGCAGAAAAAACAGGAGGAGGGGAGGGATAGCTATGTAAAGTGAGAAAATACTGTATTAAAAAGTTCTTAATTAAAAAAAAGAAAAAAGTGATAAAGGAGGGGAAATGACCAGAGGTGGGAGGAGAGCTAGGGGAGACAGGCCGAGTGTAATCAAGATATGCACACGTATACACACATCTTACATGGGAAGTATTATTTCCATTCCTTCTCCAAATGATGTGCAATCATACTTACCCATCTAGGCCTCCATTTGTTCTGTTTGATATAATTCCTAGGTGTGACTTCATTCGTTTTCTTTATATTTTCTTTCTTTTCTTCTTCTTCTTTTTTTTTTTTTTGGTTTTTCGAGACAGGGTTTCTCTGTGGCTTTGGAGCCTGTCCTGGAACTAGCTCTTGTAGACCAGGCTGGGCTTGAACTCACAGAGATCCGCCCGCCTCTGCCTCCCAAGTGCTGGGATTAAAGGCGTGCGCCACCACCGCCCAGCTCCTTATATTTTCTTTTAATATTTTTCTTATTTTAATCTTGAAGTAGGGTATTTCATGTGATCAAGAGCAAGTTAGGAATTTAGTACTTCTCTTTCATGTTCTCCATCATCACTCATCGAATTTTCTATTTTTCATTATTATTTAGAGGTGTTTTCATAAGTTTATGTATTTTGATACATACTGAGTTATGACTGGGTTTACTTACCTATGAACCCACAGTCTCTTTTTGAAAGACTAAGTACCATGACCTTTCAAAAATAATCTCAGAATTCACTGGGTAACTGGAATACACTCCATTTGTTTTTAGTTTTGTGCCACATCATATTTCCAAGGATATGATGAGCATATCATAGGGTTAAGGTCACGTGATGCTTAATATAACCTCAACACTTACAATAATGTAAACACAGGCAAGTATCCTTGATGTCCCTAAAAGGACCCATGCGTTGATTTCTCCCTCTGCAAAAGGAAAAAGCAATACTTACATCACAGAGTCGTCAACAACAAAATGAGGAGTTAAAGTGGTCTCTATAGGGTCTGGAGACAGAGTGTTCCCCCAAAGAATCTCAGCTCCTAATGTGCAGAAGCTTATGTATGACTTGATCCCTTTCATCCCATCGTCCATAACTTCAGTGGAGTGATTATAGACATGAAAGATCATTCCTTAAGGATAAGATGATGTTTGCATCCCAACCCTTGTCTCTCAGAGGTCTGTCAGTGTAGGGCTGACGAAGCAGATATGGGGTATGGGAAGGGAGACTCGCTGCAAGACAACAGTGACCTGGTGCAGCCATTAGTTCTCAGTTTTGTCGTCTTGTTGCTATGGAGTCGATTCAGATTTCAAACACCAAGTCACACTTACCAAACATACGGTCAGAATGTTGCTTGACCAGAGAAGACAGGCAGCCCTAGCTATAAGGGCTTACTCTGCGATTATATGCTCTATCTAGACCTTTCTTTGGTTGGCCACTTTGTAACAACGTTAAATTCTCACTTTGAACTGTTTTATCTCTACCAACCACGATGATGACTAGATTTTCCAAATTAAATTGGCGATACACATTGTGGGTATACAAATGAGTTGCTTCTCCCCTGGTACCTCTCCCTGATTGGGGTCTGACTCGCCTAATTTGTTTGTGAGTCTGGATTCCTCCAGATTGAAGACTTTCCTTTAGTGTGCACATAGAAGTGTGCACATTAGACAGTGACTTTTAAATGTAGCCAAAAGGAATTGTGTGCTGTCTTCCTAGCTCTATTTTTCTGGGGTGACATAAGACAAGGCAGTCATAGTTTACACATTTAATGTTATCCATATATAAATATTATGTAGTACAATAAATAACAGGCTTTATTGCTCTAAACTGCTCCTATAAAGACACGCCCAGTACTGAGACATTACCTATATATAATTTTATCACCCACTCTTCATTATAATGCCTTTGTGTTCTGTCATTGTTATCAAAGGCAGGCAGTATTTACTGGGCATCTATTGGGTGTGTGACATTGGGAGTGGTGCCGCTAAGGGCGCTCATTTAGAATGAAGCATTACGAGAGAGGAAGAAGACTATTTTTCTCTGTAGTCCCCCACTTTACCTTTTCTGTGGTTTAGGTCAGTAGCTCAGTCAAATTCTTCTTAATGTCCTGTCAGTTCTTTTGAGCGTCCCAGCAAATGTGAGTGTACTCATTATGTGTTTTCAGATGGGGTCGTATGGGCAACAGGATGTGACATGAATTCTATTTGTTCTTGATAATAAAGACTCTGAGTCAGATATTAGGGGCTGAAAGCTGAGAGATCAGAGAAGCAGTGTCGCCAGCTACTAGAGAGATCTTTTACCTCTTCCAGTGCTCAGACTTAAGGGGCGACCCTGTCTCTGCCAGTCCCCAGGCTGCATTTTCAGACTGACTGCTTCAAACTGCCCTGTGCTCTTGTCCCCTTCTGCCTTAAATTCCTCCCGCTGCCCAGCATATCTCTTCCTGTCTCTACCTCCCTAGTGATGGGATTACATGTGTGGGACTCCCAAATACTGGGATTAAAGGTATGTGCCACCACCACCTCACCTCTAGGGGCTCAGCTTCATTTGTGAAAACACAAAATATCACTACAATATGAGCTCCAGGCATATTTGCAAATGTGATGCATTTAAATTGTAACACCAAGCAAGAGCAAGAAATCTCTGCAACTTGTAACACTGACCCGATGGTGGAATGCGTTCTGAAAAGGGGGAAATGCCGTGTGTGTGCTTTGTGTGGACTTAGTTGGCGTAAAAGTTCTGCTTTCACCTCAATAATAATGCCATTGTACTTAATATGATTTGTAAATATTTATAGACTCATCTTCCAAAATAACTCAGCTGCGGTGGTTTGAACAGGAATGGGCTCCATGGACTCATGTCTTTGAATACTTGGCCCATAGATAGTGACATTATGGGAGAGAGGGCATTGTTGGAGTAGGTGTGGCCTTGTTGGAAGAAGTGTGTCACTGTGGAGGCGGGCCAGTGTGACATAGGCTCCTTCTGGTACCATGTCTGCCTGCATGCCGCCATGTCCAACCATGATGATAATGGACTAAACTTAGGAAACTGTAAGCCATGACTAAATAAATGTTTTCCTTTATAGGAATTGCTGTGGTCATGGTGTCTCTTCACAGCAATGGGAACCCTAACTGAGATAGAAATTGGCACCAGGGACTGGGGTATAGGCTCGACCATGCTTTTGTGTGGAGGAATGTGGACTTTGGGAATTTGTATTAAAAAACAAGTAAGCATTTTAAGTGAGGCTTGACGGGCCATGTCAGTAGACACGCGGAAGACAGTGGTGCTGAGGGTAGTGTGAACTGATGGGGCCTGCCTGGCTTGGGAGATTTCAGAGGAGAATTTTATTTTGTTGCCTAGAGATGATTCTTGAGGTATTTGTTGAAAAATGTGGCTGTTTTTCCCCATGTCTGAAGAGTCTACCTGAGGCTGAAGAGATTTGGATTAATTGATTGGCAGAGGAAATCTCAGCTCCTTCTCTGGTACCATGTCTGCCTGTATGCCGCCATGTCCCACCATGATGACAGTGGACTAAACCTCTGAAACTGTAAGTCGCCCACAATTGCATGTTTTCCTTTAGAAGAGTTGCCATGGTTACAGTGTCTCTTCACAGCAATAAAAACCCTAAGACACCAACTTACCTCATTATGTATGAAATACTAGGATTTCTAGGGATTACTTTGTGCTTTTCTCCGGGATCCTTTTTGTTTCTTTATTTTTCAAAAAATATTTTTATATTTATTTGTTAGTGTACATGTGAACACCAGGGCAGTGTGTCTGTGTGTGTGAGCTTGTGTATGTGTGTGAGCATGTATATGTGTGTGTGTGAGTGTGTATATGTGCGCGCGCTCGTGTGTGTGTGTGTGAGCATGTATACCACAACATGCATGTGGAAATCACAGGACAACTTGCAGGCTTTTCCTTCTACCACATGGGTGTATATGTGTGTGTGTGAGCGGGTGTATGTGTACATGCACGCGTGTGTGTATGTGTGTGTGTGTGAGCGTGTATACCACAACATGCATGTGGAAATCACAGGACAACTTGCAGGCTTTTCCTTCTACCACATGGGTGTGTATGTGTGTGTGTGAGTGGGTGTATGTGTGCATGCACACGTGTGTGTATGTGTGTGTGTGTGAGCGTGTATACCACAACATACACGTGAAAGTTACAGGACAACTTGCAGGCTTTTCCTCCTACCACGTGGGTTCTATAGATCAGACTCAGGTCTGCAGGCTGGAGGGCAAGCCCGTTCATCAGGTGAGCCATCTTGCTGACCCTCACTTCTCATTTTCTACATAAACATGTAACAAAACTGTAGCCTGCTAAAGTAGACACCTTTGTTTCCTTCTCAACTACAGACGTTACAAGCCTTAAATTTAGTGATACAGCACTTTCAGAGAGCTAAAACATTCTTTAACTTTCTTTTTATTTCTTCTTTGTATTTTTTAGATCATGTGTCTTGATCCCATTTCTTTCCCTGTCTCTTCATATCCTCCCTCTGCCCTTGTAAATCCCCCCCAATAAAATAAAATTTAAGAGAAAAGAAAAAAAAGGCAAAATCTCACCATGGAGGCTGTAGTGTGGCCCAGTGAGTCGTGCAGTCAACCCTGTTGTCCATACATCTTTACTTGCAAGTGTTCATTGGAAAGAGTCATGGGTTTGGCTCGAGTCCTCTGCTTTCTGAAACTGTTGATGCTGGGCTCTCACTGGGACTCTCCTTGGTTATCCTGTTGTTGCCTTGTGTCATGGAGATTCTGCAGTGTCTGGAGGACGGGTCTTCATGTGCTCCGGCAGGTCACAGATGTGACATATGTATAATAATATTGTATCAGTAAAAGACTGGTGCGCGATTTCTGTGTATAGAATCCTTCTCTCTACACAGAACAGAAGCAACCATGGTGTTACTTAGCATGATGTTTCCTGTTTCCTGTGTATGTCTTGTTTACAGAGCCGCTGTTGCTCTGCTGGGGGAAATATACTGAGGACTGTGCTACCTCGGCAGACCTCAGGTGGTATTCCACTTCAGCTCCGCTTATTGGCTCAGAAATGAGTGTGAATGACACACCCTCACCGCTGAAGGGGGTGCTGTGCCACTGGAATTGCAGCCAGGAAACAGCCATGCAAGTTATATCAACAGAGAGAGGTTAGCATTACGGAACATTAATTTATATAAATTTCCCACAAAGCAGGTAAGAGGGAAATGATTTAAAATCAAGCAAATTACATGATAGATACCATGGAAATGCACCAGGGAGCAGCTACCACCCCCTCAGCTGGGGAGACAAAAAAAAAAAGGTGGCAGCGATTAAGACGAAGAAGATTGGCATGAGGGGCAGCCTTCTGCAGAGGGGCCTGGGCTCTCTGAGGGACAGCACAGTGGGCTGACTCTATCAGAGAAACTACAGCTTTGGAGAGTTATGAAAACTGATGTGGTAAGTGGGAAGGACCTGTCGCGTCCACAGCTAAGAAACAGTCCCACGGAGAAGCTGAATAGACAGTAAGGAGGGCCAACCTCTTCTCCCTTCTCCAGCTTGCCGTCTTTCTCTGGTGTTCCAGTTGTCAGAGTCCAACGCAGAGCTACCAGCAACGTTGAAATGCGGTCTGGAGAGTCGAGCCCCACACGGAGCGGCAGAGAATGGGCATTTCAAACTGAGAAGCAATCGCTAGCTCAGAGCCACTTTCCCTATCCCTGCAATTGGTTATCATTAATAATCACACCGCAGCTTATGTAAAGAATGTAGTTCAGTGACCTACCCATATTGGAGGGCTAACCTCGTCAGGTTTGTCCGTTGTCTTCCAGTTCTGTTTTTATAATCTACCGGTCAGGTGTAGTTGTTGAAGGTGAACACTTCTTCCACCTTTGGTCTGGCTCCTTCCTTTAATCTCTAACTGAAGCCCAGGAGCACTATGGAGAGGTTAGCAGTGTTGGCTCTGAAATTAGCTAATAATCAATTATGAACCATAGGCAAATTAATTAAGTTCTTTATGTTACAGTTTATATTTCATGAGATAGCACTACAATTCTTAATTCACACATACTGATATGCATTTAGCTGTATACCTGTTATCATCATCATCATCATCATCCTCATTGTTACCACCACCCCCAAAACCACCTCCACCACTCTCTTCATTTAATTACTATGGAGAGCTAAGAACAAAATGACTTCAACATTTAACCTCTGAGAAGCCAGCATTCTCCAAAAATCACAAGGAATTTCCTTGGCTCTCTGAAGCTCAATGGTTGTAATGAAAAGCAGACACAATTCTATATCATCATTGGTGCTCTCCCCCAGTTTCAGCCCCTTTAGTGTCCCCATTTTTCTAATCTCTGAACTGATTCTTAGAGAAGGCAGCATTACCAATCTGGTCTTTCATTAGGGGGTCTGCTGGCTTCTGAAGCCTCTTGCGAGTTCCCGTGAGTCAGGGGTGTGTTTGTGAAAGGAATGGAAGGAATTCAAGAAACCATCATCCTGCTCTCAGGAACTCTGGGGTTCTGAAGCATTCCTGGCTCCCGCTAGCTCAGGGATAGGAAGATTGTCACTAGAAATTCAGAGTGAGCGTTCCGCATGGTAATGTGGTACATCATTGCTGGATCCCGAGGCAAGCTGGGGACATCCTGGATCTTATGCATTATGCATGAGAGGCTGTAAGAAATAAAAGATCAATCATCTTCTCCCCCAGATAACATCGATCATTTGCTACACATTATTTGGCTGGTCTCTGTGCAGATTTATTTTCTCCAATGAGAACAAGATGCAGATTGCCTGTTTTCTTAATGAGCAATGACATCAATCTAGCCAAATCTACCTAATGTATTGGATGGCTCTCTCTCTCTCTCTCTCTCTCTCTCTCTCTCTCTCTCTCTCTCTCTCTCTCCTGCTTTTGCTGTCACTCACTCTCACCCTGTTTCCCTTCCCCTGTCCTTTCTTTTCTCTTTTCCTCCCCTTTCCTCCTGCCCCTCTCCATCCGCCTTTCCCTCCCTCCCCTCCTCTCCTCTCCCTTTCTCTTGTCACCTCCTTCTGTCATGGTTAGAAGGAACATGGACAGCTTCTGAAGAGAGTGCCAGCTCTTGTGAGGGTGGTGACAGAGTGGGAAAATTGGGTCTAATTCGAGGTGATGAAAAGTCTCTTTCTTTACTTTTTTCCCTTTTTAATGTAAAACAGTGCTTCGCTCTTCATTTTTCCAGATGGCTTGCTCTGAGAAGTTGATCTACAGCAAAGGCCAAGTGAAAAGTCACCAAGAAACAGGGAAGGGGGAAGATGGCGTGCAGAATGCATGAATAGGTAATGATCCTAGGGCACTGCACAGGCAGCAGGAGCGCGGGCACTGGGGGAGCCATAGCTGCCAATCAGAGAACATCACTCCCAGCATGCCACAGTCAATGCAGAGACTTTTAACGGCCATGCAACCCCTAACTTGTGTCCTTTGAGACTAGCTTGAAGCCTTTCGTCTACTGGCAGTGTTCTTACGGTGGCCTCGAATGGGCAGCCTCTGCATCTCGGAAGGAATGGCATGATTTAGGTCCCTGAGAGGAGAGCATGCTATCCCGTCCCCTAATTAGATGCACACCTGCTCGTTAAGGGAGGCGGGGTCTTTAAACATTGACCGGTTGAAGTTGGGCAATCAGAGGCTGTCGGAACATGTTCTATGTGGTAGTTCTCGGCACAAGCATTTGCACTGCAGGCTCAGGTCCAGGGAAACACGGCCTAACCTCGGGCAGTGGGCAGAGCAAGGGGGCTCTCACCTTTGCTAACTTTATGTGTCATCTTAGTTGAGGTTAGACCTTGAGGCCTTCCTGAACCAAACCACATTCCTCATTCCAGGTCTTGGTTAGGACTAGGTTCTAAGAGGCCTAACACAGCCTCGTGCTTTGTTCTCCAAACCGTTCACGGTTTGGGAGCTGTGGAATCTTCAGGAGCTGGGGCCGGCTGGTGGTCAGGGCTCTGGTAGATGTAGCCCAGTGCCTGACTCCTGCATCTTTTTCTGTTCATTGGTTCACTACGATGTGAGTAGCTTCTACCGGCAGCGTGTTGGGGCTGCTATGATCATCTGTGCTACGCTGCCTGGCCTTCACTGTCGCTGTGATGGCCCAGGACTTCCAAAGCTGGGAGCCTGAAGCTCCTCCGCAAGTTGTTTGGTCAGATACTTTGGTCACAATGACATAAAGGTGACACCACACTGCGGAATCTTTATGGGATGGGGCTTCAGCGGCAGAAGTAGGTCACTGGGGGCACGACTTTGGTGGTTATAGTCCAAACCCTCGTTGCAACCCCCTTTTCTGCTTCATTCTGAGATCAGCCTCTCACTTGGGGAGCTCAAGCATAAGTCTGTGCTAATGATACTTCTTTATCATTGATTCCTAAATCATATTCTGTTCTTTTCCCCAAGTATAGAGCCTTACATTGCAAATATTAAAGTCATCTCAGTATATTTAGGTCATTTCTCTAAGCTCTCAAGGTCTCTTCAAATCTTAAGAACAGCAGCTTCTAATGCACAGCAACAAAACCCCAAAGTTCTGACAGCTCTGACACATTCAGCAAAGATGTGTTCCTTGGTGTCCGTGCTGCGTTTATTTTCATCTTTGTCAATTCGTGGAGCATAATAGTACCCAAATGTGCCTTTAGAAGGCACCCTTGTCTGGGCAAGGGCTGTGCTCTTTGTTCTGGCACATGTTACCTATTACAGAGCTCTCTGTGCACCTGGAGCTCTCGATAAACAGTAACAACCCTGGAGCATGTCTCACCGTGGGTCCTTTCAGGCAGGGTGTTAGCTTTCGGTATAGAGCATCCTCGTGACGATTGGAGCTGGTATCAGAGATGCTGGTTTCTGCACCTGTCTCACCTGGAGCCTCTTTGCTGCTTTTGCACTGCCGTACGAGCCAATGCTGGGCAATCACATCTGGGCTGGCAGACGATGCTTGTCTGAACGAATGTTAGATTCTGACTCCTCCCTCGTTTCCCTGTCTCAGAGCTGGAAGCCCTCCCCACTCTGACTGCTAAAGTGTGAATCAGACCATTGCCAGTGGATCAAAGCCAGATTGGGGGAAGCTAAGAAGTGGGAGAGGGTAATTGATTGCTTTTCTTTTTTAGTAAAATCAATTAGTAAAAGTCCAATATTCACATATTTTAGAAGAAGATACTTTGATGTTGGTCCGGAGAGGATAAGGAGGGAGTTTCATCTTTGTTTTGTGAGCTTGTAAAGGAATTGTTTAAATATATCCAACCAGCATGATATCATCTGCAAAGTAGAAAGAAGGAATCCTGGTCTGCACCAATGGATTTGAAAACAAAGGTGTCTGCTTTGATTGAATAGATTACCAGCATCCCCTCAATTGATACTTTTTGCAAGAATTAAAGTGGATGGTAATTAGGGCATAGTGGTTCAGGCCTGGAATCCCAGTGTTCTGCAGTGTCAGCCTGAGGAACAGAAACTCATTTTCATCTTTGGCTACATAGAGTTTCAGGCTAGCCTAGGAGACATAGGAATACCTCAGGAAGTTTCCGGTGGCTCTCGAAGCCTCATTTGAAAAACACTTAAGTCACACTGTTGAATAACTGTCTCCCGAGGAAAGACCACTTTTTACCAAGCTTCTCAGTCCAGATTATCTGCTCCAGTCTCATGTTTTCTGGATATTTTTGACAAGCCCAAACCCATTCTTAATAATGATTCTACTTTTTATCCAATGGTCTCTCTCAGCTGTCCTCTGTTTTGCTTTGAAAATCGTAAGTTCCATTTCATGCACTTATTTATAAACTAGTCAGGTGACAAGTTGTGTCAGGAAGATTGACTGAGGTGTCACACACACCTGGAACTGGATCACCTATATGCTCACACATCCTTGGTTCAAAAACTAGCCTTATTTCAAAATTTACTTTAAATTCTGCCTAAATCTCCAACTAATTTCAAATCAAGCCAGTTCAGGGCACTGAGTTTTGGTCAAGATATATGCAATCAAAGCTAAGCATTGTAGTTCACACCTACAAATCTGCTACTCAGGAGGATGAGACAGGGGAATTGCTGTGAGTTTAAGGCTGGTATGAGCTACCAGTCCAGCATATAGCACAGGCCATTCTCTGGAGAAGTAAAGTATACAATGGGCTCAGTAGTGACCTCTGCTTGGGCTCTGTTGGCTTCTTCTTTCCCCTTC
Organism: Dicrostonyx torquatus; assembly: GCA_028555095.1. Lineage (NCBI taxonomy): Eukaryota > Metazoa > Chordata > Mammalia > Rodentia > Cricetidae > Dicrostonyx > Dicrostonyx torquatus. The sequence goes on from JAQHUG010000131.1 coordinate 359,877, forward strand.
TTTATTCCAGTCTAACTTTGTAATTATGGCGGAAGGGGATATGGAGCAAAGTCACTGAGTTTTCTGCTGATGTCCTTGCTGAGTGTTCTTTTTTATTTTTTTTAGTACACTTTTATTATTGTTATGTACACATGTACAACTATACAAATACAATCTACTGAGCCCACTTTTGTCATTCGTGTGCATATAGTTTCTGGGGGCAACTAATGACTACTAAGAAAGAGAACTAACCCCTCCTAGACATGAACCCCCATATTAGGTATGCAATACAAGGTAGTCAGCCCTAGACCATTTCGTGTCCTGAGGAATCGTCCAACAAAGCAACCACCTGTTTCCACACATCATGGTTATCATTTCCAGCTATACTGTCCGGATTCCACTGGTTTCTTGCTCTGAACTCATGGGGTGTTGCTTTGTCCTGATGGCTCCCTTGGGGGAGGGGTGAGAAGGTGTGCCATCAAGGACATAGACACAAGGAGTCAGGTAAAAGGGCTACAGCAGACTCATTTATTCAGCAATGGGGAGAGGCTTATAGACCCTCCTCCCAGCACCCAGGCTGCTCTGCAATTCATTGACATTGTGTTGTCGCCCCTCATTGGCTCATTGACATCGTGTTGTTGCCCCTCATTGGCTAGGTACTATCAGGACCTCTGACAGCGCCTGTTGCTAGGCCCTCAGGCAGATTCCGGGTTGGCTATCTCTTGGCCTTGTAGGCCTTATCTTCCTCTGCAGCCCTCTATACCTGACTTGTGGTGGCAATGGTAGTTGGAACCACTTCTCATGTCTGTGCACTCGTAGCCCACATTTCTCCACATCCCTTTTTCCTTCAAGCCTGGTGGGGCTGGGTCTGTTTCCAAGAATTGTCACTTCCTTCTGAATCTGAGGGATGTTTTGGTTTCATTTGTTCCTTCCCTTCACAAACATCACAGAAGGATGCTCTAGTAATGTCTCTCAAGGGCAGAGTTTGGCCAGAAGTCAAAAAGTAAAGAGACCTCTGTACATTATCTCAATGTGTTTTTATCTTCGTTGGTTTCTGTCCCTCACAATGCTTCTTCGGGCTGTGGGGGCAAGGCAGAAGCTGGCACATGTGCTTTGTGACTGACCCGGGGCTTCTTTCTCATAGCTAAGCTCTTTTACCTCCCAGTTGGATTTAGAGGCTTCTCACTCTTCCTTGGGGAAGCTGACTTTGTGCCCTTCCACTCTAAACTTGCTGGTGTTTGCCCACTGTTCTCTCACTGCCATTAAGGTTTTAGGTAGTCTGCCTTCTGTGAACATCACTCATGGCCCCTGACTGCAGTTCTCTCTCCTCTGCTGTGGGTTTGTCTTGTGACTTCTGAATGCAGAGGTAGCTATCCTGCTTGATTCCTCCCAGTACAGGGCGGTGGCAAATGGGGTTGCATCTGTTTCAAGGACTTGTTTTCCTTTTCAAGTTGGTCACAGTTTCAACTTCACCTTTGTTTACGTGATTGCTGCTTGGTGTCTGGCCCTGGCAAAGGACTGTGGGATCTGCATGCTAGTTCTGCAGCTGACTAGGGCCACGCCTGAGGCCTAGGGATGAATGTAACAATGAATGAGTATGATGAGGGATTCCTTTCTTTATGCTATGAGTATATCTTATTACCATTGTTTATTAAGGAAACTGTTTTGGCCAGTGGCTTAGTAGAGTAAAACCAGGCAGGAAATCCAGATAGAGATTAGAGAGAAAGTAGGCGGAGTCAGGGAGTGGCCAAGTAGCTGCCGAAGGAGAAAGAGGTCAGCTTTCGGGCTAAAGCGGGTTATTTCACTACACAGAGTATGGGCCATCAGCAGAGGAAGCCAGAACAGAAGCTCAAGCAAGCACCTGGATGCATGCAGCAGAGACCATGGAGGGCACTGCTTGCTGGCTTGTTCACTCTGGCTTGCTCAGCCACTGCTGCGAGGCAGCCCAGGCACACAGTTCAGAGTGGGCAGGGCCCTCCTACATCCGTTGTCAATGAAGGACAACCACTCCTCAAGGGAGGGCCCTGTTCCCTGGTGATGCTGGTTTGCAAAGTTGACAACTTCAGTTAACTTAACTATAAAATCGGCCTTTTCTTCGTCCATCACATGATCAGGTGATTTTTGGACTTGAGGCCATTTATGTGATGTAATACATCTCTCCGTTTGCTTATGCTGAGCTGTCTCAGAATTTCTGGAACGAAACCAGCTTCATTCAGGGGAATGATGATCTTAGTGTATTCTTGAGTTTAGGTTGCAAGTATTTTATTGAGAATTTTTGCATTTATGTTTATAAGAAAGATTGGTCTGTAATTTTCTTTTTGCTTATTATTATGTCTTTGTCTGATAGAAGGATGACGCTGGCTCCATAGGAAGGGTTTGAAACTGTAAGGCTTCACCTTTTCCTGAGGATTTATATGCAATTCATAGTTGCTGGGGGCAAGAGAAACATTTTCTCCAGAGTGATGGCTACTGTGAAGGGGTCCATTTTCCTTAAACAACTGGTCTCTCCTGCCCCTGGAGACAACGAAACTCAGAGGTTTATAAAAGGGTATGAGAATAGAACGGATGTTTGTCAGGAAGAAAAGAACAATGAACAGAAGTAGGCAGTGGGGCAGATAGTGGGTAGCAGG
>JAQHUG010000131.1:363068-417704 GCA_028555095.1 Dicrostonyx torquatus
GGGGCAGATGGTGGGCAGAGAGGCAGGCACATAATGGGCAGTGGGGCAGAAATGGGCAGTGGGGGATGAAATGTCATAATGAAGAAAGAAAATGTCTTAGGGAACTGGTTATTTTGTAATCTAATAAAAATTTTAAATAAATAATTTAAGTAGCTCAGTTTAGGGCTTTGGGATGATGAAAACCATGCCGTTGTGGTTACATTAAATAAAGAGGTAAAATGTTAACATGATTGGCTGTAGGAGAAATTTTGTCAATGGAAATACTAAAATCACATTAACATCTCAAATTTTGTGCTCCAAACTTTACAGTGGATGGTGGTGACCGTAGTTACCATTCAGCAGGACCCCAGGACAACTGGGGCTGCCTTAAAGAAGTATCTGTGATATCATTTCCCCCCTTACAAGGCCTTAAAGCAAATGATATTTTGCTGTGATAATAGGATTATTGGCTGGAAAATTTGAAGCTTTAGCTGTGGTGATTTCAGACTGGTAATGTGCACGGAAGGGGGCCCAGTAGCAGGATGTACCCATTAAGACTGTGAGCGGGAAGATCTACAGCTACTCTGATAAGACTGAGACTGCTTCTGATGTCGCCACTATCTTCACTTTACAAGTCACTGACACTTCTGCACATCTGTCTTCTTCCCCGTGAGCTGAACAGCTGCATTTTCTTCACTATTAGCAGTTTGGAGAATACTTCAGAATTTTACTTCTTTTTGGCAACATTTAGCAACACCGAGTTAGTCAACATTTGCTATTGTCTAGAACTTACATGTTTCTAGAGGGTCGGTATGCTCACCCCCAGCTTGGTCTCATTAGGAAGATGGGATCTTTGCAAGGTTGAGCCTCGAGGGAGCTTTGTATGTAACTGGTGGGAGAACATGACCTTGAAGAGAACAGTGTGCCCTTCAAGAAGGGAACCTCTGCCCTACAACTCCGGCTTCCATAGCCACGGTGCCAACCAGTCACGGCATTTAACTTCAAAACTTTTAGAAACTGATTGTTTCTGGGAATTTTTTTTATTGTAACAGAAAGCTAATTAGCACAGTATTAGTGATCTGCTATGTCTTTTAATTCCAATTTTATTTGCTTATTTTCCTTTATAGAAATAATTTTTATTTACCATATTTTTTAAGTTTTATGTTTACTTTTAAATTCTCAAGCATGCTCTGCTATCTACCTACCTATTCAATCCCTATCCCCCATCATTTTCTACCATTATCATCTCCACTACTAAGGAGAAAGACAGCCCAATGTCTATATAAGGTGCAAAAATTAACAACTAGCTTGTACTTGTCCAATTTTCTCTTCCTTTATATGTACTCTGTGTACGCGTGGGTGCGTATGTTATATATACACAAGCAATGCATGTATGTATACATCTGTACACACATACACAGAATACGGTAGTGCTCTAATAAATGCTTACTGGGAAACTCTCCTGGAGAAGAAAAGCAGTGATTTGTGACATTTGTCAATTTCTATGGGGTAACCGTTCTCAGTAGGATCACCTATTAAGCCACTGAACACTGAGCCAACAAGAGATTCACAAAATTGGCTCTTGCCAGCCAGGACTAGCTAGTTCCAGCACATCACTGTACACAGGCAGCCTGCTGAGCCCCAACTTCATGCTAAGTCTCATTTTCACCTGTACGTTGAGTATGCAACAACAGATCAAGAACAATAAGCATGCATTTTTGTTTTATTTTTGTTTGCTATGCTCCTTACCATCAGTTATTTTCGTGAACAACTCTCGCCCCCACACCGATATGGATTGCACAAGCATATGTGTGCACACAGATTCTGTTATTAACCAAATCCGTTTACTTTTTTCCTATGTCTGTGTCTGATATAATTGTTTGTAAGCAGAAGATACTGAGATGCGGTGCAGATTAAATTAAGCTCTGCGCCCTTTCACGCGTAAGCGAGGGTGCTTGCTCAGATGTCTGTCTGTCTGCAAGGTTCTCAGCTTTTAAGCCTTTTCCACAAGTATGCCTGTATTTGCGCTCACTATGTTTATGACTAATTAGTTATCAAAGGAGTTGGGGCTGGAAATTGTTAAATCACCGAGTTTGAAAATGATGTAAATTTGATAAACTCAAAAATCCCCAAAGCTGCACATAGTAATTTGGTATTTAGTCAATCACAGAAAGGCTACCACATTCTAACTGTTGACTGAATGATGAGCATCAAACACAGAGTGTAATTAACACAGACAGAAGCTTACTGCCAACAACAGTTTGAAACAATTTTAGTTCTCTATTTCCTGCCAACTTTGATGTATAAAGAACCCTTCATTGCATGATTGAGGAAATTTGTTTCTGCGTGGGGAATTCAGCTTGTCCCCCGGCATCTCCAGAGTAGTGGCTCTCACAGTGTAGAAACTTAATGGGTATTTGTGGGACTGAACCAGATCTACAGTTTTCAAAATTGGTCCTCAGACACCACAATTGTGGTGAATAAATTCTCATTGAATTTCATGAACCAGAGATAATATGTTCTCTGTACTCTTCTGAAGTAAGTGAGCCGTTGATAGACCAGTGAGCATTTTCTAAGGGAGAAAACACAAGCACTCATCTGATTTAACCAAAGCAAAAATTTTCACAAAAATTCTTCCTGGGAGTTTGAAGTACATGCTGAGTGAACATGCACACAGGGATGGATGCTCAGTCCAAATTGCCTAGAAGCAGGTCATCCGCTACAAATGGAAGGATGCGTTTGTCTTGATATTTTACTGACTATTAGAAAATGATGTATGCCTGTATGACATGTAAGGTGTGTGTGTGTGTGCATGTGTGTGTGTGCACGTGTGCGTGAGGGTTGTGTGTGTATGTATGTGCATGTGTGTGTTCATGTATGAATATCAAACATTTAAAATCTGTCATCTGTAGTCTTGTTTAGTCACAAACTTCCCTGGACGTCATATTCACTGCGTGGCTTTGTCCTCGTGGCTTTGGTATGATGGACACCTGCCGCCAGTTACAGCAGTTAGCCTTCCTCCTTCTTAGACATCACACGAGCTGGTCCTTCTGCTTGGTGTCGGCCTCCTTCCGCCCCAGACTCAGCTTGGTTTCCAGCTCTTACTCATCCTTCTAAACTTGACTCATGCCCCTTCTTTAGGATGTCACACCGGTTCTGCACTGTGCGCCCATCTTGGCGTGTACGAGGCCTCCAATGACGCCCGGCAGCATGTCGGGCATCACACTGAGTTGCTTGTCTGTCTCCTCTCTAGACCATAAATTCCTTGAAGGAAAATTTTATTTTTTACACCTTTGTATTTCTATGCTTAGTAAAAGGCAGATATGCCATGGTTTTTAGTACTTTGGCATATCATAAGAATAACTAAAATTAGTGAATAAAATGACTCACCAGTTAAATATCCAACCATATTTTTCAAATAAGACCTTTGTTGTGACATAAATATAACTCAGATTCACTTTATGGAAAGCAGGTGTTTATCAGGCCAAATGCCTGAAGGGCGGGGGCGGGGGGATAGTGCCAACTATTCTGTCCAGGTCTTCAGATGATGTCCTCTCTGTCTCTCTGTCTCTCTGTCTCTCTGTCTCTCTCTCTCTCTCTGTCTGTCTCTCTCTCTCTCTCTCTCGTCCATTTCTCCTTGTCCCTCTGAATGCTTTCAAGTAGGAAAGACAATCTTACAATTGGAACAATGTCCTGGTAGCTGGATGTCTGTATAATCCAGCCTAGCTCACATGTTCAGGGTACCACTTGAGTTTTAGCAATCCACCCCTAGACTGTGCATGACACTTCTTGGGTTCCACGCTGAGTCCATGAACCATTAACGGAACAGACAGTGATGCAACATTCCTGTTGGTCAGCTTTGAGGCTCTAACGGAAACTGACCTGTAAGAAGAAAAGAGGTATGGTAGAGGTCATGGTAGGTTAGGACAGAGGGACATCTGAGAGACGGCAGAGGAATGAGAGTGATCAGCTCTTCTAACCCTGTAATTCTACTCTTTGGAAGGCAGAGTGCTTGAGAAAGCAAGCAAACACCACTCTGGCCGATCCTACTCCAACCCATGAAAGCAAGAGGGAGAAGGTGCCAGAATGCCATGTCTTGATTTTACTTTCTATCCCCGTTTCTCATGCCTACCCTGCCCCTCACAGATGGGACAGAGGTAGAGGACTGGCGTGTAAGATTGCTCAACTGGAAAAATACTTGTGCTGGAAACATGACAACCTGGATTTGACCTCCAGAGCCCATGTTTAAAAGGCCAGGTGTGGTAGCATGCCCTTATAATCTCAGTGCTGGGAGGCAGGAACAGGCAGATCCCTGGAGCTCCCTGTAGGTAGCCTACTTGGTGAGCTCCACATTAATGAGGGTCACTGGGACCAAAACAAGGTAGATGGCCCTGAGGAATGATGCCTGAGATTGTTCTCTGGACGCCACCCATGTATACCCATATATTCACAAATATGTACAGACAGACAAACAGACCACACATACTTGTATGAACAAGCACAGACACACAAATACACACACACACACACACACACACACACACACACACACTCCTGATAAGTGCCGCTTTACCAGACCCTGGTCCAGCCATCTGATGAAGGGTAACCTCTTCTTTTGTCTGCGGATGTTAGATCTCCAATGGAGGACAACCTGATGTGCCAGGTTGTCAGCATCCTTTGGTTACTGGGCCCTCCTGGCCAGCTTAGCCTGTCCCACCCTAAACTGACCCAGCACAGGGACTGGGCTTTTCTTCTCCTCAGCTTCTCTGATCCCTCTATAACCCAGCCATTTTGTTTACACCAGCCCTTTGTGGCCCTTTTTGCCTTGGTCTTATGGCTCACTCCTCTCCCCTCCCCCACCTCCTCACATGACCCATCTCAGTCTCCTGGTCATGCCCACTCTGGACTCTCCAGATGTGATTTCCCGCATACCTACAATAAACCCTCTCCTCTATGGCACCTGAGGGCAGTCACATCCTCCTTTCCATTTCTTGTGTCGTTGGGGGAGAGCCTGTTTCCTGTTAGTACTGTCCTACCTCTCCTTTTGGAACAGTCTCCGGTAAGTGTTATCTGTAGGTTCACACTCTGACTCTGGTTTCCTCTGTTGTCATTGAGCCATGTTCCCCATGTCCAGCATCATTCCCAAACTCAAGTTCTTGGAACACTTTTTTATTGAATTATGTTTTTTACAACCTAATGTTTGCTATTGCTTTAAGAGAACTTCATTTACATGTATGTATGTATGTATATATTCATATAGACAACATTGTCTATTGGTATCACATCTGGTTGTTCATTAAATCAGAAAGCACATACAAGGTTGTAAAAACATTGGCTTGGAGTACAAGCATTGAACAGCCGTCTCCGGTCTGTAGTCTGGCCACACTCACCCCCGGACAGCAGTGATGCAGCCTCACACAAAATCATAAACCTGCCATTGTGAGGAGAGTGTGTGTGCACGTGTATATGTGTGCACGTGTGTATGTGTGTGTGCATGTGTGTATGTGCGTGTGTGTAAGTTTTTGCTTTGCTTTATAATCCAATTTTCGGTGTGAACTTTGCAGACAACCGCATGCCAGGAAGGCAACAGTATTCAGACATGGTTTACTCCTTCAAAAGGAAGTGAAGTATTTATCTGCCATTTTCCAGTAGCAGATATCTTCAGAGGCTCTGAGGCTCTTCAATTATGATTGCCAATTGTTAAACAAAACAAACAAAAGCACGCCTGCTCACATTATCATATTAACAGACCATTCAGACTGTCATAGTAACAGATCAGCCATGATGCAGCACTGGAAAATGGAGACATTTTAACTGAGCATACCATTAAAAATAATGAAAAAAATATGATGCTGGTTCAATCCTAGGGTGGAAAGCCCGGGATTGCTGACAGGTTTAAGGTTCTATTTTTGGGTGTGCGAAGCATTAGCTTGCTTCTTTGGTGGCAAAGGGTGTAAATTCGAAGAGGTTATATTTCTACTTTTCAAAAATACTCTGAGGCTAACTGAGAGAATCTTTTGGAGGTTCTCAGAGACCCCAGACACTAGTGGCATCTAAGTGAAATGAGCACGGGGCTGATAAACTAAATGAGCACTCATCACCCTGCTAGAAAGCATGCACACATAGCCTGCACCCGCTAAAGAGCCTAGAAATCACGTCCAGGTCGCAGGAAAAACAGTTAATGTAATCCCAGCTCAGCAGATAAAAAGGTATTTGGGACTCTACAATGCAAGATTTTATGTTAGCTAGACACTCTAAAATCGAAACATTGGGGCTGGTGACATGGCTCAGAGGACCCTAGCTCGGTTCCCAGCACCCACACGGAGGGGGATAACTTTAGTTCTAGGGGATTCCAGTCCTGCTGGGACACTTGTACTCACATGTGCATACCCACACATCCTCCCCAGAATTAAAAATAAATCAATCTTTAAAAAAAAATGGAAGTGCCAACTGAAAGTGGATGTCTGGCCTTCTCCATCTCACAGACCCTAAGTGCTACCCTAGGTCAGGTTGAATTTGGGGCTTGACATTTAGGGGATCTTATTTTGCAGCAGGAGATGACTCTCCTTCCTTCCCCCATCCAACCCCCCTCCCCGCCCACTTGAACAGCCTTGTCTCAAGTTGAATCCTGGCTTTGGAGGGCAGTTGGGCTCTCCATGCTTGAATAATTACGTGAATACTATTAAATAGAGGACACACACTAGTAACTTGAAGGAGCCGGGATGAATGAATCACTTTTCAGAACCTGCATGACAATTTTGAAAATTAAACCGAGTTAATAGAAAAAAATGCTAAATCAATGGCCATAAAATTTAATGGGTTTATAGCAGCCTTAACACAGTAGGACTGAATTATCATGTTAATTTAATTTCCAATTCTAAATGAACCAGAAGGCACAATAAAGGTCAATTAACCAGCTACCTTCCCTGGCTTTCTTTCCTTTTACCACTGGCTTTAAATCACGAAGAGCCCCAGAGCGTTCTCACAGCTTCTGGGAACTCATTAGTTTTTCTTGAAATTAAAACAAAAGAGGAAGAACTAACAACTCACCATGTGCTGGGAAGAGCAACCACCCAGTGGGTTCCACTATTAGGAGGAGATGCCACACACAGACCCAGACAGACAGACAGACACACACATACCCTGCTATGCTGAAGCTATAAATGCGGGCACATTAAGCCTAAGGAAACACAGTTCAAGGCCTCTGTTCTCTGTGTACTCTGTGTCCACGGCGGTGGAAACGCTGTGTGTGCTTCTCTAACACTGATGGGGTGGAAAGGAGGGCCGTCCATCTGTGCTATCCTGCGTCTGCCGTGAGGACTATGGGGACCTGAGGCTCCCCACAGCCTGCATTTTCAGGATTGGACCGATCACTTTGTGTGGAAATGTTTAAAAAAGCTACTTTAGAAAACTTTCTTAATCAGGGAGAAAGAAGTCAGCTCTCTCTTGTAGGCAGAACAGACAAACAGAATCCAAGTTCAGTTCTTGTCTCTGGTGTAATTAATTCATCGCTGCAATGGATCACCTATAATTCGAGGAGATCTGGACCAAGAGTGTGAAGTCTGATGTTTTCTAATGCTGTAAACAACAGACAAGAACTAGGTGTGTGAACATAATGTATTTTCTTTGCCTGACTCTTAGACAGTGTTCTGCTGCTTACCATAGTTTAAAGGGCGATTTGGGGTATTGTAAAAAGGCAATGAATTTAAATGTAATTTAGAGACAAAAGCCAAACATTTTACTCTACGGCTAAATTTTGTCTTCTTTTTTCAAATAAAAATGATTTTCCTTTCATTTACTGTAAAAGAAATTGTCCCTTTTTTCCCCACCCAAGATTATCTGCCTACTGTCTGTCTGTCTATCTATCTATCTATCTATCTATCTATCTATCTATCTATCTATCTATCTATCTATCTATCTATCTCTATCATCTATTTAGCTGTCATATCTATCTTCTATCTATTATCTATTTAGCTATCATCTCATCTATCTATCTATCTATCTATCTATCTATCTATCTATCTAACATCACTTCTCAGTGAATACTCACTTTCTTCCTCTTCTCTCACCTCTGCCTCTTCAAGGCTCCTGGAGACAATCATAAGTTCTGTGCCTTCTGTGTCCTCTTGCTACTTGTCTACAATTTCCTATAGTGACAAGGACACCTTAAGTGATGAATTCCATGCAATATTGCCCTTTAACAGAATACTGGGGTATGGTCTAATGTGATAAGGGTCCTGCCTCTCAGCATATTAGAACTGTTGATGTTGTTTCTGGACATTAGACTACTCCATCATGGACTGTGTCATGGAAACACTGATAAGATCCATGCTCTTGGAATCACTGAAATCAGCAGACTATAACCGACTGCACGCGGTCTTATTTTCTTATTTCTGTGACCAAATACCAATAAGAATTACCTTAATGGAGGATTTTTATGTGTGTGTATAGTATCTGGGTGTGTATTTGTAGGTGTGCATGTGTGTGTGTATCTGTGTGTGTATGTTTACATGCACCTGTGTAGAATTCCACATGAGTGTGCAAGCCAGAGGTTGACATTGTGTGTCCTCTTCAATTGCTCCCCCTGTATTTTTTGATACAGAGTCTCTCACTGAGCATGGAGCTCACTGCTTTAGCTAAGCTCACTAGGTAACAAGCCTCCAGGACCTCTCTCTGCCCACCTAGCTGAGGGATTGCAGGCCTGTCACTGCATTCTAAGCCATGCCACTGTTAGGATTGCAATAGCAAACCCTTTCCTAAGTCATGCCCACATGCCCCTAAGGTACAGCCCAGGTTATTCTCAAACTCGTGACCCTCCTACACCTCTTCAACACTTCCCTAATGATCTACCAGCAGAATTACCGAGAAAGACTTATTTTTGCTCCTGATTTGGGAGAATACATTACTTCATGCTGGGGAAGGCTCCGTGGTGGGTAGTTCATATCTCAGTGGAGCAGGCAGCAGAGAGAATGAGCTGGAAGTAGGGGGAGCTAGAATCCTCCAATCTTGTACCTTAGCAACTTACTTCCCCCTCGGAACCCCACTTCCTATGGGTTCTACAGCCTTTCAGTACAGCACTGTCAGTTGTGATGACATGTTCACGAACTTCTGGGCGACATTTTATATTTATGTCATGACATTCCCCTCCTAGTCTCCGTAGGTTCATAGCCACCTCATAACAGAAAACGCATTCTGTCTCCCTTCAAATGTCTGCACAGCCTCACATCCCCATCATCACTAAAAAACATTGAGTCCAAAGTCTTTCAGAAGTTCAAGACCATCTCCTACCGCTGAACTCTGTATATAAGAAACAACTCACAGACTTGTAATGTGTAATAATTCCATTCTCAAAGTGGTCTATGGGAGCATGGCGAGGAAAGCCCAGAACAAACGAGACCGAAGGCCAGCAGGGAAAACACCAAACCCTGTAGCTTCATGACCAAAATCTAGGACATGTAACAGCATAATTTGGGCTCCAAGAGGCTTGAGTAGTCTGCCATCTGTGGTGCCCACCAGCCTCTCCCGGGTGAGTTCTGCTCATTGCCTGCAGCTGGTCTCTACGGGTGCTGCCCATTTCCTGTCATTTCTAAGAACTGGCAGGGGTTCTGTACAAGTTAGGCCTTACTTCTATAGTTTCACACAGTGGCTTTTCAGACCCTCCATGCAGGGAATACAATCTTGTTCACACATTGCTCAGCTTTAGCAGCCTTCTGGAATCTTCCTACATGTCCACGACTCTGCAACTCCTGCATTTTCCTGCATGCAAAACCGGCAGCATGTGGACATGGTGCCAGCCTCTGATGCTAGTTCAAGATGTAACCCGGCCTCCACTGAGCACAGCTCCAGAGTCTTTGAGTGCTGGCAACCAGGGCAGCACTTCTCTAGGTAGCTCTGTGGGAGCACGGTGCCCTTGCTGGGACGCTGTCTCTTCAGGCACCCTTGCTTCATAGATTCTTCTTTGAAATGAATGTCTTTCAAACCAGTTAGCATTGTTACACCCTGGAGCCTCCAATGGTTGCAATCTTGCTCCTAAAGAACCTTTTTTCTCATGCTGGTACAGGGTCCCTGGCTCAGCTCTTGAACAACTGCAGATTCTAGCATTTGTTCCCACCTCTCCACAGCTTTTAATGCACCCATTCTCCTTTCCTCATGAAGCTGGACATTTCCCACACAGCCCTTCTCTAAGCTTTATACTGTCTTCTCACTATAAACCCCACGGGAAGGAAATCAGCAAACTCCTTGCTATCGGCTGGATACTACTCTGCCTTGGAATTTCTTCTGCTGAACACATTCATTCATCATTTGTGAACTCAGCCTTACTCAGATTTCCCAACAGAAGGAGAACATAGCCAGGTGCTTTTTGCCAGAATGCACTGTGGGTTGACTCTAGCCCAATTCCTGCTGGAGTCCATGTTCTCTTCTCAAACTCCATGGACACAATCGTTCTTGTCTTTCTATCTGCATTCTGGCCTTCCACATCCCTGCCAGAACAGGGTGTTAAACTGCTTACTGCTTTCTTAAGACTTGCTAGCCCACAGTCCCAAACTCCCTCACATTCTCTTTACCAACATGTTCTGGAGGCTGAGAACCATGGTTAGGTTTCTCACAACGGCAATGATCTCCGTTCCTGGTTCTAATCTTTGGTGCTAGTTATTTTTCTTGTTACTCTGGTTAAATATTAGTAAAGAAGCAAATTCATGGATGAATAATTCATTTTGGCTTTCAGTTTACGGGGATGCAGGTTATCCTGTTGGTTCGGGCACGGCAGTGAGTGGATCCACACCAGCTTGCTCACATGTTGGTGGGCCAGGAAGGAGAGTGATTGGGCCAAAAAAGTGTGGGAAGAGCTATAAGCCTTAGAGTCTATTTCCCAGTTATTAACGTCCCCTCAAAGGCCCTACCACCTCTCAGGGGAGACCAGGTGTCCAAACAGCCTGTCGGGGACAGTTCACACTCACATCGTAACCCTATTACTGTGGCTGTCTAGTTTTTTTGTATATCTTGTATGTGTGTGTGTGTGCAATATGCTTACACATGTGTGTACCTATGTTTGCATGTGTGTGTATTGCACATGTATACTGGTTTATGTGCATGTAGTGGCCGAAGGTTGACCACAGATGTCTTACTGAATCATCCTCCACCTTCTATGTCAAGGCATGGTCTGTCTCTCAGTGGAGCCCAGAAACACATGAACTAGCTTGCCTGGGATCTCCATCTCTCAGGAGCTGCTGTTGTATTTCTTTATACTAGAACCTTAATGAACAGTTTGACTAAGTGATAGCATATGTGAGAGGAGAAGAGAGACTAAAAAATAATAGCAAATGGGAAAAAGGGAGAAAGAAATAAGAATGGGAGCAAGCTATATTTCATGTTCTTCGTGACTGCACTCAGGAAGCAGAATTATATTTTCTCCCAGCTGCACAGCTATGTCTGTGCACACTCACAGTCACAAGTGTGAACACATGCACATGATCGCTGCTTATTGAATCCTGCAAACATGATGGACAGTTTTACTTGCTATACCCCCGTCAGGTCTAAAGGCTGGAACTTTGGACCTTAGAGGTTTGAACTAGCTTCTCTCCCTATCACTATTTCTTAAGCGCCTGTCTTCCTGGGTGTCTTGCCAGAATCCATGAATGCATCTCCCAGCTCCTCCACCATCTTCCTGAGTGCTTTGGAAAATTGTTCCCCTATTCTATAGGCTGGTTTCCTCAAAGGTCAAAGCAGGTGTTTGACCTCGACCTTAGAGGAATCTCTAATCTTACTAGACTGTTCTCCGAGTCTTGATGTCAAGCAGAGAACAAGACTGTAAGACTTTTCATATTTCTTTTAGTTCACATCCGTGTTCCAACATAAAGAACTAGAGTTTCCTAGAAAACGATATGCACACAGACACGTATGTATATGTACGTCTGTATGTATAGTAAGTACTAGACCATACAAGTTTCAGATTTTATTTTTATTGTTTTTATTGAGCTCTATATTTTTCTCTGCTCTCCTCTCTTCCTCCTCCTCCCCTTCTACCCTCTCCCATGATTCCCACACTCCCAATTTACTCAGGAGATCTTTTTACTTCCCATGTAGATTAGATCCATGTATCTCTTGGGGTCCTCTTTGTTGTCTAGGTTCTCTGGGGTTGTGAATTGTAGGCTGGTTTTCTTTGCTTTATGTCTAAAAGCCACTTAAGAGTGAGTACATATTGTATTTGTCTTTCTGTGTCTGTGTTACCTCATTCAGTATGGTTTTTTTCTAGATACATCCATTTGCCTGCAAATTTCAAGATGTCATTATTTTTTTCCCACTGTGTAAATGTACTACATTTTCTTTATCCATTCTTCAGTTGAGGGGCATTTAGGTTGTCTCCAGGTTCTGGCTAGGCTAAACAAAGCTGCTATGAACACAGTTGAGCACATGTCCTTGTAGCACGATTGAGCATCCTTTGGATATATACCCAAAAGTGGTATTGCTGAGTCTTGAGGTAGATTGTTTCCTAATTTTCTGAGAAATCACCATACTGATTTCCCAAGTGATTGTACCAGTTTGCTCTCCCACCAGCAATGCAGGAGTGTTCCCTTTACCCCATATCCTCTCCAACATCAGTTGTCATCAGTGTTTTTTGATCTTGGCTATTCTGACAGGTATAAGATGGAATCTCAGGGTTGTTTTGATTTGCATTGCTCTGATGACTAAGGATGTTGAACATTTCCTTAAGTGTCTTTCGGCCATTTGAGATTTGTCTGTTGAGAGTTCTCTGTTTAGGTATGTACCCCATTTTTTTTATTGGATTATGTGATCTTATGGTGTCCAGTTTCTTGAGTTCTTTGTATATTTTGGAGATCAGCCCTCTGTCTGATGTGGGGTTGATGAAGATCTTTTCCCATTCTGTAGGCTGCCAGAAGTTTGAGATTTTTATAACAATACTTTAAAGGGAGAATTCGAATGCTCACTGAATAAAAAGAAAATAAAAAGAGAGAGAGGAAAAAAACCTGTGTCCTGATCTTTGTCAATCACATTCTTTGACTTCAATAGGTTTTGTGTGTGTGTGTGTGTGTGTATGTGTGTGTGTGTATTTATATGTTTTTCATTTCTGCCTCTTAGAATACTAGGTGCAAATGATGCTCATTGTCCAGTAGGAAGCATCTATCTTGAAGCATAGTACATATATAATTTTAACAACAATATTTGCTGCTAACATAGATATCCCCAAAAGAACCACGCCAAGAGAAAATGTCTGATGCTTAGATAAAATAAGCTGAGCCTCTGTTTAGGGGAGAAATGCATGCATTTGCTACAAAGTTACATTTACTTTATATTATTAAAAATGTTTTCTTTGAATTTAGATAGGCAAAAAAATTTTGAATTGTGTCCTTTTACTTGCATTTGTGATGTAGACTAAATTTGCAATGACATGACATTTGGGGTGCATACATTCCAAAGTGGCTGCTAGAGAAGGCAGTGATGGCTGAGAGAAAGGGAGGCAGTGGGAACCAGGGTGTTCGTCATGCCAGGAGGAGAGCTGTTGGCCTTCTGGGCTCGTTCCCACCTATGTTGACGATCACAGGGAGAGAGTCGGGTGACAGTTCTGAGCCTAATGGCCCTATCTCTATTTTTATTTCTCAGCTGGGGACCGAATGTTCTTTTTTTTTTATTGTCTCTTGCCTTTTTCAACTCTGGGAAGAGAGATGAATTTCCTGCGATTCTATGATCTATGTTTCTTGTTCTTTGTTCCAGAAGGGAAAGAAAAGATGAAACTCTGAGATGATTTCTTTGAAATGCTTCCTAACACTCTGAAAACTGCCCCAGTATGTGGCCGAGCACTTCGCCGCGAACGGTAGTGCAGCCTGTTCTGGCTGTTGCTCCGTGTTTGGGAAGCTACAGTGTTTGAGGTCACCTGCGGGCTGGACACCAGGCAGGTGGTGAAGATGGTTCAAAGAGGCACAGAAAGACGGGCGTGGCGTCCCTGAGAACAAGTGAATAGTCCTTTCTGTCTGGGCACTATTGTTCTGAGTGAAGAGCAGCTGGTCCTCTCGCGCATCCCTCTCCTCGCGGATCAGATGAAATGATGTGCTCTCGGGAGGCTTTGTGGTGGCAGGCGTTGACATCTCATGGAGAACTGGGGAGATCCTCAGCATGATGATAACTCCAATTTGCTAAGCTTTACGACTGTCCAAGTGCTACACCAAGTCCTTTGCAAACGTTTCATGTAATCTCCTTTGTGAACTGATTTTTCAGATTATTGATGGAGCCAGTTTTGAGCCTGGGGCCATCTTGCTCTTGAGATTACCATGGAGGCATCGTTTTGTTAGACTTTGATAAATTCAATGCATGTTTAGGAACTGTAGAAGCAGAGAGTGTGGGTTGGATTCACTTTCAGGCTCAGAAAAAATATTTTAGAGACCATGTCTCTTAAGGTTAATGTTTAGATGTGGATTTGAAACAGCGGACAGAAATGCTCACAGACTAGGCAGGGGCAACAACTTCTGAAAACAAGTGCATGAAGAATTGCAAGGACTTTACTGTTCCCGAAGATCTTCCAGGGCACAGACTGGCAGGCAGGAATCATGCCGGATTCTCTAGAACTCCCGTGATATGTGGTGAGTTTGGAGTCTGTGCTGTGGTCCAGGAGAAATGTGACCAGGCACGATAAGAGCAGTAACGGGAAATAAGAGAAGAAAATGCAGATTTGGTGACTTCAAGAGAATGGGAGAGATAGAGGAGGTCCGGGATGCCTCTCAGACATCTCTTGGTATATGGCTAGATGGAAATTCCAACAATTGGCACATAGGCCATGGGAGGAGAAGCCAGTTTGGATGAAGAATGCTGTGATTTTATTCTTACCACCTCTGATATAACCACTTGGAATTTTATTTGTAAAGCATTTTAATTTATTAAAGAATAGGTCAATTTGACACATGACTTAATAATAATAATAGTAATAAAATAATAATAGTAATAAAATAATAGTAATAAAATAATGCTTTTCTTCTTTCTGCTATGCATAAAGTGGTTTATGTACTTGTGATACATTTGTGACTCTATGCGCTTATTGATATAACCACATGTTACCCAATTTTCTATGGAGATCAAAATGGTAATGTATAGATTTCATACTTACTGTGGTTTATGGTTCATTCTTAGCTTACAGCTCCAGAAATAAGAAACATCTTTCTTGCCTAAAGGCAATGCGATCTATTTTGTACAATCCCCCAAATAAAAGTTAAGTAGTCCATAGTTTTATTTTATGAATGCTAGTCATAACAACCATGTAGTGAGCACACCCATGAGCGGGCATTGCTTGATACGCTTTCCTCGTATCAGTTCCATCCTTTTGGCCAAGGATTTGAGTTTGCAGAGCTAAGCGGCAGCCAGCCTAGGGAGCACCCACATCCCGCAGATGGAGATTCAGTGTGTGGGCTCACTAGGGCCGAGCTTAGGTGTGGTGGGCTCCAGGAATGCATCTTTGGTGAAGAAACATTAGGAAAGCTGCTCTGCAGCAAACTGCCTGGGGGTGGAACCTGTACTTGCCTTTATAATGTGCCCACTTGACATCAGGGAATTTGGCTCTTAACTTCTTGCATTCAGAAGCCAGATTGATTGACACCGACTTTCTGTGGTGGGAACTAAGATTCAAACTTCAGGTCCTTGTAGCTGTTTATCCCTACAGAACAAAACAATCCCAGGTGGCATCCAGTCACATACACACGCTGGACAGAAGGCAAAGCTCAAACAGCTGATCAGAGGGCTTGGAAACAGGGAGGATGGCCTGAGAAATGGGCAGAGTCACCCTTTCTGTGGCACGGTTTCACTGCCCCCGGACTAGCTATCTAGTCCCGGCACCATGATCCAACTCTGATAGAAGATTCTACCATGAAACTTTTGGAAACTGGCCTAGCAAGCATTCTGACTTTTCCACAGTGAAAATTAGACCTGCTTGGCTTTGTGTTGGACTGCGTTCTAATGAGCGGGTTTGGATGAATTAATTGCAAAATGTTCCATTAGATAACAAAATGAGTTAATCTTTTTAATAGAGCTGATATGTACTTGCTATCTAAATGCTGAATGGTGTTTGCCAAAAGAAGCAATCTTGCTACTACTTTAATTGATATTGAGCTGTTCCTTGGGGCAGTAATTGCCCAACAAGCTTAGTTGCTCCCCGAGGCCACACTCTGAATGGTAACAGGAACATGACATCAGCATAAAGGAGGATGCTGTATCAGGAGGTCA
The DNA here is from genome assembly GCA_028555095.1 of Dicrostonyx torquatus. Classification (NCBI taxonomy): domain Eukaryota; kingdom Metazoa; phylum Chordata; class Mammalia; order Rodentia; family Cricetidae; genus Dicrostonyx; species Dicrostonyx torquatus. Next base: position 379,272 of record JAQHUG010000131.1, read on the forward strand.
CGCGTCCAGATTATGAAAAGATGCATCAGATGGTCTAGGAGGAGATAAATGGCATAGGTGTTCTACGACATTTGCAACATTTGGGGGTTGCAATGTGCCCTGTCAAGAGCCATTTCTCATCTACTTCGTTCCCTTTTTGTCTTTACAGTAAAGGCTCTGAAGGGCCAGTAAAAGCCAGGGATCAATATTGAGATCATTCAACCTGACCCACAAATGATTTTTGTCCATAAAATTATAGGCTGACAATAGAGAAATAAGTCCACAAGCCTCAAATTATTTTAAAGCATTTTTCTCTAATGAAGAAAAAGGGTGTAGTGAGAATCTGCAACAGAAAAGCTAGCTCCAAGATATGTCTGCTCTTCCCGGATCTTCTATCGAAAGCTACAGCGAGCTCAGCAGCAGTGGACAGTGAACTGGCGAGCTCTGAAAGGAGTTGCTAGGTGGCGAGAGCAGAAATCCCTGCGGGTGACTAAGTCAGTTAGTCTGTATAGATTGGTGTGAGCAACTTAGATCAGGATATGAAGTCTTCAACTAATAAGTAGAGGCACTGGATTTTTGCTAGAAAATGTTTTCGTTCGCATAAAGCATGGTTTGGTTTTGACTGTTCTAAACGCAAAAAAGCAAGGCATTGGGTTCTGTTCTTGAAAGGAGCATACGGGTACCCAGAGCAGTGTGCTCTGGGTTAAAGAAAGAGTTCGGGGAGGAGGGGATAGGGAGAGAAACAAGAAGGGGAAGAAAGAGGAGAAGAGGAGGAGGGAGTAAAGGAAATCTATTATTTACAGGCAAAGAGAAAGAACAAGGTTAGAGGAACTGGAGATAAATACAAGAGTCAATAGTGGCTAGAACTCTGCTGCTACTGAATTGTTACCTCAGCATGTCACAAGGCCTTAAAGCGTGCTGACGGCCACTAGCATCCTAAGTGTCTTCTAATAATTTCTCTCAGCTCAGCTACAAACAGACCAAGTTTCTTTAACATGATAAAGAATACCTGAAACTAAAAGTCTGGCTCATGTGAGATATTCACTGGAAATTTTATAACCCAAATGATCCCTGCTATTAACCAGCACTGTCTTGCTGTCATTGTCAACAAAGTGGGCAGAGAAAAGCAAGGAGGCTGTGAGCAGGATGATCCTGTGCTGCCTGGACCATTCTGGAAAGAGCTGGCTCAGCTGGAGGACGTGCAACTTCCTTACTTTCTCCAGTGCTAGCAACTTCAGGTTCACTCCAGTTCTCTAGGCAACCCCAGCCAATGCCCGCTCGTTTCTGTACCACGTTCCAATAGGGCTTGTCCCCTTCCTCCTTTCTAGGAAAGCTGCAGGCTTGGCTGACCCTTTGTTAGTCTGCATTGGGTTGGACCCTTCTTGCTTATCTTTTTTTTTTGTTCTTCTTTTAAAACTTTCATAGATATTGCCCCATGTCTGCTTTTCAAGAGATCCAATAAACGTGTGTGTGTGTGTGCGCGTAGTGCATGCGTGCGTGCGTGCGTGTGCATGCACATGCGCGTACATGCACATGTGCTTGTGTGTGTGAACGAAGTTGCCAAGAAGGCAAGAATTGTGCTTGGCAACTGTGATGGCTATTGGTTATCAACTTGACTACATCTGGAATTAACTAAAACCCAAAAATGGAGGTCACACCTGTGAGGGATTTTTGTTTAATTTGAATTAGGAATATCCACTTCGAATCTGGACCTTTGAGGTAGGAAGACACAGGTTTAATTCAGGTTGTTTGAGCTGAGAAAACCTACTTCTAATCTGGGCCACACCTTCTCCTGGAAATCTATATAAGGACATGAAGAAGGAAGCTTTTGCTCTTAGCCCGCTTGCTCTCGTCCATTCCTTCGCTGCCTTGGAGTCTACTTCTTTGGGATTCCAGCACATTCTGATGACCAGCTGAGATACAGCCTCATGGATGGAGTGACCACGGGATTCTTGAAGTTTCTCTCCATAGGGAACCACTATTGGATTAGCTGGCCCACAGCCTGTAAGTCATTCTAATGAATCCCCTTTCTGTACATACACAGAGATATTCATTGCATGATTTCTGTTCCTCCAGAGAACCCTGACTAACGCAGGGACTGATCGTTTTGCCTGCTTGGCAATGAGAAGTAGGTGCAGATACTGTGAGGATCAGTTTTAAATGTCAACCTGCCGCAACTTAGGGTTTCCTGTTCCTTTTTTTAGAATTTCATACTTAAGTATGCTATTTACAGCATTTATACCCCTCCCTCTTACCATATCCATCCACTCCCTCCCTCTCGAATTCATTATCTATTCCTCAATTACTATTATTTTATAGTATATAGACATATTAATATAGCTTATATAAATACTGTATAAAATATGTATGCATCTATAAATCCTGGTGAGTCCTTTCATGTTGCTGATATGTACAAGTAGTTAGGGCTGAACACATGGGATTGAGTATGAGGGAGCTGTCCTGGAGAAAACTGATTCTTCCTCTCTCAGCACCCATTGACGCCTGTCATTCTCTATCCGGGGGCAGGACCTTGGGAAATTCCCCCATTCATGTTGTCACGTCAACTTGTACTGTCAAAATACAGGTCTGGCATCCATGAAATCTAAGTAATATGGAATAGCATTTCCACTGAGTATTGTCTAGATCAACTTAGCCTGTGGGCACATTTGTGGGGGATTATCTTCCCCCTCATAGGATGGATTTTAATATGATGATACAATAATTATGTCTTAGACCATGAGTGCCCTTAGATATATCTATTTTGCTTGATTTTAGTGAATGGCATCAACTTAAGTTTATGACACTATTTTTCTTATTTATTTATTTATTTACTTATTATTAATTAAAATGTTTTGCACACAATGTATTGTAATTATCTTCTTTCCCATTTCCCAACTCCTCATAGATCTTCCCCACATAGTTTTTAAATTAAATTTTTTTTAGAAAAACTATTTTTTTCTCATTTTATACGACAAATCCACTTATTACTCCCTCCCCTCCTCCTTCTCCCTTCACCTTTCCCCCCACCCCCATCCACTCCTCAGACAGGGTAATGTTTCCCATGGGGAGTCAACAAAGTCTAGCACATTGCTTTGAGACAAAACCAAGACCTTCTCCACTATATCTAGACTGAGCAAGGTATTTGTAAAAATAATCATGAGTTTCAAAGGTAAATGGGTGAATTTAGAAAATATCATTATTGAGTGATATAACTTAGACTCATATAAACAATTGCCACATGCTTTCTCTTCTTTGAGGCTCCTGGCTCCAAATCTTGAGGTGTGAGTACATATCATGGAGTAAAACCAGAACCAGGAAAGTAAAAAGGGACCATTGCCTGGGTGAGGGGATGGGGGAGCGACAGAAAGGGGACTAGCAGGGTACAAGCAATTGGATCAGGAAAATGGGAAAGGTTTGGGCAGGGACGAGGAGGAAGATAATTGCAGAAGAAGGAGGGATGTGGGTAAATGATATGGGAGTCCCCTCTGTGTGCTGTGATTAGCATTAGTGAATAAATAAACTGCCTTGGCCTGTTGATAGGGCAAAACTTAGGTAGGTGGGGAAGACAGAAATGAATGCTGGGAGGAGGAAGGGCGGAGTCAGAGAGACTCTATGGATCTGCCAGAGACAGACGCTGGGAATTTTCCCTGGTAAGCCATTGCCATGTGGCAGTACACAGATTAATAGAAATGGGTTAAATAAGAGTTAGCCAATAAGAAGGTAGAGCTAATGGGCCAAGCAGTGATTTAAATAATACAGTTTCTATGTGGTTATTTTGGGGCTAAGCTAGCAGGGCAGCTGGGATGAACAAGCAGTTCCCTGCAATAGGTAAAGTAATGATAAGGATGTCTAAAATGTCACAATGAATCACACTATTAACTATCACCTAATAATGCCTATAATATATGTAAGCTGGTATATGAGCATACATATATAGTTTAAGTCAAATTTTATCATCTGGTCTGATAATTCTCCATCCATGAGCTAAAAATCATCTAACAAACCCTCAACAACAGAAACGAGAAGCCCCCTTTAGAGTTGTTGGTCAGGGTTGCCCCAGAGACTCCCCAAACATTACAGGCTATTGCTACTGCCCTTGGCTGCTCACCTGAGGTGGAAGGTGAGTTCCCATTTCTGAGGAAAGCTCAAACTTCAGACACAGGGCCTGAAAGCTCCTGAACTGGAAATGATCTAAGTGTCTTCTCCCTCAGGACTAGCTCTCATGGTATGTAGTTATAATGTCTATGAACCACACCAACAGCATGGCATGGCATGATAACCCTAAGGGCACTTACCTGGGAAGTAACCAACAGCCCTCTCATTGGATGTAAGACCTGCCCAACAAGAGGGAAATCACTCCCAGTACCAGAAACGTAGCTAACGACACAGAGTTCACAGAGTTAATGAAGTAGTGGACCTTGGAGGAGAACCTACAGCTGCCTTTTTACTACAACAGCATAGTTCCTAACTATATTCTAAATATTTGTCCTTATGCCCAGAGGTAAGTGTAGTCCTCATTCCCTATCAAGGAAACTTCTCTGCAGCACAGGATATTATTGCAGAAAACCACAAAGCATCAAAATGCAGAGGTGGAGAGCCCAACCCCAAAGGATACACCTACAGAACAACTCACGTACTGATGTCTCAGGCGTCATTGCAGAAGAGGGGCCAGAGGATCAGGGGGTTTTCTGTGAGATAGTTTCTTCTGAGAATGTCAGATGCTGCAGCTAAAGTCTCCCTAACATGATGGCCCAAATGTGAGCTGAGCAATGACAGCAATATCTAAAAGTGAATGGGGGCCTCAACCCTAGACTGAGAGCTACAGGAAACTAAGGAACACCGAGAGTGGGAGAAACTGTCTTCTCTAGGGAAGAGCACATCGATTCATTATTCAATTCCAAAAGGTCAGCCCTAAAATCATATACATACAAGTAACATTATATGTACTAGACAAGCTGTTCTTATGTATTTAGAAATAGCTATATGTATGTATGTGTATATCTATATCTATCATCTATCTATGTCTATCTATCTATCTATCTATTTATCTATCTATCTATCTGAGACACACACCCAATCAAAGTGCAGTTTTGTGGAATCTAGTTTCAAAAGATACATCTACAATTCAACTCTCACACCTATGCCTCAGGGATCATTGCAGAGGAGGGAACAATTAATAAATAATTAATTAAAAAAGAGGCCGTAAATTTGAAAAAGAGCATGAAGGAGTATATGGATGGGTTTGGAGGGAGAAAAGTGAAGGGGTGAATGCTGCAATTATAGAATAATATCAAAAGATAAAATTTTTAAAGGGTCAGTCACAGTGGGCATCCTGGTAATGAGGTCTGAAAGTCCACTCAAGGAGCACATCCGTGAAAAAGCCCCGAGAACCCACTAGCACGGGTGTGAGATAAGTGTTTATTACTAAGAGACCTGGTCTGCAGTGTTGCTAGAGAGGCTCAAAGAATGAATGGAAGATGAGGAGGGAGGGGCTGGAGAGGTGACTCAGCGGTGAAGAACGCTTGTTGCTCTTTCAGAGGACCTGGGTTCCGTTCCCAGCCCCCACATGGCTGCTCACACCATCTGTAACTGCCGTTTCGCGGGATCTGGTGCCCTCTTTGGTCCTCTGTGAGCATCAGGCATGCGTGTACTGCACATACATACATGCAGGTGAAGCACTCATACACAGAAAATAACGATACATAAACCTCAAATACATAAACCAACGAAAAAGGGCCATAATCTGCAAACAGACGGAATCCAAGATGCAAACCTCGTAGCAATCTCCCAGAATGACTAGTTTCTATTTGTTCTTGTTCCAGCCCAAGACCAGTCACCAAGGTTTGCTCCTAGCCTGATGCTCTAAGGTGCCCCATTTCCAGCTAGTCTGCCACCAGCTCCACCGTACCAACCCTTCAATCAGAACACAGCCAGCGGCTTCTAAGCTTCGCAAGCCTCCGCCAGCCGTCAGTCTACACCGAATACCCACAATGGTGACTGGCTCCTGTGTTGTAGGGAGCTCTGAATAAACAGACTGTGTTTATGATATTCGAGTAGCCTTCGTCTCTTTCCACATGGCTCTTCTCCACAGGCAGAAGCTGATGGCAGGATGGGCTGTCATAATCCTCTCTGATACTAATGAGGACTACACAGTGCCAAAGCTGTAGAGGCCAGGTGGTGGTACTTATCTGCCAGAAGCCAAGAGGTTGTAAAATTTTGGAAAAAGTGCCAGGGTTGAGTGGCAGCCAACGAGTCTAAATCTATAGAGGACTATGGAGAGATACTTAATAGAATACAAATACCGTGGCCCAGGATAAAATAGAGACGGTGTTAAGGAAAGGACTGCTCAGCACAGAACACTATCTGAGCTCAGAAAGCCATTGCGGAGGAGGCAGAAACTGGAGAGTCACGGGTCTGTTTTTCAGTTCTTGGACCTGAGTCAGTTTTCAGGCCCAGAACTTGCCACTTACAGTTGTCTGGTTTCCAGGAGAAGAATCCAGTGCCACCAAAGGCATGCATGCAAAGTAGTAATTCCTCCCATCCTCCTGCAGCAGGATCTGTGACTATTTGTTTGAGCTCCTATGCACTGGACTCCCTGAAACTCCTTGGGTTGGGTTGTGTTTTCCTAGGTCATCTTTTCCCAATTTCTAAACCTTGAACTGAAATGAGCAAATTTTGAAATTGAGTCTTCACCTCTTTTACCAGGTAACAGCTATGATACCTGAAATGCTCTCCCTACATTCCTAGGGACGCTTTTAAATTAAGGGTAGTATCAGATCATGGAAGAAAAATGATAATCAATGCTTCCTTGAGGACGTTAAGGACATAGGAGTGACGGTCCCATCACAAATCCATTTCATTAGCCAATCTGGTCTGTGGGAAGCTGGATGGATCTGGATAAGGACTGTGAAGGATGCAGACACAGCAGTAGCACTGCCTCAGGTGCTCTGGCGCACGCCTCCCATTCATGGGGGTCAATTAATCTGCTTTGTTACATGACATCCAACCGTTGATTCAGTGATGGCGTTTTTCTCTCGCCTTGATAGTGAAGGGCTGTACTAGTTTAACATCTACAAATAAGTGTGGGAAAGAGTATATTGTAGTTTACCTAAAACACTTTCAATGTCCTGTCCTGTGTTTTGACTAAAAGGAAATGGATTGTTGGGCTCGCCTTCAGGGTGTGCTCACCATGCCCCATTTCCATACACTCAAGTACAATCCATTGTAAAATAGAAATGGGGTGGTCAGGCCCACGAGCCCAGGGCACGAACACCTCGGACCTCTTATTCTTCCCATGATTGATACAGCACTCATCTGTAGGCTGGCGTGTGATTGGGCTGCTGTGCTCTATAGAGACAAGCTGAAAATGAGACAGAATAGCAATGCAGCAACATGCAGAAGAGGTGTTGAAAAGTTTGGTGGAGGAGAAAAATCTTCCTGTAGGAGAAAACTGCATTTTGTGCAGGAGATGAAGTGATCAGAGTGACGACATTTACAAGCCTTGGGACAATAAGAATACTCCAGAGAGTTAGTCGGGATTCCAAAAGGAAAACAGTTTCAATCAGACATCAAGTCTGGCTAGAAGCATGAGGACATCCATGGGCAAAGAATCTGCAGTGCCCTGTTGCTTCACCCACATGTTAATTAGTGATTTACAGAAAACATGGGCTATTAAAGTGGTGTTGTCTTGGTTACTCTTCTATTGCTGTGATAAGACACCATGACCAAAACAAATTATAAAAGAAAGTGTTTAATTGGCTTACAGTTTTAGAAGTTTAGAGTCCCGATGTTAGAAGAGGGGCATGACAGCAGAGCAGCTGAGAGCTCACATTTTGATCCATAAGCCAAAGGGGAAAAGGTCACATTGACAATGGCATGCATGAGTCTTGAAAGCTCAAAGCCTGCCCCAGTGACACACTTCCTCCAACAAGTCCATGCTCCCTAATCCTTCCCAAATAGTTCCACAAACTGGGGACCAAGTATTTAAATATATGAGTCTGTGGGGACCATTCTCATTCATACCACTGTAAGCACTAAAAGAATCAAGTAGACAGACACTTCAGATACTGCCTTTAGCCAGCCTTGGTCATTGCCAGAAATGCACCCTGAGCACATTAGTGAAGGGGCCACAGATGCAGTGTGAAGCCCAAATAGCGTAGATTGTCATTTATGATGGCAAATGTTATTCTCGTCAACTCCGAACATCTAACCTGACATAACGTATCCAAGACTGAGTCCCTCGTGTCCCTCGCAGGGAACTGAGGCCAATCAGATATTTAGTGGCATCTGACTTCACTGCACCAATGTTATTCTAAAAGTGGCAGTGATTTGCTCTTACAGCGACAACTACCTCTCCCAAATACGGCTTTGCCTCTTGTGCTCTTGGAACCTCAGCATTAATATATGGATGTTGTCCTGGTCATAGCATTTATACAATGAAGAAAGTGGAGCCGAGTGATGAGATCCTCTCACACGAACATAGAATCTCCCAAAAGTCACCAACCTCACAGCCTCACCGTGGCCAGTTGAAAATGACACTAAAACATCGCCTTGAGAAATACGTTTAGGGGTCTCGACCAGCAAGTGTCTATTTCCCTGCTGATGGACATTCTCAGGAGAGAACCTCATTACTTCTCCTTTGGATCATGGATTCTCTTACAAAATGTATTGAAGTAAATTTGAGATTCTTCCGTTTCAGCCCTAAAGCTAAGCTGAAGCATGGGGACTTGGTGTTCTGCACTCTAGCACAGTAAAACTGCCTATCTCCTGAGTCCCGACTCCAGGGGAGCCTAGGTTACAACAGCTGCCATTCGAATTAGCATGCAGGCGTGACAAACGGTGATGTGTTCGGAAGTGCAGAGTACTTCTCAAGAACTCAAAACCATAATGTTGTATTTATCACAGTTAAAATTCTCATGAGTTGAGTTGTGATTGAAGTGATCGTGGTTTAGATGCCAGCTCATTCAGTTGCAGCATTTCCTGCAGTCCTAGCAACCTTTCAGCTAAGGATTTCCGTGACTTGCACTTGGAGGACCTATTTTCGGTCTTTGCCCTTAGGCTGTTCTTGTGAAATACATATCTTTTAGACTTTAGGGAATAAAATGCACAACATGGCATGTTAGGACAACACATTTCCCCAGATTAGCATAGTTCAGTGGTATTATCAGTCTGAGGCTTTCTCTCTTTCACTGGGGAACAGAAACACTTACTGTGTGGTGAGAGGTCTCATCTGCAGTGTTCATTTGGATCTTAAAATTGCCAAAAATATATTCTTACTTCCCATATGATTGCTTTGTTTTGAGCCCAGCTGAATCTGAAGTGTTACTAATCACAAACCAAGAAAGACACAGTTATCTTCAAGCAGGAGGTTATTGGTTTGGAAATTGAGTCGGTATCAGATCTTTAAAAAGAGAATGACCATATTCTTCAGACGTTTAAAACACGCAGCACTGAAAAGAAATGTAAAGGCTACAAAAAATGTTATGTTAAATACATAGAGTCAATTCAATAAAAAGGGAAAGTGGCTTCTTTAGCTTTTTGAGAAGTGATTATTTCTCTGGATTGTGTTGCAAAAGCACAATGCATTTCACCTCTTATTTTTCAATAATAAGTATTTTCATTTAGTTCTTGAAAAAGCTTAAATTTCCATTTGTGCTATTACTCTGTGAAAGAAGAAAGACAGCAAAAGAAATAGTGTCATCAATGCATTTTCACACAAAGACTAAAATATGTGCAAGAAGAGTCAGAAATGTTCTTGATGGAATTTATTGTGTGGGAGTGATGCTCATTCATTTAAGACTGTTTCATAAAGTTTAATGTCAAAGGCCTTCGAGGAACCACGGGGCTTTGTCTTAAAGAAAAGTCATAAAGAGATAAGGAGGAAGGAGCTGGGTAAATATTAGACAAAGCTGGTAATGCTGGGGGGTGTTTTACTTGGACAAGCATCATCACACATACATAATACACACCTTAAGTTAGGTATCTTAGGGTTACTGTTGCTGCAATGAAGCACCATGACCAAAAGCAACTCGGAGAGGAAAGGGTTTATTTGGTTTACACTTCCACCTCACTGTTCTTTATGAAGGCAGCCAGGACAGGAACTCACACAGGGTGGGAACCTGGAGACAGGAGCTGATGTAGAGGCCATGGAGGAGGGGTGCTGCTTACTGACTTGCTCCTCATAGCTTGCTCAGTCTGCTTTCTTATAGAACCCAGGACCACAAATCCAGGGGTGGTCCCACCTGCAGTGGGCTGGGCCCTCCTGTATCAGTCACTAATCTAGAAAATGCCCTAGAGTGTCACCTGCAGTCAAATCTCACGGAGGCATTTGCTCACCTGCGGTTCTTTCCTTCTTCCTCTCACGCTTGCGGTAAGTTGATTTTAAAATTAGTCAGCACAATACGGGAGAGATGAATTCTATGTCCAGAATGGCAGTCTTGAAAGCAGCCTCTGACACATAGCCAGGTAGTGCAAAGGAAATCTGCCTGGCCCTCCAGAACCTGCGTTCTATAGGCTGCCTAGCTGAGCAGCTGTTACGTTGTCCCCTGCCTGGTGCTGGGGATGAGGTCTGTAAAGATAAGTGGAAGGCACACCAGCTGTTTCATTTTCACTCTGAGTCTGTGCCAAACACTACACAGGAGCTCTGCTAAGTGAATATTATAATTTCTGTCTTTTTTTTTAAATCAGAAACTGGGGGTTGGGGGAGGTAAAGCGACATGCTCCACAGTGTCACAAGGTTCTTGGTAAGTTCTTAATGCAGAGTAGAAGTTCACAGTCACTTGCTGCTAAGACCATCACCACTCTGTGTTTGAGAGCTATTTCTATCTTAATACTGTTTTCTAATTGCCTTGCCAGGCAGTAAATGGCTTACTGAGTGGTTTTCCCACATCCTCTTCGCTTGGGCCATTCACGCCTTCCCCATCTCTCTCATCCACCACTCCTCCCCCTCTCCGACCTTTTCCAACCAAACATTCCCTCTTCACCACATTTAACCAACGAGGCGCAGTCTCTCAGACCTTTAAACATACCCTTCACCCTCCACGACCCTTTCTAGTTTCTTGGGTTCCTGAGGTAGTTCAAGGTAAGCCCTCAGCCTGAGCCATGATCCTGCAGCTTTCATCTTCCTGCACCTAGGTGATCCCACTCAGTCTGCTTTTCCCAGCCTTATTTATTTTCCTGCCAATTTCATAATTGTATTTTTCCTTATAATTTCCTAAGACCCCACTGTGTACCTGGACCACATTATCCACTCACCAGTTGGTGGACGTCTGGTCTGGTTCCCTTTCCTGGCTATTGTGAGTAGAATTTATGCCCAGGGATGAAAGCAAGCCCCAGTTAAATGCTTTCCTTTATAAGAGTTGTCATGGGCACAGTTTCTCTGCACAGCAATAGAAGAGTGACTAAGACAAATCTTACCCCTAATTTCATGCACCCCGTTTTAAGCAGCCTACTGAGTTCAGTCAGTGCAGGGCCCTATCTTGGAGCACGGTAATAATCAGGAGCCACAGCCTTAAAGAAATCTGACTCCTTCCCTGGAAGCCACAGCTATCCACAGCTCCTCCATTAGGGGTGGGGACTCATGAAGCCCTTCCCCATTCATACCAGAATGTTAACCAGATTCCTCATATGTGGAAACCACAGTTGCTGTGACTTCATGAGTGCAATATTCCTTTTATGTTCCCAAGACACCCTTTGCTCCAATCCGCCCTGACCTCTGGCTCTTACTATCCTCCCTCTTCCTCAATGGCCCCAAGGGTGGTGGTGGTCTCTAGGTATCTCATTTCTGGCTGAACACTCCACTGATGCTCATTCTATGCACTTGTCCAGGTATGAGTTTCTGTACTAACCACTGCCCACTCCATAAAGACACTTCTCAGGGGAGGTCTGAGAGCTGCACTCATTGTGGCCAGAGGATATGAGCTTGGAGGGCAGCTTGATACTGTGTCAATTTAGAAGTCCAATAGCAGTGAGTTCACTCTGGGCCTGTGAGCTCCTCAATCATAGCTTCTTGGCCTAATGGTGAGGTGTTTCCTATTGTGGCAGACCTTAAACTAAACTGGTTACCTTCGTAACACTTGTGCTGTTATTGTTGTACCCATGGCTATGTTTTGCCATGCTGGCCATTATGATAGGTTCGCAAGGATCACAGAAGACTTTTAAGATTTTTTTCCTAGAACAGCCTACATAGCAACTTCCAATCTATGGAAGCTATCCAGCAGGGAGGAAGTCTCCTGATCAATATTACTTTGATTTTTCCATGTTCTATGACCACTGTCACATTTGTGCACAGTTCTAGTTTTTTGAGCAATCTCTAGACTGAGCTCCAAAATGACTTCACTAATTTACGTTCTCACCAGTAGTGAACAAAGATGCCCTTTCATACCATTTACTGTTGCTGTAGTCAATACCATGACCAAGAGCAAACTTAGGGAAGAAAGGGTGAGATTGGTGCCGTAGTGCCACACATGTCATCTGAGGAACCACTCACTCGCTAACTGGATTTGGTGTTTGGGCTACAAGAGAGGGGATCCATGTCTAGTACTGTCCACCTGGTCTGAAACCTAGACTGGAAAACTTTTAGACTATGGTGGAATGGACATATCACTAAACCATATGAATTTATACTCCCGGACAAAGGCGATTTTCACTGCTAAGCTGAGACGCCTCACATTTTTAGTGAACAGAGATAATTACAAGGACCCATGGCTCTATAAGATGTTAAGAACAAAAGACAGTTGTGTGCTCAGTTCTGGGAAAGACATTTATACCTCTTTAAGGCTTAGGGGATACTGAGGAAGAGGAAGAAAGAATGTAGAGCTGGAAGATGGAGAGAGGTGTTCCCAAACACTGCCTTCTAAGGAGGACAAAGACATGTGATACTGGCACTAGATACACAGAAGTGGGTGCCTTTATAACAGTCAAATATGGAGGGGAAAGGACTCATGGAGTCCTATCAGATACTGATAGTGTTTTGGCAGCTGACAGATTGTGGGTGAAAGAGAATCATGGTATTCAGTTGGGTAGCCACAAAGCTTTGATGATTAGTTCCAAAGTCAGATTCACCTAGACAGCTCTAACTCCACTCTAAGGGGAATTAAACAAAACCCAAACTATTAAACAGAGGAAAAGCATTATTGGAGGGGGAGCTAGTTGGGGAAGGTGGAAGAGTTAAGGACTAAAATATACAATGTTTGTACGTGAGTAAAATTGTGAAGAGCACAATTTACTCATGAACAAACACTGTTTTCAAGTTCCATCATTCCATGATCACCTGTGTAGCATCTTCTGCTTAATGACATTCTAGAAGCTTTAGTCTCGCATCAGCTAATGATACTATGACAATCCGTAAGCTTCTCTGAGGTCTAAGGCCATGACATGAACTGTACCTGAAAAGTAAGCTCCCGCTATCTCTAATCTAGCATGCCAGACACTGAGTTCTGCTGAGTAGAGATCTAGATTTCAGGCTTTGATGACATGCTGGTCATGCATTCCTTTGTTCATTGTGAACTATTTATTGATGGCAAGCTTTAAGGTAAAATATCTGTAAAATATGCAAAAGCAAAGGATTTACTTTGGGCCGGCATGATTTAAAACAGTGGTTTTCAAATTTCTATGTGGAATCTAGTCATATACTTCCTGGTTTTATGGAACAGCACTAGCATTGCCGTGGGTGATGGGCTTCGAGATGTTCCATCTATTCTCCATCTCACTCCAGCCCTATCGTCCTTAGAGATGCTCCTACCAATCCACTCAATCTCAGCAATGAGTCACTGAGATGTCATGGTCCACATTTATTTTTAATTTTTGAGACAGTTTTGCTATAGAGCACAGACTGGCCTTGAACTTGAGATCCTTCTGTCTTAGCATCCCAGAGCTGGTATTAGGGGCATGTGCTACAAGGCCTGGCCTGTGGTCTACAGTTTGGGAAAAAAGAATTTCCTTGAGACTTTAAAGGGCACTACATGAATTTTCAATCTCTTACCAAGTGTGGTACAAAATTAGACTTGGAAAATCTGCTGTGGCAGAATACATACACATTCTTTGATGTACTTTGTACTGTAGGCCAGTTTTGATGCTAAGCTGTCTAGTACTGTCACTTGATTTAACCAATGGGAACTTACTAAACATAATGCAGCCAGAAAGGAAAACTGCTTGTATGTTTGGATGTCACAGCCTCTGCCTCTCAGTCTTAGTCACCAGAACAAATTCCAGCTGATTTCTAGAGCCAATGTGGATCAGAGCTTATTGTTCTAGGTGCCCTAGCAGAGGGAGCCAGCCGAGACTCACATCTTTTGAGAGCAGCAAGAGTAGCAGAAGTGGCTAGTCATTTATCCAGTCACTCCAGGCACGTGAAAAAAGAAAACATTTGCTAAATGCTTCTGAAGATTGTTGGTTTGTTACATATCACCATGGCAACACGAGATAACACTCATGACAGTTTACTAATCATAAACTGTTCACATTTGAGCACATTATGAATTCTTGAAGTCTAATAAAATTAATTGCAAACTCCTCCAGTCTGCCTCATTCTGAATTAAACATCATCATGTATCTAGGTAGTTGATTAAGGTCCAGAAGGTCTTAGGTATTTCCACTTGCAGAAATAAACAATGGTGCTCAGACTTTTTTTTAATCAATCGGATCACCTATCTACTAAATCAGAATCTGAGCTGATGATTATGAACTGCTAATGTAGCAAACTTCTTTATCTTTTGGGGCTTGAAGTGAAAATGATTCATTAACAAAGACTGAGTAGCCAGATGTAGTAGAGCATATCCATAAGTCCATCAGCAACAGACTGAGGCAGGAGGATTACTGTAGGTTTGAGGTCACCCTGAGATACATAGTGAGTACCAGCCAGTCAAAGTGTATTAAGTTTGTATAGGTGTGTTTATCTTGTATATAACCAGTGAGAGCCACAGACCACTTCTGCCAGGGAAATTGGCGGGCTGCCTGGAGATCTTCCCTTTCCTCTGTTCCTCCAGATCCAACCCTCCATTCCCATCCCCAGTGCTGTAGTAGACCCTCTAGGTGACCTCTCTTCACTGTCTCCCCCATTCCAAAGAGACAAAATAAGCAGATCCAAGTCATACCCTCTTCTCTCCTCCTATTTGGGATCCCTTCAGATGCCTACCCTATCTCCATTCTTAAGTATCTGTTCCTGAGACACAGAATTTAAAAAGTTTGACCTGGAACTCCCTATGCCCACAACTATCAAGTCCAAAGAAAATTTCCTACCAGTCAATATACAGATGTCAGACTCCAAAAATCTAGAGAGAAAACAGAAAGCAAGTGACAAAACACCCAGCCAATAAAGACAATTCGAGAAACCAACAACTATACCTATAATCATCACAATTCCAAATGCTTAGACTCTAGCATAAAAACACAATCAAACAGCCAGGGCAATTTGTCTCTAGTAGAGCCCAGCTATCCCATTACAGCAGACCCTGAGTGTTTCAACTTAGCTGAAGCACAGGAAAATAACCTTAAAATGACCTATATGAAGTTAACAGAGGTCCTTAAAGAGGAAATGAATAAATCCCTTAAGGAAAGCCAAGAAAAAAACAGCCAAAGGAAATGAATAAGACTGTTCAAAACCTGGAAATGGAAATAGAAACAATGAAGAAAGCACAAACTGAGGGATTAGAACAGGAACCACAGAGGTAAGCTTTACCAACATAATACAAGAGATGGAAGACAGAATATAAGGCATTGAGGATACAGTAGAAAAAACAGGTAAGTTGGTCAAAGAAAATGTTAAATCCAAAAAAGTTTCTGGACAAAAAATGTCCAGGAAATCTGGGACACTATGAAAAGACCAAACTCAAGAGATCTTATAAACCAAATGGACCTAAGAGTTATTTACAGAACATTTCACCCAAACACAAAAGAATATACCTTCTTCTCAGGACCTCATGGGTCTTTCTCAAAAATTGACCCCATACTCAGCCTCTAAGCAAGTCTTAATAGATACAATAAACCTGACAGTATCCCCGTATCT
This sequence comes from Dicrostonyx torquatus, assembly GCA_028555095.1. Classification (NCBI taxonomy): domain Eukaryota; kingdom Metazoa; phylum Chordata; class Mammalia; order Rodentia; family Cricetidae; genus Dicrostonyx; species Dicrostonyx torquatus. The sequence goes on from JAQHUG010000131.1 coordinate 395,254, forward strand.
TATAAAATCATCGTGGATTAAAGCTGCATTTTAACAACAACTATAGAAAGCCGCAAACGCATGGAAACTGAATGACTCTCCACTGAATGAAAAGGTGGGTCAAGGCATTCTTCCACATGAGATAGCCACGTTGACCAGCATCATTTGTTGAACATGCTGTCTTTTTTTTTTTTTTTACAGTGTCTATTTCTGGCTTCTTCATCAAAATATCAGGTGTCCATATGTGTGTGGATTTATTTCTGGGTCTTCAATTCAATCCCATTGATCATTGTGTCTGTTTTTATGCCAATAGCGTGCCTTTTTAAAATTATTACTTACATCTCTGTGAAACAGCTTTATTGTCGCAGGACAATATTACACCAATCTGATTAAAAAAGGGGTATTTTATTGGAGGGGATAAAACTTACAGATCAATGTCCCAAACCACGTTCCTCTGGTCACAAACAGGAAACTGAGTCTAGCAGTCAGCATGGAAGCCAGAAGCAAGTTAGCTTGGAGAGCAGCTGCGGCTTTTTTTTAAAAAATGAAAACCACGCCCTACATTGGGCGGGTATCTTAGAAGCCATTGGCTGAAAGCAAGAGGGCTTAATCTCCCGCAGCACAGCTTGGAATCAGGTGAGACTCCAGGAGACTGTTTTATTGTGTAGAGTTATTTAAGCTATCCTGGGTTTTTTTTTCATATGAAGTTGTGAATTGTACTTTCAATGTCCATGAAGAATTATATTGGAATTTTGATGGGGATTACATTGAATCTGTAGATTGCTTTTAGTAGGATGGCCATCTTTTCTACATTAAACCCATTGATCCATGAGTATAGGCTATCTTTCCATCTTCTGATACCTTCGTCATTTTCTTTCTTGAAAGACTTGACATTTTTATAATACAAATCTTTCATTTGCTTAACTAGAGTTTCCTTAAGATAGTTTATATTATTGGAGGCCACTGTGAAGGGTGTTGTCTCCCAGACTTTTTCTAAGTCTATTTGTCATTTGTATATTGGAGGCCTACTGATATCTCTTTAAGTCAATTTTGTATCTAGCTGTATCTTTAGCAGTCAGGGAAATGCCAATCAGAATGACTTCAAGATTCCATCTTACACTGTCAGAATGCCTAAGATCAATAACATAAGTGACAGCTCATGCAGATGTGGAATAAGGGGAACACTCCTCTGTTGTCAGTGGGAGTGCAAACTTGTCCAGCCACTAAGTAATCATTATGACTGTTTCTCAGGAAGTTGGAATATGATCAACCGTAAGACAAAGCTATACCACTCTCGAGCATACACCCAAAAGATGCTTCATCTACCTTAAGGACACCTGCTCAACTCTGTCCATTGCAGCTCTATTCAAAATAGCCAGATACTGGAAACAATATAGGTGTCCCTTAACAGAAGAATGGATAAAGAAAATGTGGCACATTTACATAATAGAGTATTACTCAGCTGTTAAAAAATAACACTGTGAAATTTGCAGGCAAATGGATGGAACTAGAAAAAAACTTTGTGAAGGAGCTAAACCAGATCCAGAAATATAAATATGATATGCACCAACTCACTAGGATGAGTATGCTGAATTTGGGGTAAGACTATTTTCTCTTTATCTTTGACACCGACAGTGAAGATTTAGAAGTATCACCCTTCCTCAGTTCCATTTCTCCAGGAACAGAGCCTGGGTTTTATTACAAGAATACACTCCCAGAGTGTGGGGAGGAGGAAGAGCAGGGACAGCCTGTCAGGATGAATTAGGATGTGGCCACAGACCCTTCTGAGCATGACCAATTGGTCAACATTGTGAGGTGGCTTTCCTAGAGTCTCTCAATGACAATGTCTCAGGACTGTTTCCAGGCTCTAAACTTTACTTGTGGGTCATACTTCTGTGTGCCCTTGGGGAAATGCTATAACTTTCGTCCTTCTGTGCAGTAGGAGAGCCTATGCTGTCAAGTAAGAGTGGGACGTTCTAGGCAGAGGGCTGTCAGTCAGTCTGTTTGGAGGAGCCAGAAGCTGTGCAGCAGAGACGGCCTTCATTGGAGTCACCCCAGGAAGGCGATTTGTAGGAACACAACAGTATCTGTGGCAGTAATCACAGAATTATACCAACATTCCAAACAACAGACTAGAGAAGTTGCTGAGAGCAGCTCTTCTAATAATAGAAAGGCTGTATATTAACTGGAAAATACCACATGGGCTTACCAGGTACAGCGTGCTGCAGTGTGTTGAGGCCTCCACTATGAATTGTGCGGGTGTGCAAACCCTTTCCTCTTCCCAGGATGTTCTCACACTACATGTGAGTGTCCCTTGCAAGTGTACAGCAAAGACATTCACTTGTGTACTCGGCTCAATATGTATATCAATATTGTCACAACCAGTGAAAATGATAGAAAATGATTTTCTAGTCATTTCTGAAGAAATTCAGTGACTTAATTTTTTTCATAACAGTAGGTGGTACTGTCCCACACTTTGGAGATCAGAAGTTCAAATTATCTGAGACATGGAAGAATTAGATGGTTATATTAATGAGCAGCTAATAGATGCGTGTAGCAAGACATGGGTACTGAGGTCAGCAGGTGTAGGGCTTATTACTGCTCTTGCCCTTTTGCTGTTTTGAGAGTCTTGGTTAGGCTTCATAGTTTCATCTTCCCTCTGGAAAAGGAGAAGAAGATACCTGCATCCTGTGTGGCTATGACTGCTCTCTTCCTAATCTGGGGATTGCAAGGGATGAGGAAGACACTTTTCTCCTGTCTCCTCTTCCAAAGACTCCTTCTAGCACAGAACTGTTTGAAAGGACAGTGGGTTCTCTTGTGTGTGTGTGTGTGTGTGTGTGTGTCTGTGTGTGTGTGTGTGTGAGCATGCGTGTGTGCATGTGCATGAGTGAGAGAGAGAGAGAGAGAGAGAGAGAGAGAGAGACAGAAAGGTAGGGAGGGAGGGAAGGAGAAAGAGGCAAAGAGAGACAAGGAGATACAGACAGACAGAGAGGGACAGAAGGGGACAGAGAGAGATACAGAGAGAGAGCATCTTCTTTCTAGTTGGGTACAGTTGAGTGAATCTGGGGACAGGGTTACTGTACAGTTGTGACATATGAGTGGAGGTCAATTCTCTTGAGAATAATGTAGACTTCCATCAACATTCGTGGTCTCTATACACAATCAAAATATTTTCCTCTTGAGATCACAAATCCATCTGCTCATCCATCCATTCCAAAAGGCAGCCTTCATGGAAAGCTTACTCTAAAATTCTGCGGATCTATTTTTTTTTTCAGGAAGATATTTTGTACTCATTTTAAGTTCCCTGGGGCCTCAGCACCTCGACTTCTCTGGCACAGATTTCATGAGTATGTGCTCATTTTACTATTTGTCCATGATCCCAGCCTGCCGTCCACTTCTCTCCTAGTATGTTGCTGAAGAACCAGCATTGTACTTGACTTGAGGAAGTCCTTCCGTCATATTACTTTTATTTGATGATTCATCTTTGATATTTTAGGTGTGTGTGTGTGTGTGTGTGTGTGTGTGTGTGTGACATTATGCAAAGATCTGAGACTCACCCCGGTCCATACTGAATATTCATTATGTCCATGACTGCTGATACAGGAAACGTAATAAGAAACTGTATTGGTTTTCTTTCTTTGGGGAATCAGCCACACGTATTTGCATATGGCTTCAGAACTTTAACAACCGTGGTGGGCTTGGGCACGGTATTTGGAGATTTGGTGTCAGCTTTACTTTATAGAGCTCATTCATCTTAGCATACACAGCTCCAACAGCTGGGCTGAGGTGAGTTTTCAAAGATGCATTTAAACACACTGAACATGTGTTCGGGTTCTCCCCCCACCCCCGTGCGTCTCTCTGCGTGTGTGACTAATTCTCTCAGCTGATTCCTCAGCGGTGAGGGGCTGAGCAGAGCTCTGAGGCAGATGTGGTAGAAAACGGGACAGTCTCAGGAGGAAAGGCAACATTTCTGATAAAGGAAAAGAAACCCCAGCCACATTCAGCAGCTCCTGCCATCTTAGGAAGAGGAAAAGGGGAGAACTTGGGAACTGCTGCACCCTATTTCTGATGGTTATTTGGTCCCAGCAGTAAGATGTCCAGTGCATTTCTTGGAATGTGGCTGCAGAACTGCAAATAGCACTGTTGTCTTTTTTATTTATTTCCTTCATTATCCAAGGGAATAAAGAGTATTTTCGTGTTGTTTAACATGAAAGAGACTTTCCCCTTTGGTCTTAATTCTTATTTAGAAAATATAGATTTCCCCAACAAATGTGACCATTAATACCTTATGGAATGGCCTGTCCAGGCAGGGACTCCAAGTGATACCACCCAGAGACTAGAGCACAGGGCAGTGCCAAGCTGCCAACATGGCTGTTTTCAACTCAAAGGGGAAAAATCTTTAGTGAAATTCCCACAGTGGTGGGCACATGGATGATTTACTTCAGCATTTCCTTGGGTATTTAGCATGAAGTAATTAATGCAGGGTTGCTTGGAGGTCCACCCAAAACTTTATGCTGGTGTCCTAGGGGAACAGCCTGAGACCCTTATCTTACTACATTATGGAAGCAAAGCACACATAACCTGCTCAGATGGATGCACTGAGCCTCCGACTGGTTTTACAAATCCCCCAAACTCCAAGTCCCCGTGGATGGCTTGGAAAGTATCTTGGGAAGTCAGGTGCATTCTTCTGCTCGGTGCAGGACAGCAATCTAACTTAAGATATCCACTAAGTGGTAAAAATGAGGGCTGCGATCACTGTGTTTACACAACTGGCTTAAAAAACTCAGGACCCGCAGTCTCTTGATAACACTTGAAGGATTTATATTGGACTATTTCTGATCATAATTTCTCCTGCTCAGAGAATGGAGACTTGTTTCTCACAATCATGACAGCATCAGTGTAGACCTTGTTTCATAAATAATTATGAGGTGCCAAACTTAAACATGTGTACACCACCTCCTGTGGCAGACCCAGAGCCGATGACAGGCTGGTGATGTTCTGCTGACTCCGGTACTCATCCACGGCCATCCTTGTGGAAGGAGAGGGCAGATGAATTTACAGTGTTTGTCTTAGGCTCTTTCCTAGCCGCAGGGAATTTGGGAAGAATGTTGGAATTGTTTACTGAAAAGAGGTTTTGTACTTTATCAATGGACATGGCTTCTCTGTAATGAGCATAGAGAAGGAAAACAGTCATTAAGAAAACAAGATAAATGGTGATTTGAGCAACATTGGTAGAAGGAAGCGGGGAGGATTGTGTTACTATTGGCTCAAATATGCTCCCCTCCATGGTATTCTTTTTCCCCGAGTGTGTACCAGGGCCCTTTGACATTTTTCTGTGTCTGTTGTTTATTTAGTGTCCTGTGCATCTTGAAGTCATAAAGTGGCTCTAGTAATACTAACGTACCCCAGAAGAACATGATTGAAACTTACATGAGAGTGGAAGGTCTGGGATGTGGCTCAGCATCCCATACATCAAAGTGACATTACATAGGCTGAAAGGTTCTATGTAGGAATGTATCTGCACATACATACATGTATGTAAGAATGTATCTGCACATACATACATGTATGTAAGAATGTATCTGCACATACATACATGTACGCAATAATGACTGATGAAGAAAGAGGCCATGAAATTGAAAAAGTGTGGGAAGAGAGTGTATGGGAGGATTTGAAGGAAGGAGAGGGAAATGAGGAATGTATTTTAATCTCAAACAGTCCAAGCAAGATTTGCAAGGCCTTGGGCCCAGTTCTGAGCATCTGCATGCAGCTCTTAAACATCCCTAAATCTAGTTCCAGGGAATCCTTGTAAAATTAGGGCCTGCTAGTTGGGGTTTCTGTCCCGCCTGATACCCCGCAGCTGGCAAGCCCCAAAGAAAAAAATCACACAGAGAGTCTGCATTAGGTTATAAACTGGCCCATTAGCTCAGGCTTCTTACTAGCTCTTGTAACTTATATTAACCCATTGTTCTTATCTATGTTAGCCACATGGCTCAGTACCTTTCTCAGCTGAGCAGGATACATCCTGCTTCTTCGGTGAACTGGGCAGGAGTGCAGGAAGAGCTTCCTTCTTCCCTGCCTCTACTTCCTGTCTGGTTGACCCGCTATACTTCTTGCCTAGCCAATCAGCATTTATTTAAAACATAATTGACAGAATACAGAATTGTCCGCCACCAATTCCACTTCCTCTTCAACCTTTGTAGGTACCAGGCATGCGCATGCACACACACACACACACACACACACACACACACACACAGGCAAAACACTCATACACATAAAATATAAAACTCATATATGGGGAGATGCTGAGATTGGGGCTTTGTTTTAGATGATGTGATGTTGCATAATAAACATTATTACTTACTGAATCCCTCAGGTTTATCAGTTTGTTAACTACTGATGATATGCAACAGAAAAGAATCAGCTCTTCTCTGTGCCGTGAGAGGCGCACACACACACACACACACACACACACACACACACACACACATGAGTTTCAGTGTCATAATTGAGTGCCTCAATGAACATATACATAGTTATGGTTGGCACTGTTAAAACCATAACTTAGGGGGAATCACGTGATACACTTAGCTGAGCACCAAAGTCAAAGTTTATCTGGGTCATTTTGGACAAAGTAAGAAGCCCACAGAAAAGGGGATGCAAGAGATTTGGCACTGGAAAACTTTATTGTAAGAAAGGAGGACATGAGCAGAGTAAGAACACAGGGGGTGTTGTGAGTCAGACTTCATCTGCTGAGCAAGGTGGGGCACAGAAGAACAGGAAACAGATTCCTTGAGAAAAAAACATTCTTCAAGATTGAGAGGGGAAGAGAATTTTGGAAGTAAGAATTTTATGCCATCAGTAAGGACTAAATTGGGGCAGTTTTTTGATGAAGGAAAGGGTATGGTTTGGGAGAGATTTAAGAAAATAAAATACACAGGATCTTTTCAGGAATTAGATCAAAACAACTCAGGATTTTTGTTTGAACTATACAGACTGTAATTTTATTCACTCATTACATAAATATCTCTTATAGATTTAATTGGGAACCATCATCGTGGCAAGTTCTAAGACTGTCTCAGTGAAAAAACATAGCCCAATCTCCAATCAGGGTTTGCACTGCACTAGGGAAAGAATACATGTTGATGGACATATGGACCATCAGCACAATGAAGTTATGACTTACTTCTTATAAAGACCTGAGAAAGGATGATGTAGAGGACCAGAGCTCAGGAGATACACTTTAGAGTCATCCAGCCAAGTTCACGGCCAAGATCTTGCTAGCTGTGAGGTTTCCAAGAAGTTTGGTAATGCCATACGAGAAAATGACTAAGGACAAAAGAGAAATTTCAGGGCCAACAGAGGAAGGAAGGGTGGGTTTTAGTGAAGCTGAGAAGAGACTGTAAGAGGCATTGATGGAGGACACATGTGCATGCATGCATGTCTGCCCTGGTTGTACACAGGAGACATGAGAACAGCTTTATCTTTTCCTTTGTCTATTTTGTAACCAGCATAGCACAGGTAGTAAAACATTGTGTTTAAACAAAACATTGTGTTTAAACAAAACACAATGGAGGCATTGAGAAATGAGCTCTCTTCTAGATGTGCGATGAAGAATTGGACCCAAAGAGCCCTGTGGAATAGGAAAGAAGCTCATACTGGTTAGTCTTCCCGTCATTGTGACAGATGTCAAACAGAAACAACTTAAAGGGGTATTTTTTTCTTTGACTCATGTGATGTGGGATTCCTCTCTGTATGCTGTGAAAACCATTGGTTAATAAAGGAACTGGCTTGGCCTATCGCAAGGTAGAACTTAGTTGGCAGGGGAAAGCTAAGCTGAAGGCTGGGAGAAGGAAGGCAGAGTCAAGGAAAGCCATGGAGCCACCAAAGGCAGATGTGCTGAAACTTTGCTGATAGTCCATGATCTCATGGTAATGCACAGATTAACGGAGATGGATTAAATTAATATGTAAGAGTTAGCCAATAAGAAGCTAGAGCTAATGGGCCAAGCAATGATTTAAATAATACAGTTTGTGTGTGATTATTTCGGTTCTGAGCAGCGGGAACCAACAAGCGGCTCCCTCCTCCTACACACTTGTTTTCAGATGGTTTAGTCCATGGTTACATCATCCCGTGATTTGGTTGGAAAACAACGTTCAAGTGTGTGTGTCTTTATCTCATTGTATAGGAAGCAGAAAGAAACATGGGAAGGGTTGAGAACAAGGTACTCCCAAGGACTAGCTCCTCGGTCATCTACTTGGCACTTAACTAAATTTCTGACCAGGGCAATTTTAGTTACAGATTCTCTGACCAGCAGCTGGGTAAGGTGCTTGCGCCTCACTCCTGCACCTGGGCCCCACAATAAATTGGCGGGTTAGACTGAGAGAAGTGCTTTCTGGTTCTAAAAGTCTGAGTCTGGAGACATGATTAGATGGTCAAGCTGCAGAGGTGATGTATTATCAAACAGAGCTGTCCTGTCAGCTTTGCTGATGTATTATCTTATAAAACATTGGGACATTAAATATTTGATAGTGGAACTCTGGATATTGATTCCCCCCCCCTCAGTCATAAATGGCTCCTGCTCCTGAGGCATAGAAGGGCTCTGCAGAGCTGCATACACCAGTAGATTGCATCCTTGCAAAACGAATGTCAAACAGTGCATCTGGGTATTGTCTTGATAAATTACATGACTCGGTGATCACTGACCCACATTTCGTAATATGATTTTATAAAACCCATGTGACAGTGCTAATGGAGATAGATGCAGTGTAGCTCTCATACAGTGGGAGTCAACAGTGTTCCTGGACAAAAATGAAAATAGGAGATGCAATTACAGGATTGCTATTATAAGCTTTCATGTAAAGAAAGTGTTGGGTGGGTGGATATTTTTATGCACAGAAGTTATCCATAATTTCAGGCAAATTCACGGAATACCAACCAGCAACACTGCTTTGTCAAAATAACTGTTTATTTCTGTGTTCCTAGAGTCTCTCTGGCAGAGCACCAGGTGTGAAATAATGGGCCTGTGCTCACTGCATATGCTGGGGCCCACGACACATTGGCGTATGCAGGCTTATTTGGGGATTTCTGCTGTATGTCTTCATCTTTAATAGAGGCAGCTTCCTTCTGAGGATTCACAGCAGAGAAAATCCTGTGACCTTAGCCGTGAGGGCGCTAGCCTCTCTCATCAGAGAGCTAGGAGCTCTCCAGTGACAACGTCACCTGTGTTTATGGACAGAACAATAGGAAAATTACATGGAATTTTTTTCTCGAAGCATAACGGCTTATTCTGTCATCAGCTAACCAGTCCGAAACAGAAGCGGAGTATGCTGAGCTCCAGGTGGGAGACTGGCCCACAGCACCCCTTAAAGTGGGCATGGGGGTCCTCAGTCTCCTGGGTTTGCTCTAATTCAGCGATGAATTTTTGTGTATTGAAAAGTACAGTTATGGACCGACAACTGACCATGATTAGAAACACCCACCCTTCACCCTTCTAATTTCATTATCTGACCCTTATGACATCCTTAATTGCCACATCACTGTATACATTTGTAGAGTGAAATGTGGTAGGTTAATAGCTGTATATATTTTAGAATTAAAGAATTAGCATAATTAGTATAATATTAATTTTATTTTTAAAAATAATAGTGTTGTAAAGAAATGTAACCTGACTTTGGACCAGTTTTTGAGGACAGAGTTTTTAAGCCACCTGCCAGGTATGACTTTAACCTCACTTCACATCTTATACATCATTGGACTAAAAAACAGGGGAGGAAGATGGAGCCAAATAAAAAAATAGAGAACCATAAAAAGAACATCTCCCACCTCCAGTGAGGACAGGGCAAGGCTGAGGTGAGTCTGGTCAGTCTGGAGTTCTAAGCTGACAGCACAGGAAAGTAGACATGAGCCTTGAGGGCAGATGTCATCACTGTGTTAGCAGAGGCTCTCTGGTGGAGATTATTCAGGGAGAGCTTGAAGAGAGAGATAAGCAAGGCTCTGAGAGTAAAATCTTGGTTGAGATAAGTTTTTTTTTTAAAGTGCCTGGAGGAGAGAGACAAGGGGGAGGTAAAAAATGAGTCAGTCAGTCACGGGGAAAGCCTTGGAGCTTAAGGCAGAACAAATTCTCAAAAGAAGGAAATGGTTAACCACGCGGAGATAAAGTACTAATTGACCTTGGAACAAGGTGTTCCTCAAACAGCAAGACGGCTCTGAGCAAGGGGAGAGTGGCAGGCGGTTCTGGTGAAAACCTGGGCTGCAATGCATTGGAGAAGAACAGGAAAAGTACAGGCAGAGAAGCACACTCTTCTGAAAATGTACTTGCGCTTTGTTCATCTATTCTTCCAGTCGAGTCGCAAGGATAGTGCCTGTTTATGGGTTAGGAAGAGTTTCAGGCAATGGTCTCAAGAAGAAAGTGGTAATGAGGAAAGGTCTGTTGGGATCTGGTTTGGGACCGCTTTGGAGAGTTTTATCTAGGGGAATTTGACAGAACATGGGGGTATGTGATCATCTAGCGGGATCATCCGATTACTAAGTACCCTGTATTGGAAGAGCTTAATATATCAAAACAGAAATCGAGAGGGAGGTAAGGGGCTAGAATCTGGACTGTGCTCACTCATCTAAGCTCTATAAAAATAGTGGGTGAAGACTGCAGACCACAGGGCAGAGGAATCACGATGAGAGGGCCATTCTCAGAGCACAAAGCAAAACTTGGAGTAGCTTTTTGCCCTGACAACGTTTAAACAAACAGACCTAGGGAAACGATTTCTGTCCCTTTAAGGGACAAGCCACGCCCACTCCCTTCCTGTCTGCAGCTGCAGATGCTCGCCCTCCCTTTCTGTTCCTTCTCTAGGAGAGGCAGCAGCTGCTTCTTCTTCTCTTTCCTCTTTCTCCCTCTCTCTGTCTCTCTTTTCTCTCCCTCTCTCCTCCCTTCTCCCCTTCTCCCTTCCCCCCATAACCCTAATAAATGTTCAACTGTACTCTGCATGGCGTGCTTGTCCATGTCTCTGTCTCCTGCCCGCCTGCCACGCGTCTCCCTGCCTGGCTGGGACTGGCCGCTCTCAGGGCCCGCCACCTGCCCACACCTCTCACTCGCTGGGGAACAGCCAGCTGCCACATGGCTGGGGACCAACCATCTTAGTTTGGGGACCTGCCGCATGGTCTCCACCCCACAGCAAGCTGCTGGGGACCCGCGCCAAAAGAACAACACCTAGGAGGTAATATAGGTACAGGCTGTTTTTGTGGGTGGGGGTTACAGGAAAGGGACAGCCCCGACAAATGCTCGGAGGGGTACCAGCTGCCTTGCTTGAGTTTGTTCTCCACACGGGGTCCCTGGTGAGTGGAGAGCCATCTTTAACCTTGTTTCTTGTGCAAATCATGACGCAGCAGCATGACTCCATGAAGAGGTTACTCATGGTTCATAACTCAAGACAGACACAAAGGAACCCCTGGGGCTTATGCCAGAATCCCTCAGGAGATATTCACCCTGAGTTTTATCTCTGGCTGTGTGTGCCACACCTGCCCTATTTGTGGTTTCAAAAGTTCTAGACATACAAAGCGGCAAGAACACGTATGTGAGTAGAATGAAGTCCAATAGAAGGAAGAATCAAATCATGAAACATTAAGTATCAAATTGAAGACAGCAAGGACGTAACAAGGGTAAAGCTGTCACAAGGTAGAGTCACTGTTTTCTCCTCCTTCAGTGAGACAGCTAGATGTAGTCATGATTGGCTCTCTAAGGAGACGTAAAGAGGGAATAGCATCTTCTCGTCTACTGTGAAAATTCCCTTTCAACTGTCCCACCAAGGCTCATGACCATTCCCAGTATTGTGGACTCATTAGATATATGCATCTTCAGTGCCTGTCTCTGGAGAGGGTGCAGCTGCCTCCAGTGCTGGGAAGGTCCTAAGCGATGAGACTACCTCTTCTATCTATGAACTAAACCTACCTTTGGAGCCCTGTGACCTATAGAGCCAATTCTACCAACTTCCAAAGTTATTTATCTAAAAGTTTCTTCCTTATTAAAAAAAAATTGTAGACATTGGTTTTATTTCAGTCATCTGGTATTGCCCCTTAAACATTAAAGGCGTCTAGTATTTTCAGGTATATATATTAAAAAGTACATGGTTTCCAGTTTATAACATATAAACACACACACACACACACACACACACAAGGAGATTCGCTAGGTTGCCTTGCATGGTATGGTCTAGATGGTACAGCAATGGTTATTTCACCAGGGAGAGGCTGAGACTCTGCAAATTGCTTAGGAAACAAGGCTGGATGTCTTGGGAGTTCCAATCTGGTGCTGAAAGTTTGAAGGATTCCTTGGAAGCTGCTGGTCTTCAGTGCGCACTGAAAACCTAAAGCAGCTAGGTTCTCATGTCAGCGGAGGAATCCAGTAGCAACAGCGGCATCAGAACAGATGAATTTGCCATCAAGAGTGAAGACAAGTAGGCAAAACTTTTTATCGTGGGTACCCACATTAAATGTGGGCCTTCCTTGGTCAAGATAATCTCTCCCACAGACATGCACAGCAGCTGGCGTTTTAATTGATCCTAGATCCAATCAAGTTGTCAGAAAGGATTAACCCTCTCAGACCCCCATCCCAGACTGATTGGGAGCTGGATCCTTATTGTCCCAAATAGATTTAATGTCTCAGCTTCCTGTCACCTATAAGAAGGCTTCCCTGGGATGAACAATCTTCAGCGTTAATGTGATTGTTTTAGACTCACCATGGAATTTCTCTGGGTTTGTCTCTAAGGATGTTTCCAGGAAGCTTTAACAGATAAAGGAAGTGCCACCCTGAATGTGAGTAGCACTATTCCATGCTGGGGTACCAGACCCAATAAAAGTGAGAAAGGAAGCTGGGTACTGCCATGTGTTTCTCCCTGTGTCCTTACCATGGACACAATGTCACCTGCCACAGCGCTCTTGCCTTCCCCAGCATGATGAAACCTCCGACTGTAGGCCAAAAGAAACCCTTCTTCCCTTAAGTTGCCTGCTGGGTACTATGTCATAGCAGCACAAAAAGTATCTAAAAAGTTAAATTTCCCCAGTTCTTAATAAATACATTGAAAATGAAGAACCAATGAAAGGGGCTTAGAAAAAGGTCAACAGAGCTCTTTCTGTTAGCAAACAAGTTGACTCTTGGACCATTCTCCAGACAATTATAAATCCCTTGCTTTACGGCCATCAACTGCCAGCCCATAGCTCTCCATTCTATCACTGAAGAGCTTATGAAAAATGATCAAATAGCTTGAAGGAATCCATGTTCATTCTCTGGCTACAGTCCTTTCAAATGCCCCCTTTACTGCAGAAGATAATCAGACTCCTGCACACGGCTTTAGAGATAGATGGTGACTACCTGTTTCTCCAACCTTTCTCACTCCTAGACTGGAAGTCATTGCTTTCATCTTCTGATCCTATGCAGCACTCCACACACCCTGCTCTCTGCCTACTTGATGCTCTTCACTTCTGGCTCCTTTCGGTGTGATCCCTGCCTTGGCATCTTGCTCTTTTGGCCTAGCATCTAGATGGCGCTTCACTCTGCAGACCCCAACCATTAACTAAAATATTTAGACCTATCTTAAAGTGTCTTCTTCTTGTATACTAGAGCCAGGCTTAATTCCATGAAGACTAATCTTGTGCTTATTTCAGTCTGTCCCACTGGATTTAAGTCCCCTTGAGATCAATGGCTGTCCTGTTGGTCGTTTTATTCCCTTGCCTATTATGACACAAACACAGACCCAGAATGTTGTTTCTATTTTAAAAAAGAAACTAATTGTGACTGGTATTTGAATGAAAGTCAGCTTTAGTATTTTTTTTGCTATTCGTCTAATAAATCTGATAAAAAATAACTTGCCTTGAATTAAATTTGGTGGGCAGTAGAGCTCCAGTGAGGGCCCTTTTCTAAGTGTAGAAATAATCAAGTTAAGGAGATGTTTTAGGATGCAGTCAGGTATGACTGCCAGAGTCATCTGACTCTGCAAGCCCCACTCTGAAATTGGACGTATTTGCTCAGCTCGGATCTCCTGGCAGTTTTCCCAATCCCTGTGATTTTTCCCAGGACATGAGCAGCTGCAGTAACAGCTGCAGACAGGTTTAATTGTCTTGGTGTAAGGCATCTGGACTCGAACACATCTAAGGCTGCCTGGCACTCGCCCCATCTCCCCAGAAATATGTGTTCAGTCTTTCGCAGTCTTGGCATTGCGTTCTTTAATGCACTAGAAATGAAAGCCAGCTAGAAAGTGGATTGTTCTGCTTTTGAATTTGTTTACCTTTTTATTTTTTTGCAGTTAGCGGTTCTACTCTTTTTATCTTATTATTAAATACAGAGCTTTAAAACAAAACCTTTTGTTTGTTTTCTTTCTGGAGATAGTCCCATGTAGCCCAGACGACCTACACGCAATACTACCTTGACCGCCTGCCCCTCCTGCTTCCACCTCCGAGTGCTGATGAACATGTGTTCATCATCATGCTTGCATTAAGTGTGCTGGGGCTAGAACCCCAGGCTTCACTCATGCTAGGCAAGCACCCTACCAACTGAGCCCAGCCTCAATCCCCAGAGACAATATTCTTATTCCATTCTCATCAAATCTGAGGTCTGGAGGGGTCTTACCAGTAAACGTCATGTGACTGAGGAAACCTAAATGGCAGACATAAACGAACCACCATTACACCTGTGGCAGAAGGATCCAAATGGGTGGACGTGAAAGAACCATCATTACTCCTCTCTAGGACATGCCTGACTACAGACAGATGGCGTGCTGCTACAAATGCCTTGTTACCTGTCCTTGAGAGTCTCAAGGTCAAGCTGAGGGCGCAGAAGGCCAGAGTGATAGATTTCAGTTTGCTAACTCCACGTTGGTATTTCTGAGACAGTATCTGTGTAGCTCAAGCTAGTCTAGATATTCCCAGCCTCCTCGAGCCCTGAGATGAAGGGTAGGTACTCCCACACGCCGGCAACAATTGTCCGTTTTTATCCTCCACCTCCTTTTCTCCTTCCATTCTTATGTGTGTTTGTGTGTGCATGTGCGTGCGTGCATGCGTGTGTGTATGTTTGTGTGGTGTGTGTGTGTGTGTGTGTGTGTGTGTGTGTGTGTTTGTGGGCGGCAGTGCTGGGTATTAAACTTAATTGCATTCTGAAATTCACCATACATCTTTTACCTTTTAAGGTCAAAGTTCCTAACTATCTTAGTGTATTGAAGTCACCACTGTTTTTGGAGCTGGGAGCAGCGTAGTAGGTGGAGTAGGTAGGGTTGTAAGCATTAGAAACTTTGACAGCACACTGTAATCAGAATCAATCGGAATCTGAGAGCTGAGGGCAGGGTTAAGATCTGCCAAACTTCTTCAGGTAGTGGAGTCAAGAGGGACCGACTATGTGAAAGAGCAGCAGCCTTCTAGGCTGAGAAAAACATGCTTTGTCCTCTGCAGTAAAAAGGCTCCACTCTGCGGTAGGCTACTCTGAGTAGACCAGACATGCGCACAAGCTACTCTGAGTAGACCAGACATGCGCACAGGGCTGGGAGTGGGGTGCCGGGAAGGCAACAAAGTAGAACTTAGTTTGTATCTTGTGTGGCTTTAAAGCCCAAGTGAGAGGCAGAAGCCAACATTCCAGAATGGTAGGCCACTAGGGAGAGGAAGTGAGTCTTAGACTAGAGCTGTGGGAGAAAAGCTGCTCCCCAAGAGTAAGACAGACAGGGAGACAACTGCTCTGCTGCCGAGCACAGAGATAAGCAGAAGTCCGACGTCAAGGACAGGCGCAGCACGCGGCCCGTGCTGGGCTCCATTTAAGCAGAGTCGCTAATGCTGTCTGAGGTTTTATTTTGAGGAGTAAGCCCCAAACTGTTGAAGGTTCCAGTGTGGAACTGGTTTGCTCATTCAAGGTTTTGAAAGTTGAGAGCAGGGTGACACTGTTTTGTTTGCTTTTTCTTTTTTCTTTCTTTCTTTCTTTTTTTTTTTTTTTTGGTTTTTTGAGACAGGGTTTCTCTGTAGCTTTGGAGCCTGTCCGGGAACTAGCTCTTGTAGACCAGGATGGCCTCGAACTCGCAAAGATCCGTCTGCCTCTGCCTCCCGAGTGCTGGGATTAAAGGCGTGCGCCACCACTGCCCGGCTTTTTCAAGAACTTAGCCATAGGCTTAGACATTTGAAATTTTATGAGTAACAATAGGTCAGGTCATGGAGCAGCCTCGGCTTGCTGGTTTGGGGTGCACGATCCGCAGTATTCATTTGGAAGAGGAGAGGAGGCTGATCTCACAGGCGGGTGGAAATGTCTCAAATGCTCGTGTTCACTGAGTCATGGCCAGCCGGAAGTTCATAGCAAACAGTTCTCAAGATGGGAAGAATTTCCGTGTACAGCATCTGCTGGAATCAACCTCTAGATTTCAAAGCCACCAGTGATAATGTTTGGTTTAACCTATATTTGGACAACTTATGAAAGAAAGGAGGCTAAAAATTAACATAGAAAAATAGAGCATAAGAACACTTGGCACCCAGCAAATGCCATTCCAACAGTGGAACGGTGTGTTTGTGTGTGTGTGTGGGGGGGGGTAGGCTGACATGATCAGCCTACGCCTCACTTTTTGAGACAGGTTATTTGGCTGAACCTACAGCTCGTAGATTTTGCTAGACTGCCTGGACAATAAGTTTCAGAGATGACTTTTTTCTTGAATAATATTTTTATTTTAAGTGAAATGTAGTTACACCATTTCCCTTCCTTTCTCCCTCTAGCCCTCCCACCTGTGTTCTGTCTCCTGGCCTCCGCATCTCCCCGGCTCACCCATTCCTCTTTTACCAGAGCATTGGAGATTGAAATCAAGTCCCCATTCTTGTCCGGCAAGGCTTAGAGGACCGAGCCATCTATCCCTTCCAGGGAGAAGAGAATTCCACCTTAGTTTGGTGTGGGCTGTTTACCTGGAAAACTGTTACCCCTCCCCCCACCTTAAAAATCCTGGGAGAAAACAAAAGGCAAGGGAGGCAAAGTGCATCAGATTTCCCTTCAAGGGGGGCCGATGCCAGCATTCCCAAAGCCCTGTGCCCTGCATCCCCCACCCCTCCCCGTGTGCCTCAGCTCTCTTCTGCAACCGCACTTGAGCCTGTCTTGCCTTGGCAAACTCTTTGCAAGCCCTTAAACTCCCTCAGACCTGCTCTGATTGCGGTTGCCTCTCCATGGCCCCCAATCCTTCACAATGCCAATTAGCTGGGGCCCGCAACCCTCCTTGGCACGAGCTGGTCCATTTCCAGTGCCCAGATCCCACCTGCGTCCTGCGGCTGATGCAGGACCCAGGGGCACCCCGCACAGCCCTTCCTGTGCACCACCTTCCCCCCTTCATCCCTCGTCAGAGATCGACCGATGTGCAGGTAGGAGAGCCATTTAGTCCAATAGAAAGACTAAAATGTTTTCCCTTCTGATAATGTCCCTGGTTCCGTCCCCCGTTATTATGCTCCATAATGCGCCGCGTGCAGCCATTTTGTCATCGCTTTGGGTCATCCTTGCTCACAATTGGTTATTTACTCAGGGGCTTTTGAAATTATTGAGTTGACACATCTGTCAGACGGCGAAAGCAGAGATGCTAAAAGGTCACTTGGAGAGAAACCAGCTGCTTCAGACAAACCTTTCTGCCTCCAAATAGCACAATCATTACAGCCTGACAGATGGGGCTCTGCTTTCATCCCCGCTCTGGCTCTCCTTGCCTTCAGGTATTTAACCACACCACCTCATTGCCAGGTCAGCTGAGCCTCCTCCTAATTACCCACACAATAGGCATCTCCCTGCTTAAGAATAACAACTTCATTTCCCCCTAAATGGGAAACCAGTTTCCCCACAGATAAGAGCTATCCAGGGCCTTCCACAAACTTTGCTATTAACAGATTAGTTTTGACAGTGGTAAGCCTGGTTCTATTGCTTCTGTAGCCTTCATTATACCCTGCCACGCGGGGCTCTGTCCATGGTAGAGTCTGCGGGGCTTTTGAAGAGCTTGGAATAGATGACCTCAAGGGATTAGGACATTAGGACCATGGCCTTTCTCCTCCATGCACCTGGGTGGGAGGGTCTCATTTAGGAGGCCTGGCGTGTGTGTGTGTGTGTGTGTGTGTGTGTGTGTATACATGTGTGTGTGCGTGCATGTGTGTGCGCATTAAAACTCTATATGATGCTTATTTCAACTCTATAGGCAGCACAGGAAGATTCTTCCATGAACGGATTCTTCCAAATTCTTTTTTTTTTTTTTGGGAGGGGGATTAAAATGCCAATGGCTGTAATAATGGCCTCTGGGAAAGCAAATGGGTTTTCTCTGGACTGAAAGATGGATTTATTTATTTATCCTGAATTTAAGACATTGCTCTTTTCTTTGAAGGCACAAAATGGCCAGGAGAAAGTAGAAAGCCAGCTCTGTTTTGGGGGCCGCTTTGAGGGGTGTGTTTACAAAGCATCTTGTTAGGTTAATGCAAGAGGCAGAAAGATGTGTGGGGATGGCCTCATCATTATAATTGAGTTCTAGATACCACACATCTAGATGTCCCCCTTCAGGCTATTGAGACTTCACACTTAAAGAATGGAAGCCTTCACACTTCACTAGGAAAATGCTATCAGAGAGGAATGCAGTTACAGCAAGCCCTCCCCAGCCCTAAACAATGGCTACCATGGCTGACACTCTGCCTGCGGTGCTTTTCCCCTTGCCGTTCCCCTTGCTCTGCCGCCATGTTAGCCGCTCGCCATCTCTGCGTTCTCTTCGTTATTCTCGGGCTGACCAGGGATTTAGGGCGAACCTCAGGATAAATGCTATTAGCAGCAGATAAGACAGCTGCATTACATTCCTACCATCAGACATTTTTGTAAGAACTTATTGTCTACTCACCAAAGCTGGAGTGGAGCTGCGAGTCAGGAGTAATAAGAAATTGAGAACTGCCTTAGTCTGTGCCAATAAGGCCTGTTAGTTTCTCCAACTTACTGGTAGCTAAAGGACTAAAACAAAACAAAACAACACTTAATTATTGGCTTCAAGAAATTCTTCAAACACAAGGAAACTGGTCTGATCAATTGGACAAACAGTTCTCTCTGAATAATGGATTTCTCATCTAAGCAACAATTTGAACATCAGACAAAAGTTTACTTTATAATATACTTTCAGGCATCAGCGTTCCTACCAACCCTAAGGTATTATGCCAAAAACTTGGT
Organism: Dicrostonyx torquatus; assembly: GCA_028555095.1. Classification (NCBI taxonomy): domain Eukaryota; kingdom Metazoa; phylum Chordata; class Mammalia; order Rodentia; family Cricetidae; genus Dicrostonyx; species Dicrostonyx torquatus. Next base: position 414,410 of record JAQHUG010000131.1, read on the forward strand.
CTAACCTCAACTGGCTCTTCACTTTGGGGACCTGGTTTAATTGGGGGGATCATTCAAAAACAACAGATCTCTTCTGAGCTGTCTCCTCTTGGACAATATGGAATCTCTGTTGTGGTGATAATCTTCACTGAAGAAGTCTAATAAAAATTCTTTGACAAAATTTCTTGATGACATTTTTTGGGAGGAGCTGAGGGACAACACTGTGGACAGGTGTTTCATCATGAAACATGAGAGCAGAGAAAGAGAATATTCCGAAGAGACCCAAGGCAAGTTCTGACATAACTGATTTGAAAGTGTGTGTGTGTGTGTGTGTGTGTATGTGTGTATGCCCATGCATGTGTGCGTGCACACATACACACACACCACACACACACACACACACACGCACACACACAAGCACACACATGATGACATCTACCCACCCCAGACAGCACACAGATGACAAACCAAAGACACCAGTTTGACAAGCCAACGGATTTTGCAGGGGTTACTTACAGAAATACGGATGATGGGTTACTTCAGGAAGAACAATGACAAAAACAGAGGAAACACAAGCAGAACAGCTGCATCGCAGAATCTAACCCCAGCATTGGTAACAGCCCACCTGAAAGTCCAGAGTGTACTGCACATCTTGCGGGCAAACCCGCAGTCTGGAGACGTTCTTTTAGGCAGCTTAAGTGGTCGAGCCTCTTCAGGTGGTTCAGCTGGTTTAAGCCTCTTCTAGGCAGCCTAGTTTGCCTGAGAGTGTCTCCCAACAGTCTTTACTGCTTGTACAAGCTTGGAAAAGGAGGAAGCTTAAAGGAGTAAGTCACAAAACAATCCCACACCAGTTTGGAATTATGATTAATAAAAGGGTTATTTATTTAAAGGGAAAAACTTACAGATCACCATCCTAGACAACAGCCCTCTGCATGACCAGGAAAAGAATCTGGTAGCCGGAAGCAGGTTCTGAAGCAAGAGAAGGAGCACACAGCTACCCCTGCTTTTTCAAGTCAAACAGACCATGCCCAAGTGGGCTGGTATCTTAAAAGCTATTGGCTGAAGGAGCAGAAGGAGCTCCCGCAGCAGAGGCTGAGTGAATCTGGTCAGTTTCAGGAACTTTCTGGAGCCATTGAGTTGTTCACTTTCTGAAAGTTAGGGAGCAGAGATAACCACCAGAGGAGGGACTGGCTGGAGGTGGGACAGAGGAGCACCTTCAGTGAAATGCCCTGTGGAACAAAGGTAACATCTCAATCTCATAAGCACTCCTGGGGCTGGGAGATTTTATCTCAAGCAACTTTAGCTCTAATCCCTGTGAGAGAAAAAGCACGGAAGAGTCGGGAACCAGTTAGGCCATCCACGAAGAGCTGCCGTCAACAGTGCAGGGCAGCATCTTTCCATCCCTGGATCTCTTCAGGCTGTGAGTTCTGGTGACCATGGTTTCAGAGGTCAGGTAAGCTCTCACAGAAGGAAGTGGAGGGAGACCTAGGTACATGCCTGAAGGCCTGGATTCGGTGTAACAAACCACTACGTCAGATGGCACAGGCTTCCTCAAATCTCATCTATAGAAGTGGGCTATAATGCCTTCTTTATTAAGGCTGCTCTAAGGGTAAATGGTGATAATTTAAAGAAGGTGATAAAGAAATTACTCAGAGGTGGTAAAGACCCCTTACGTGTGGCTGTCATCATCACTTACCACTGGTATACGCTAACACAATCAGAAGAGGAGGAAGCAGAAAGAAGGCTCAGGGCATGTTCTGGGAAAACCTGAGACTTGAACTACGTGTACAAGCAATAACTCTGCAAAATTTGGAGCAATGGTAAAGAATCAAGAATTTATTTTTAAAATCATTCTGTGGGCAGAAGGGATTCCATTCTGCTTTTGAAGTATGGCATCAGCGTGTTTGACACCACACTGGTAATACATCAATTGAAAGGGGTGAGACCAGAGTTAATTGGTCAGGGCTGTGTGAATTAAAGCAATGAGCTACTGGGCTACGGGAGAGTCAGTAGGCAGTAAATTGGAGATGGTTTTTCTATTAGATGATGGAATACATGTAGGAATGATTCCAAAGCAAAATATGGCTTCTTTTAATGAAGTGTATGGAAGTGTTTTTATGTTAAAAGTTAGCTTCATTTGTTTAATTTAACCAGTTCGATGGCATATCCAATGGGTTTTAATGAAAACATTAAAGCTAATCAAGTTCTCTGTGCTGGAATTGCAGTGTATGTCTGGGTCTCCCTACTACCTGATACCTCATCCCATTAATGGGAGAAAGATACAATAGATGTAAAGAAAAGGACTCACCAAATGCTGTATTTTACATTATTTGGAAAATGACCTTGGCTTAGCATCTGTTGGACCGTAGACTGTGTTGCTTAGTTTTCTACATTTCTGCACGTTCTAACTCAGTGGAGGAGAGCTAAATGACAGATTGTCACCATCCTTTTGAGTTCCTATCAATTGAGAAACAAGCCTTAATAAATTCCCCTGAATGCAGGGCTTCCTGAGATGGCCCTTGCCAGTGCTTTAGTTATTGGCATTCAAATTTATTTAATTAGCAGGCTTTAATTTGCACTAAACAGAAAAGGCAGGATTTGGAGCAGGCATCAGGTGACACTAATGGTAGCCTAATTGGTCAAATCTGTGTTAATTATCGGGTAACTTGGCTAAATAATACAGCTATTCTTAGACAAAGACAAGGTGATTCTGAAAGTCTCTTGATAAGGCCCTTCCCCAGGGCAGCCTAGTGGCCTTGCAGTCACAAGGTATCATTTGCTACCGGTCTTGTGAGAGATGCTGATTTTAGAAGGGTGAGAATTAAGGATCTGGATTTAAGGTCAGAGGGCAAGCAGAAGCACAATAAGAGAGGTGACCTTCCAGTGACATTTAGAAGGCTCGCAACAAACCCTGCTTTACTTGTGAACAATTAAGCCATTGAATAGTTGAAGAATAACCTAGATTCAATGCTAACCACTGTCAATAAAAGGCAGTACTTTCCTCCCCACAGCTGATATCCTTGTTATATAGGATAGGCTTCTTCTAACTAAAATATGATTGGTGTTTATGTTGGACTAGGAGTCCAAGCTCCAGGGAAGAGTTGCTTCAAGACACCATCCAGACACCACAGTTGATGCAAAAGCAAGAAGATTTTATTAATTCTGCCATGACAGGGTCCCCCAGCATCCACAAAGCTGAGAGACCCCGAATAGCTAGTAGAGGCTACTTTTAAAGGAAGAGCCATAGAAACAAGGGGGTGTCTGGGGGTTGTTTTCCAACTAATTGGATTGGCTTATTCAAAGGGCTACTAGCAGT